>CM069133.1:4399636-4947136 GCA_035221665.1 Okamejei kenojei
CACCCCCCTCTGACTGAAGAAATGCCTTCTCATCTCCTTGCTGAAAGGAACGTCCTTTCATTCTGAGGCTGTGGCCTCTAGTCCTAGACTCTCCCACTGGTGGAAACATCCTCTCCACATCCACTCTCTCTATCCAAGCCTTGTCCATGAGTCTATCTAAGAGCATCTTAAACACCACTGTGTTAGCTGCTCCCACCACCACCCCAGGCAGCGCGTTCCGTGCTCCCACCACCATCTGTGCAACACAAATGTTCCCCGCACATCTCCTTTAAACTTTGCACTCTAAAGTATTCTTAATGTATGTGAGTGGTTGTTTAATCAATAAAATCAACTTTATCACCAAAATTCAGCTGGTTTAAAAAAGCTATCCCTCCTACATCAATATCTATAACCTCACGCTATCTCGGCAAGGCCAGCAGCATCATCAAGGACCAGTCGCACCCCGGCCACTCCCTCTTCTCCCCTCTCCCATCAGGCAAGCGGTACAGAAGCGTGAAAACGCACACCTCCAGATTCAGGGACGGTTTCTTCCCAGCTGTTATCAGGCAACTGAACCATCCTACCACAACCAGAGAGCAGTGCTGAATTCTAGACAACAGGTGCAGGAGTAGGCCCTTTGAGCCAGCACCGCCATTCAATGTGATCATGGCTGATCATCCACAATCAGTACCATCTACCAGTAAACTACTATCTACCTCCTTGGTGACCCTCGGACAGCTCAGTCTGAAGAAGGCTCACGACCCGAAACGTCACCTCTTCCGAGGATGCTGCCTCACCCGCTGAGTTTCTCCAGCATTTTTGTCCACCTTCGATTTTTCCAGCATCAGCAGTTCTTTCTTAAACGTGTACCTTTAGAAAGGAGATAGTGAGACAGCGTGGAAACAGGCCCTTCGGCCCAACTTGCCGACACCAGCCAGCATGTCCATCTACACTAGTCCCACCTGCCTACGTTTGGCCCATATCCCTCTAAACCTGTCCTGTCCATGTACTTGTCGAAATGTTTCTTAAACGTTGGGAAAGTCCCAGCCTCAACTACCTCCTCCGGCAGCTCGTTCCATACACCCGCCACCCTCTGCGTGAAAAAGTTTCCCCTCAGATTCCTATTAAATCTTTTCCCCCTCACCTTAAACCTATGTCCTCTGGTTCTCGATTCCCCTACTCTGGGCAAGAGACTGTGTGAATCTATATAGGAGATAGGGTCTCATCCCTGTAAACCAGTCTTGGCCATGTACAGCAGGCCATGTACACCATCAAACGTCACCCATTCCTTCTCTCCAGGGATGCTGCCTGTCCCACTGAGTTACTCCAGCATTTTGTCGTCTACCCATGTGTCTGTCTAAATATCTCTGAGACGTTCTGACGGAAGCCGCCTCAATGAAGGGCCTGTTTCCGAGCTGTGTCACTAACCAAAACTAAACCACTGCTGCACAACCTGATCTCCTACTGTTTGGGCACTGCAGATAAGCAGGCCTGGTGGGTACCAAATCCAACTTCATGAGTTCCAACTTCCAACTGGAGTTTAGAAGGATGAGGGGGAATCTTATAGAAACATATAAAATTATAAAAGGACTGGACATGCTAAATGCAGGAAAAATTATCCCAATGTCGGGTGAGTCCAGAATTCTTGCCATAGAGGGAGTACAGAGAAGGTTCACCAGACTGATTCCTGGGATGACACGACTTCCATATGAAGAAAGACTGGATAGACTTGGCTTGTACTCGCTGGAATTTAGAAGATTGAGGGGTGATCTCATAGAGACTTACAAAATTCTTAAAGGGTTGGACAGGCTAGATGCAGGAAGATTGTTCCCGATGTTGGGGAAGTCCAGGACAAGGGGTCACAGTTTAAGGATAAGGGGGAAGTCTTTTAGGACCGAAATGAGAAAATCGTTTTTCATACATAGAGTGGTGAATCTGTGGAATTCTCTGCCACAGAAGGTAGTTGAGGCCAGTTCGTTGGCCATATTTAAGAGGGAGTTGGATGTGGCCCTTGTGGCTGAAGGGATCAGGGGGTATGGAGAGAAGGCAGGTACAGGATACTGAGTTGGATGATCAGCCATGATCATATTGAATGGCGGTGCAGGCTCGAAGGGCCGAATGGCCTGCTCCTGCACCTAATTTCTATGTTTCTATGTTTCTAACCAGGGGCCACAGTCTTAGAATAAAGGGGAGGTCATTTAAGACTGCGGTGAGAAAAAACATTTTCACCCAGAGGGTTGTGAATTTGTGGAATTCCCTGCCACAGAGGGCAGTGGAGGCCAAGTCACTGGATGGATTTAAGAGAGAGTTAGATACAGCTCTAGGGGCTAGTGGAATCAAGGGATATGGGGAGAAGGCAGGCACGGGTTATTGATTGGGGACGATCAGCCATGATCACAATGAATGGTGGTGCTGGCTCAAAGGGCCGAATGGCCTCCTCCTGCACCTATTTTCTATGTTTCTATAAAGGGCTGAGGATTTGGCAGGTGCTACGTAAAGGCCATTTCTTCTAAACCACCATCACGTGTATAATTACAAGCAGAAAGCCAGCCCTGTGGCATGAATGCAAGCAGAAAGGGAAGCCACCGCCACATGCAGATTGCAGATTGAGTCTCTGCAAACTATTCCTCTCCACAATTTTCTGTGGCGGTGTAAAGTTTTACGAGCTTGCGCTTTTTATTCTTGTGAGCAGATTGGGATTTTCTCTCTCCACATTTTTTCCGCCCATGAAACTAAACGGGCCTGTCCCACTTGGGCCGTCATTTACGTGACAGGCCGGTAGTGAAGGTCACGTGACGGTCCCGCGTGTCGTCATGCGCCCGCACAGCCGTCTGGAGCGCGTGACGTCATTTGAAGATGGACACAAAATGCAGGAGTAACTCAGCGGGACCGGCAGCATCTCTGGAGACAAGGAATGGGTGATGTTTCGGGTCGAGACTCTTCTCCAGTCTGAAAGAAGGGTCTCGCCCTCAAACGTCACCAATTGCTTCTCTACAGAGATGCTGCCGGTCCCGCTGAGTTACTCCTGAATTTTGTGTCTATCTCCAATCGTCTTGGCCCCGCTCTGGGAGTAGGATGCGGACCACAACGGCCGAATGGCCTAATTCTGCTCCTATGAAGTTATATACATGACTCGGAATATGAATGAGACACAATCTGCTCCGTAACCTTTCCTATGCTTCTCCATTGAGGAGATGAGGAGAAATGTCTTTAACCAGAGGGTGGTGAATCTGTGGGATTCATTGCCACAGAAGGCTGTGGAGGACAAGTCAGTGGATATTATTAAGGCAGAGGTAGATAGATTCTTGATTAGTACGGATGTCAGGGGTTAGGGGGAGAAGGCAGGAGAATGGGGTTGAGAGGGAGAGAGAGATCAGCCACGATCGATGGGCCGGATGGCCTGATCCTGCTCCTAGATCCGATGAACTGATGGCCACTTGCTGAGGGATTGGTGCGCCTGCCGGGAATGCAAAACCCCAAATTCCCCGTGACTTTTCCCATAGGAATGAAAGCTGAGAACAAGCTGCCCTCGGGACTGGTTATGTAACAAGCCAGCTGGTCTGGAGGATGAACGAGTCTTCAGTTTCAGTTCAGTTGAGTTTATTGTCACGTGTACCGAGGTACCAGTCAGGGAAAGACAATACATGATTACAGTCGAGCCGTCCACAGTGTACAGATACAGGATAAGGGAATAACGTTTAGTGCAAGGTAAAGTCTGATCAAGGATAGTCCGAGGGTCACCAATGAGGTGGATAGTAGTTCAGCACTGCTCACTGGTTGTGGTAGGATGGTTCAGTTGCCTGATAACAGCTGGGAAGAAACTGTCCCTGAATCTGGAGGTGTGTGTTTTCACACTTCTGTACCTCTTGCCTGATGGGAGAGGGGAGAAGAGGGAGTGGCCGGGGCGCGACTGGTCCTTGATGATGCTGCTGGCCTTGCCGAGGCAGCGTGAGGTGTAGATGGAGTCAATGGAAGGGAGGTTGGTTTGTAAGTAAGTAAGTACATTTTATTTATATAGCACGTATAAATCAACTTGCGTTGAAACCAAAGTGCTTTACATAAAATAAATAATAAAGTTTCCATACATCCATAGAAAAATTAAAGATAAGAAAAATGACATAACGTATTATAGAATTTGTGTGATGTTTGGTCTGGGCTGCGTCCACATCTCGCTGCAGTTTTTTGCGTTCTGGGATGGAGCAGTTTCCAAACCAAGGCAGTAAATTCTTGGGGTCAACCCTGCTGTTCCGTGCTGCACGCGGGCCACTTGGAGAACGTGCAAACTCCGTACAGACAGCACCCGTAGTCAGGATGGAACCCGGGTCTCTGGCGCGGTGAGGCAGCAACTCTACCGCTGGGCTGCCGTGACGCACTTTTTGTATTACATTTGTTTCTGGAGGACCTGGTACTGATTGCGGGAAACTGTCTCGGAAACAGTGGTGAGCGTGATCGGAAAGGAAATATATTAACCTCAATGGCTCTGACCACTTGCGTTCACCTTTGCAGCGTTGTCAACTCAATAACTCTGCCAGACATGTTCTCAACGTGATGCTACCAATGCTTGCCATGGAAGCAAAAATTGTTTTAAAACTAAAAACAGAAATCGCCCATTGAGGCCTAGATAGGGAAGACAGCCAGAGTCGTCTTCCCTGGGGGGGGAAATGTCAAAGACTTGCGTTTGAGCAGCGGTAGAGTTGCCGTCTCACGACCCGGGTTCCAACCTCACTGCGGGTGCTGTCTGTACGGCGTTTGTACGTTCTCCCCGTGACATGCGTGGGTTTCCTCCCACGCTCCAACGACGTGCAGGTTTGTAGGTTAATTGGCTTCGGTAAAAATTGTAAATTGTCACCAGGCGTGAACTGCGCGTTAGTATCACGGGGATCGCAGGTCGGCGCGGACTCGGTGGGCCCAGGGGCCTGTTTCCGCTCCGCAGCACATCCCTCTAAACTAAATTAAATCTAGAGGGATGTGGGCCTAGTGTAGGTTGGTCACATTAGCTCTATACGCTCCAGTGTTTTGCTGATGTAAGTACCTTAAAATAGAGTTATTGTGGAGATTGGATTCTTTTAGGCCCCCATGGCTGACCATGGGTGTCTCCAGGGTTGGAGGACGCCCGTGCGTGACTTTGTTTAACGTGGGGAGACTGGTGCACAGACAGCCACCCCACGGTCCATGACAGATCTGGGTCAGGATCCAGTGGCATGGAGTCCAAGACGACCGGAGACCCTTTTCTGCTGCAGCCTTCATCCGCCTTCCCAGCCGTTGTGACGCTCCACTAAGGTCAGCCATCGTCCTCCGCCTGTTCCACCGTTGAGGTCTTGGTTGGATTGCTCTTTGTCAGAGACCTCCCCCTCGACCTTACTACCAGGGGCATCGCTCCAGACGGCATCGCTCTCAGGATCTCAGGACCGCACAAGCTTCTCCACCACGACAAGGTGACAATCCACAGAGATTATTAAAGGTTTGGACACGCTAGAGGCAGGAAACATGTTCCTGATGTTGGGGGAGTCCAGAACCAAGGGCCACAGTTTAAGAATAAGGAGTAAGCCATTTAGAACGGAGACAAGGAAACACTTTGTCTCACCGAGAGTGGTGAATTTGTGGAATTCTCTGCCTCAGAGGGCGGTGGAGGCCGGTTCTCTGGATACTTTCAAGAGAGAGCTAGATAGGCTCTTAAAGATAGCGGAGTCAGGGGATATGGGGAGAAGGCAGGAAAGGGGTACTGATTGGGGATGATCAGCCATGATCACATTGAATGGCGGTGCTGGCTCGAAGGGCCGAATGGCCTCCTCCTGCACCTATTGTCTATTGTCCATTGAAGCTATGTGCAGATCATAAGTTTACATGAATCCACTGAGACAACACGAAGGGGAGAATTTACCCGCAGCTCAGTCCAGAATTCAACTAATGGTTATTGAGATTAGAGTTGACATATTGGAGGAATGAGAGTCTAACATGAATGATCATCATGTCTTTCAAATCTCAGTCTCTGAACATTACAAAAATGAGCATTTGTTTCAATGGGTCATTTGGAAAACCAGTTTATGGAATCACACATAATCATTGGGTATTTATGCTTCAATCCCAATTATGTGTAAAAATGGTTGGAAGCCGTGCATGAAATCAATTCTGTGGTGCAATTAAAACATGATGTCAAATTGTGTAGGCAGGAACTGCAGGTGCTGGTTAAACCTGAAGATAGACACAAAATGCTGGAGTAACTCAGCGGGTCAGGCAGCATCTGTGGAGAACATGGATTGGTGACGTTTCGGGCGGAGACCCTTCTTCAGACTGAGAGTCGGGGAGAGGGAAATAAGATACAAAGATACAAAGGAAATTGGTGCAGGAGTAGGCCATTCGGCCCTTCGAGCCAGCATCGCCATTCAGTGTGATCACGGCTGATCATCCCCAATCAGTACCCCGTTCCTGCCTTCTCCCCATATCCCCTGACTCCGCTAGCTCACAGAGCTCTATCTAACTCTGTTTTGAAAGCATCCAGAGAATTGGCCTCCACTGCCTTCTGAGGCAGAGAATTCCACAAATTCACAACTCTCTGGGTGAAAATGTTTTTCCTCATCTCAGTCCTAAATGGTATGGATGGTAGTGCAGATAGATATGGAAAAATGAATGTCCATATGTAATGGCCACTCATCGGTACTCGGGGCTCTCGTGGACATTTTTCAACATGCTTACCTGCCAGTAGCGAGTCTTCCCGAGTACCTGCCACTAGCGTTAAGAGACGTCCCCGAGCTCCGACGTACCCGCTACGTTCATTCTCCGTGCTTACCGCGAGTTTGATTTTTTTTAAACTCAGGAGAGCTCTTGGAATGAACTCGTAAAGTGGGACAGGGCTATTTAACTGCAGATGCTGGTTCTTTCCTGCACATTTTGTCCACTCCACTGCAAAGACATTTTGCCCATTCCACTAGGTATGTCTACGTTGAAGAAGTTCTCCTCTCTCTGACGAGAGTTCAGCAAAATCCCCCCTGACTGCTCCCCCTGTGATTCCTCTTTCCCTCCGACTCCACGACCACGTCTTAACCCAGACCGGTTACCACAGCCACGTTTGTATTTAGACCCGTGCATTCCCTCTCTCTCCACCCCCTCCCCCTTCTGGTCTGACTGTCTCCGACTACATTCTATCTCTGCCCGGCCCCCTCCCCTGACATCATTCTGAAGAAGGGTCTCGACCCGAAACGTCGCCCATTCATGCCTTCTCTAGTGATGCTCTACCCTTTGAATTGAACCATTCTACATTTCAACAAATGCTGGAGAAACTCAGTGGGTGAGGCAGCATCGCTACCCAAGAGAAATATGAGGGGCTGCTCCCATTCCAAATCCGACCTTTCTGTCCTGGGCCTCCTCCATGGCCAGTGTGAATCGGAGGAGCAGCACCTCATATTTCACTTGGGTAGTTTACACCCCAGCGGTATGAACATTGACTTCTCCAATTTCAGGTAGTCCCTGCTTTCTCCCTCCTTCCCCTCCCCTTCCCAGCTCTCCCACAGCCCACTGTCTCCGCCTCTTCCTTTCTTCTTCCGCCCCCCCCCCCCACATCAGTCTGAAGAAGGGTCTCGACCCGAAACGTCACCTATTCCTTCGCTCCATAGATGCTGCCTCACCCGCTGAGTTTCTCCAGCATTTTTGTCTACGTTCTACATTTCCTTAATGATTCCTGTTTCCTGTCCATGGCCCATTCTGTTCTAAACCTATCCTATCCACGTACCAAAATGTTTCTTAAACATTGTGATAGTCCCAGCCTCAACTACCTCCTCCGGCAGCTCGTTCCATACACCCCCATCCTCTAGTGAGAAAAAGGTTACCCCTCAGATTCCTATTACATTTTTCCGCCTTCACCTTGAACCTATGTCCTGTGTCCTCGATTCCCCGACTCTGGGCATCTACCCGATCTATTCCTCTATTCCTCTCAGGATTTTATGAGGACTCTGTGCTGCTGTGTTCATGTTGACGTGTACTGCATTATTGCCCTAGTGGAGTAGCAGCAAATATTTGATTCCAGATAAATGCATAGCCGTCTTTACAACAAATCTTGGCCAGCATGGTGGCGCAGTGGTAGAGTTTCTGCCTCACAGCGCCAGAGGCCCGGGTTCCATCCTGACTACGGGCGCTGTCTGTACGGAGTTTGTACGTTCTCCCCATGACCCGCGTGGGTTTTTCTCCGATATCTCCGGTTTCCTCCCACCCTCCAAAGACGTGCAGGTTTGTAGGCTAATTGGCTTTGGCAAAGATTGTAAATTGTCCCTGGTGTGTTAGTGTGCGGGGATCGCTGGTCGGGCGGACTCGGTGGGCCGAATGGCCTGTTTCCGTGCTGTACCTCTAAACTAAACCGCATCTCGAGGCTTCTTGAGAGGTGTATGATTATGTGTAGTCAGGTCAGTGATGAGGTCAATGTTTGTGTAGCTGGAACAAGGCGCACAATCAGCCTCCTCCATTGTCAGAGCGAGGCCCAGCGCTAATTGGAGGAACAGCACCACATATTTCACAGGCAGCTTACACCCCAGCGGTATGAACATTAAGTGTGTATTATATGAAGGAACTGCAGATGCTGGTTTAAACAGAAGATAGACACAAAATGCTGGAGTAACTCAGCGGGTCAGGCAGCATCTGTGGAGAACATGGATAGGTGACGTTTCACAGAGTGCTGGAGTAACTCAGCGGGTCAGGCAGCATCTGTGGAGAGAAGGAGTGGGTAACATTTTGTGTCGAGACCCTTCTTCAGAGCACTAATTTCTCTAACTTCAAGTAACCCTTGCTTCCCCTCTGTCTCTGTACCCTCCCCACCCCAGTTTTCCCACTAGTTTCACTGTCCTCCTGATTAAATATTGCCTTGTTGCCATATAACAAGGCTCATAATGTCCCCTTTGATCTGTCGTTTTCACACCTTACCCTTCCATATCTCTCGTTTCTCTCTCCCCTGACTCTGTCTGAAGAAGGGTCACCCATTCCTTCTCTTCAAAGATGCTGCCTGACCCGCTGAGTTACTCCAGCATTTTGTGTCTATCTTCATTGTAAGCCAGTATCTTCAGTTCCTTCCTTCACATTAATATGCCGGAGCTTGCTTCAATGCTGGAACAATCTTTTCTAATCCCATTTTCCGGCTAATTCCACAGATCCTTTCCTCTTTATCTAATTCCTTACCGAGCATTTTGACTAACTCCATTTCAAGAACTGCTCGGCCAGAAAGCTTTTGGTATTCTATTAGTGATTTGAGTAATAACACATTCTTGCTGCCTCCTTCACTCGAGTGCTTGTCGGCACTGGGCCTGTACTCGCTGGAGTTTAGAAGGATGATGGGGCAACCACATTGAAACGTAGTGAATAGTGAAAGGCCTGGATAGAATGGGTGTGGTGTGGAGCCTCAGAATTAAAGACATTCCATTAGGAAGGTGACGAGGAGAAATTTCTTCAGACAGCGGGCGTTGAATCTGTGGAATTAATTGCCACAGAAGGCTGTGGAGGCCATGTCAGTGGTTATTTTTAAGGCAGATTCTTGATTAGTACGGGTGTCGGGGGTTATGGGGAGTAGGCAGGAGAATAGGGTTAGGAGGGAGAGATAGATCAGCCATGGTTGAATGGCAGAGAAGACTTGATGGGCCGAATGGCCTAAATCTGCTCCTCTCACTTATGATCTTATGATTATGAAGCAGAAATTAATTGATTGAAAGATACAGCGTAGAAACAGGTCCTTCTGCTCAGCAATCACCCGTCCACACTAGTTCTATGTTATCTCACATTCTCATCCATTCCCTACATTCAGGGGCAATTTACAGAGGGCCAATTAACTTGGATTAACAGTCCCGGGATGGCGGGACTGTCATATGATGGGAGAATGGAGCAGCTGGGCTTGTACACTCTGGAGTTTAGAAGGATGAGAGGGGATCTCATTGAAACATATAAGATTGTTAAGGGCTTGGACACGCTAGAGGCAGGAAACATGTTCCCGATGTTGGGGGCCACAGTTTAAGAATAAGGCGTAAGCCATTTAGAACAGAGATGAGGAAACACTTTTTCTCACAGAG
This sequence comes from Okamejei kenojei, assembly GCA_035221665.1. NCBI lineage: Eukaryota > Metazoa > Chordata > Chondrichthyes > Rajiformes > Rajidae > Okamejei > Okamejei kenojei. Next base: position 4,409,656 of record CM069133.1, read on the forward strand.
AGTGGTGAGTCTGTGGAATTCTCTGCCTCAGAAGGTGGTGGAGGCAGGTTCTCTGGATACTTTCAAGAGAGAGCTAGATAGGGCTCTTAAAGATAGCGGAGTCAGGGGATATGGGGAGAAGGCAGGAACGGGGTACTGATTGGGGATGATCAGCTGTGATCTGTGGAATTCTCTGCCACAGAAGGTAGTTGAGGCCAGTTCGTTGGCCATATTTAAGAGGGAGTTGGATGTGGCCCTTGTGGCTGAAGGGTTCAGGGGGTATGGAGAGAAGGCAGGTACAGGATACTGAGTTGGATGAAGGCAGGCACAGGTTATTGATACGAGATGATCAGCCATGATCACAATGAATGGCCTCCTCCTGCACCTATTTTCTCTGTTTCTGTGTTTCTATGATATGGGGAGAAGGCAGGAACGGGGTACTGATTGGGGATGATCAGCCATGATCATATTGAATGGCGGTGCAGGCTCGAAGGGCCGAATGGCCTGCTCCTGCACCTATTGTCTATTGTCTGTTGGAATGCTGGAGACTAGTGATACGTGAGATTAGTGTAGGTGGGACCTGTTGGCCTGCGCGGGCAAGATAGGCTGAAGGGCTTGTGTCTACGCTTTCTCACTCTGACTCAAACCTAGAATCCAGCACGTCTGGGTCGTCCGGGGAAACCGCACACAGTCAGGTCACAGGGAGAACGTACAAACTCCGTACTGACAGCACCCGTAGTCAGGAAGAAGCCCGGGTCTCTGGCGCTGTGAGGCAGCAACTCTACCGCTGCGCCACCGTGCCGCCTGGCTGCCCCGTGTTCTGCTCGCGATATCCATTACAATAGACAATAGGTGCAGGAGTAGGCCATTCGGCCCTTCGAGCCAGCACCGCCATTCAATGTGATCACGGCTGATCATCCCCAATCAGTATCCCGTTCCTGCCTTCTCCCCATATCCCCTGACTCCACTGTTTTTAAGAGGTAAAATAAAAGTAGTGAAATGAGAAAAGGACCTCGGAACCGTTTTTTTAAATCAAGAGCTTGTCTTCGATACGATCCTGTGTAAAAATTTCCATTTAAGAAGGAACTGCAGATGCTGGAAAATCGAAAGAAGGGTTTGAAGAAGGGTTTCGGCCCGAAACCTTGCCTATTTCCATCGCTCCATAGATGCTGCTGCACCTGCTGAGTTTCTCCAGCACTTTTGTCTACCTAAAAATATCCATACATTGATTCATCTGTAAGCAGTGGTTTTTGACTTCATGTTTTATCTCTAAACGCAATTTAAATTTGGCCGTCGGTAAAGCAGGCCGCTGATTCACTGTAGTGCAGCATGCAAGATTAAAATTAAAAAGGGCAAAACGGTTTGATTAGTGCGGGTGTCAGGGGGTTACGGGGAGAAGGCAGGAGAATGGGGTTGAGAGGGAGAGATAGATCAGCTGTGATTGAATGGCGTAGACCCGATGGGCCGAATGGCCTAATTCTGCTCCTGTCACTTGTGAACTGTGGTGCAGCAGTAGAGTTGCTGCTTCACAGCACCACAGGCCCCGGTTTGATCCTGACCAAGGGTGCTGTCTGCACGGAGTTTGTACGTTCTCCCCGTGACCGTGTGGGCTCTCTCCGGGAGCTCCGGTTTCCTCCCACACTCCGACAACGAGCAGCTTTGTCTTTTAATCGGTTTTGGTAAAATTGTCAATTGTCCCCAGTGTTTGTGGGATAGCATTAGTGAGCGGGGATCGCTGGTCAGCGTGGGCCGAAGGGCCTGTTTCCATGCTGTATCAAAGGCTGGTGATTTGCATGTGTAAAGGTGTGAGGAAAAAAATCTGGCTGGAAGAATGGAGGGTTAAAATCCTCACTGAATGGTGTACAATTGAAAAGTCCTTGTGAGTTTTGGCATCCACGAGTTTAAACAATGATACTTAAGAGAAGATTTACGAGGATGCTGCCAGGAGTCGGCCATTTAGAACGGAGATGAAGAAAAACCTTTTTCACCCAGAGAGTTGTGAATCTGTGGAATTCTCTGCCTCAGAAGCCAGTGGAGGCCAATTCACTGGATGCTTTCAAGAGAGAGTTAGATAGAGCTCTTAAAGATAGCGGAGTCGGGGGATATGGGGAGAAGGCAGGAACGGGGTACTGATTGGGGATGATCAGCCATGATCACATTGAATGGCGGTGCTGGCTCGAAAGACTAGAGCTGCAGGGAGAGGTTGAGCAGGCTGGGTCTGTATTCCTTGGAGCGCTGGAGTATGAGGGGTGATCTTATAGAGGTGTACAAAATCATGAGAGGAATAGATAGGGTGGAGAAATGGGTTATTTTACCCAGAGTAGTGGAATCGAGAATTAGAGGATGTAGGTTTACGGTGAAAGGGGAAACATTTAATAGGGGTAACTTTTTCACAGAGGGTGGTGGCTGCATGGAACGAGCTGCCAGAAGAGGTAGTTGAAGCAGGGACGAGAACAATTTAAAAAAGACACTTGGGCGGGTTCATTGTATGGATACGTTTAGAGGGATATGGGCCAAACGTGGGCGAATAGAACAAGCGTAGTGGGGCATCTTGGTCGGCATACATGGGTAGGGCTGAAGGGCCTGAATGTGCTGTCTGACTCTATCACTCGAGAAAACCAGTGTGATATTTGGTAATGATCCATTCTACATTTCCCTTGATGTTTGTCCCACTTAGATCTCTCGTTTTCACACCTTACCCTTCCATATGTCTATCTCTCCCTCTCCCCTGACTCACAGACTGAAGAAGGGTCTCGACCCGAAACGTCACCCATTCCTTCTCTCCAGAGATGCTGCCTGTCCCACTGACTTACTCCAGCATTTTGTGTCTATCTTTGGTAATTTGGAGATACAAGGAACTGCAGTTGCTGGTTTACAAAAGACACAAAGTGCTGGAGTAACTCAGCGGGTCAGGCAGCATCTGTGGACCGGGACCCTTCTTCCGATGATTTTCCCTGTCAGGTGTTTTGGGAAAAAACACATTACACTAAATATAAACCAGGATAGAGTTGTACAATTAGTGGGTTTTATTTTTGAAACTGCTTGAAGCATCGGCAATTGATATTTGAATGAAACATTCAGTGAGCCACTCGAGAAATTAGAACGGAGTTAATAATATTTCTCTGAAGATGGATTTCCACGCTGGTAGATTGAGTTTGAAATTCATTCTTTAAGTGCCTCCTGATCTTGGAGCGGAGGGGGATTTAAAAAAAAGATGAAGAGAGAGAGACGGAGGGAGTACGGAGGGAGTGTGGGGGGGGGGGGGGGGGGGGGAGGGAGAATTGTCTGTGCAGGTTTCAATGTGGAAGTGGCGAGGTGCAATGTGCCACTATCGCTGAGAGCAGTGTTAATTATTTGCAAGGTCTCTTGATAACACAGTGGGGAGGCTGCATCTTCTGGAACCAAGCAGCTGAATTGGCAGTTTTTCTGGTTGTTGTGGAACCTGTCGGTATGTATGTGTGTGTGTGTGGTGTCTGTGTGTGTGTGTGTGTGTGGTGTCTGTGTGTGTGTGTGTGGTGTCTGTGTGTCTGTGTGTGTGTGTGTGTGTGTGTGTGTGTGTGTGTCTGTGTGTCAGGGATTCGTAACCCCGAGTCAGAAACAACTGGAAGATGTGTCGATACAATCAACAGGGATATATGCAGTCCCATTAACCATCAGATTATTTTCAATTCTCTTCTCCTCCCCCCCCCCCCCCCCCCCTCCTCACCTCGAAACAATCTCACTGAAACAAAAAAACTTGAAAGTTAATAGCTCCACATGCAGTGGGGCTGCCACGTGACGTGGTCTATAAAGCTCTGCAGGGGAATTCTCTGGGTAGCAGCATTTTCCTGCTTCCCAGTCGACTTGGCTGATCGCTCTCTGCGCTTGTGTAGCTGTCTCTGTTTCACTTTTATTATTTTTTCCTGGGAAGACTTTGGAGCGACCGGAGCGATGGGGAGCGCGGCTGCAGCCGGCGCGGTCTAGAGCCGAGGCTTCTCGCCAAGAGATGCATTCCCGGCGGCAAACAAAACATGATTCCAGCAGCTCGAAGCCCGGCCAGTAACTCCTCAGGTAATTGTACAGGGAGAGGGGGAGGAGAGATGAGGAGAGAGAAAGGAGAGTGAGGGGGGGGGGGGGGGGGGGGGGGGGGATAGGGGGGGGGGGGGGGGGGGGGGGGGGGGGGGAGGGAGGGGGAGGGAGAGAGACAGAGGGGAGATGGGAAAGAGAGAGAGAAAGGAGAGTGAGAGAGGGGGAGATGGAGGGAGAGATGGAGAGAAGGTGGGGGGAGAAGGGGAGAGAGGAGGGAGGGAGTGGGAGAGAGGGAGATTTGTATGGGGGGGAAAGACGGACTGCTGTTCGGCCGTGAGTTATATTTACACGCCTGTGCCAGTGAAGATGAAGCAGGGTGGATGTGTGCGCCGTGGGTTTTCTCAGAGTTTGTTGGATGTTTGATGCGACATCGGGTTCCCAGAGTCCCAACCTATCTCTGCTAATCCCGTCTCTAGCTGACGACGTGTCCCACCTTCTACCTAGCTTGTCATTGTATAATAATTGTGTATTCATAGCCAGGGAAAGCTGGCGTTTGTCCCGTGTCATCTCGTTGTGGGCTGTAATTAGGTCTAAAATAATACCTGTACTGACAGACAATTCTCGTTTCCCACGCTGAGCTATTAACATTCAAACGACTGTAGAGATGTAAAACGCAACCTGACCCCCCCCCCCCCCCCCCCCCCCCTTTATTGTTTAGTGAAAATTAGTGAAAGATTTGAGTGTAAATACTGGACTGTATTCCGTGCATAGATAGATGCTGCCCTTCTGTCGGCTATTACTTGCAGCCTTCGCATTTTTATTTTCTCTTTATCATTCTGCAAGTTTGCTGAAATAGCTGCGAAGAATATTTTTGGAATAATAATGGGAAGGTCTCTCTCTCTCCGAGGATAAGCCGGCACTGAGTAGAAGCAATTTCTCTCTCGGGATTGTTAACCCTCTGTGTGCAGCTGAGCCGGAGGTAACAAGCAGAGTTCGACTGGGGAAAAAATGCTACAGATAGTCATAGAGTGATACAGTGTGGAAACAGGCCCTTACTTGCCCACACCGGCCAACAATGTCCCAGCTACACCAGTCCATATCCCCTCCAAACCCGTCCTATCCATGTGCCTGTCCATTGTTGCAATAGTCCCAGCCTCGACTACCTCCTCTGGCAGCTCGTGCCATATTCAGGCTCGAAGGGCCAAATCACCTCCTCCTGCACCTATTTTCTATGTTCCTATTAAATCTTCCCCCTCCTTGTCCTAACCCAATGTCCTCTGGTTCTCGATTCCCCTACTCTGGGCATTTACCCGATCTATTCCTCTCATAGACAATAGGTGCAGGAGTAGGTCATTCAGCCCTTCGAACCAGCACCACCATTCAATGTGATCATGGCTGATCATCCCCAATCAGTACCCGCGTTCCTGCCTTCTCCCCATATCCCCTGACTCCGCTATCTTTAAGAGCCCTATCTAGCTCTCTCTTGAAAGCATCCAGAGAACCTGCTTTTGTCACCTCCATGAGATCGCCCCTCATCTTCCTCCAAGCGATAGAACCCTAGCCTTCTTCATTAAAATTATATGTTCTACTTTTACCTACCCGGGATCCAGGTTCCATCCTGACCACAGGCGCTGTCTGCACGGAGTTTGCACGTTCTCCCCATGACCTGCGTGGGTTTTCTCCGGGTGCTCCGGTTTCCTCTCACACTCCAAAGACGTGCAGGTTTGTAGGCTAATTGGCTCCGGTAAAATTGTGAATTGTCCCCAGTGTGTGTAGGATGGTGTTAGTGTGCGGGGATCGCTGCTCGGCGAGGTCTCGGTGGGCTGAAGGGCCTGTTTCCGCGCTGTATCTCTAAACTGAACTAAACCACTAGTCCACATACTGCAGGTAACTCATGCTGACAACCCAAGGGTCATGTCATTAATCTAATAACTGTTCAGCCAAGAGACAAGAGGCTTTGCTCTAAGCCCGATGCAATTAGCTCAAGTGAAAAGGTTTACACTTTACTCCTGATGAGGGTCCAGGCGTTTGAGCCAATTACATGGAAAATTAGTCAAGAGTCCAGAGTCCAAAGAACAATGAAATTCTTACTTGCAGCAGCGCAACAGAATATGTAAAAAGAATACTCTGTAAACAATATAATAGATGAGGAAGGGAGACGAAAATGCTGGAGAAACTCAGCGGGTGAGGCAGCATCTATGGAGCGAAGGAATCGGTGATGTTTCGGGTCGAGACCCTTCTTCAGACTGATGTGGGGGAGGGGGGAAGAAGAAAGGAAGAGGCGGAGACAGTGGGCTGTGGGAGAGCTGGGTAGGGGAGGGGAAGGAGGGAGAAAGCAGGGACGACCTGAAATTGGAGAAGTCAATGTTCATACCGCTGGGGTGTAAACTACCCACGCGAGGTGCTGCTCCTCCAATTTACGGTGGGACTCACTCTGGCCATGGAGTACAATATGTTCAGTGTGTGTACAAATACTCACATATACATATATATATAGAGAGAGAGAGAGAGATCATACACACACACATATATACGCGTACGTACGTCCACACAAAAAAACCCAGTAATATGTGCAATATTAGTCTGTGTAGTTAGAGTTTATTTGGAGGTTGTGGTGTTTAATAGCCTGATGGCTGTGGGGAAGAAGCTGTTCCTGAACCTGGACGTTACAGTTTTCAGGCTTCAGTTTATGGTGGATATAATAGGGAGGAATTGCAGATGTTGGCTTATATCAAAGAGAGACTGATTAGTACGGGTGTTGGGGGTAATGGGGAGAAGGCAGGAGAATGGGGTTGGGAGGGAGAGATCGACCAGCCGTGATTGAATGGTGGAGTAGACCTGATGGGCCGAATGGCTTAATTCGGCTCATAAACGGTGGCGCAGCAGTAGTTGCTGCCTCACGGCGCCAGAGGCCCCGGTTTGATCCTGACCAAGGGTGCCGTCTGTGCGGAGTTTGTGCTCTCTCCCTGTGGCCACGCGGGAGGCCTAACCCTAACCCTAACCCTAACCCTAACCCTAATGCATAGGATGGTCTCCTATCGCATGAACTGATGAACTCAAAGTGCCAGAGTAACTAGAGCGGGTCAGGCAACATCTCTGGTGGATGTCTGTCTGTGTTTATATAAATCCAGGCTTCCCAACATTTTTGGCCTGTTTTTCCCCTGGCAACTTTATTAGCACATAAAAATGTCCTTTCACTGCCTCGGCGGTGGAGGCAGGTTCTCTGGATCCTTTCAAGAGAGAGCTAGATAGGGCTCTTAAAAATATATAACCATATAACCATATAACAATTACAGCACGGAAACAGGCCCTCTCGGCCCTTCCAGTCCGTGCCGACCATTTGTTTTCCCCTAGTCCCATCTACCTGCACTCAGACCATACCCCTCCATTCCCTTCACGTCCATATACCTGTCCACTTTACTTTTAAATGTTAAAATCGATCCTGCCTCCACCACTTCTGCTGGAAGCCCATTCCACCCAGCCACCACCCTCTGAGTAAAATAGTGGAGTCAGGGGATATGGGGAGAAGGCAGGATCAGTGTACTGATTGGGGACGATCAGCCATGATCACATTGAATGGCAGTGCTGGCTCGTAGGGCCGAATGGCCTATTCCTGAACCTATTGTCTATGAGAGGAATAGATCAGGTAAATGCACCGAGTGTCTTGCCCAGAGTAGGGGAATCGAGAACCAGAGGACATAGGTTTAGGGCAGGGAATTCCACAAATTCCCAACTCTCTGGGCGAAATTATTTTTTTCACCTCGGTCTTAAATGACCTCCCCTTTATTCTAAGAGGGGAGTTCGTAGGCAGCAGTCGGAGTCCGTGGATATACCGTAGGGGCTCGTTATGCCAGCCATAGGTAATCGGGGCATCAGGTAAGTCGGGACATTTTTTCAGCATGTTGAAAAATGTCCACAAGTTAAAAAAAAAATAGCCCCGAGTACCGACGGCTGGCATAACGAGCCTTAACGGTATATCCACAGCCTCCTACGGACTCGTTACGAACATTCTGCGAGTTTGAATCAAGGGGAAAACTCAGGAGAATTCGTGAATAACTCGTGAAAGTGGGACAGGGGCTTAACTCAGGCACTTGAATCCTGGCAACATTTAGTATTTAATTTAGTTTATTGTCACGTGTACCGAGGTACAGTGAAAATCTTTTGTTGCGTGCTAACCAGTCAGCGGAAAGACAATATATGATTACAATCGATCTGTTCACAGTTAATGTAAATAACATTTTACAGTTTACATGGTAAGGAAATTACGTTTGATGCAAGGTAAAGCCAGTAAAGTCCGATCAAAGACAGTCTGAGGGTCACCAATGAGGTAGATAGTAGTTCAGCGAGTCTCGGGTTGTGGTAGGATGGTTCAGTTGCCTGATAACAGCTGGGAAGAAACTGTCCCTGCATCTGGGGTAGACAAAAATGCTGGAGAAACTCAGCGGGTGAGGCAGCATCTATGGAGCGAAGGAATAGGTGACGTTTCGGGTCGAGACCTGATCACATTGAATGGGGATGCTGGCTTGAAGGGCCGAATGGCCTACTCCTGCACCTATTGTCTATTGTCTAAACTAAATATGCACCTATTGTCTAAACTAAATATGCCCCAAAAAGGATCACAGTTCTCCAAAAGTTGACAACCCCGGAGATCCCTATGGCTTTCCCACGATCGGAATGGTATCTGAACTCAAGGGGATAATAGGAACTAGCTCAGCGTGCGGTGCTCTCCAGAGCCACACACCCTGCCAACACCGACTGCTGAGACTCCTGCAGTAAATGTCAGAGTAACGCCTGGCGGTTAGCGCTGCCCATGGAGACACAGGCAGCCAGGGAATCGACACCTTCAGGGAGGTGAGAAAGTTGAGGGGAAAAATGTAAATTAAAGAGTGCGTTGAGGCATACATCAAGCCAGATTAAGCCAGCTTTAGTGCCAGATAAAGCCAGGCAGGTCCGATCATATTTGAGTGGGCCATTCGGCCCTTTGAGGAAGTGTTTCTGCACAAAACGTTGCCCGTTTCCTTCGCTCCATAGATGCTGCCTCATCTGCTGAGTTTCTCCAGCACTTTTGTCTACCTTCGATTTTAGACAATAGACAATAGGTGCAGGAGTAGGCCATTCGGCCCTTCGAGCCAGCACAGCCATTCAATGTGATCTTGTCTGATCATCTACAATCAGTACCCCGTTCCTGCCTTCTCCCCTTATCGCCTGACTCGTCATATTTGGGGCGGTACAGGACTGATTAGTGCAGGTGCCAGGGGTTACGGGGAGAAGGCGGGAGAATGGGGTCAGGTGGGAGAGAGAGATCAGCCATGATTGAATGGCGGGGTAGACTTGATGAGCCGAATGGTCTAATTCTGTTCCTATCACTTATGACCTTATTACACGGTGGCTCAGCGGTAGAGTTGCTGCCTCACAGCGCACGGACCCGGGTTCCATCCTGACTACGGGTGCTGTCTGTACGGAGTTTTACGTTCTCCCCGTGACCTGCGTGGGTTTTCACCGAGATCTGCGGTTTCCTCCCACAGTCCAAAGACGTGCAGGTTTAAAGGTTAATTGGCTTTGTGTAAATGTAAAATTGACCCTAGTGTGCAGGGTAATGTTAATGAGGTCATAAGTAATGGGAGTAGAATTAGGCCATTCGGCCTATCGAGTCTACCCCGCCATTCAGTCATGGCTGTTCTATCTCTCCCTCCTATCCTCATTACTCCTGCCTTCTCCCCGTACCCTCTGACACCTGTACTAATCGAAGGTAGACAAAAATGCTGGAGAAACTCAGCGGGTGAGGCAGCATCCATGGAGCGAAGGAAGAGGTGACGTTTCGGGTCGAGACCCTTCTTCAGTCTGAGCTGTCTGAGGGTCACCAAGGAGGTAGATAGTAGTTTGCTGGCAGGTGGTACTGATTGGGGATGATCAGCCATGATCTCATTGAATGGCGGTGCTGGCTCGAAGAAGGTTCTTGACCCGAAACGTCACCGATTCCTTCGCTCCATAGATGCTGCCTCACCCGCTGAGTTTCTCCAGCATTTTTGTCTACCTTCGATTTTTCTAGCATCTGCGGTTCTTTCCTGTACTCATCAAGAAATGTGCGGGGATCGCTGGTTGGGGCGGGCCCAAGTGCCTGTTTCCGCATTGTATCACTAAACAAAACGAGGAAGCTTTCCACTGTACCTCGTTACATGAAACTGAAACAAACACGTGTAACTGGAATAGCGGCAATGGAAATTTTGATCAATTTACGTGAAGCTTGTAAGTGCTGCAACTTGGTAAAATTCTGCGTTGTCTCGCTATCGTAACGGAAGGAACAAACGTTCAATTAAATATAATTTCTATCTATTCAGAATGCTCTGCTGCGTTTGATTGCATCTGAAATGAAATCATTGCTACAGATGGATAAATGCAGGAGCCAGTGTGAAAGTGACAGCATTTTGAGAAACATAATTGATCACTTGGATTCAATTTTTGCTTATGAATTGACCAGAAAATGTCTGACTACTCATCCAGAGAATTGGCCTCCACTGCTTTCTGAGGAAGAGAATTCCATAGATTCACATCTCTCTGACGACCATACAGGCGTCACGTGTCGACATGTCGCGGGTGGAGCCTGTCTGGTCGCGAGTAGTCGCCCAAAGAGTCGTACCTTGTTCTGGTCGCCGCTGGATTTTCCACATGTTCGGCGACCTGCTGCGACTATGACGGGTGCCGGCAGTCGCTGAGAAAGTTGCGTAAGTGGGGCAGGCCCATAAAGGGGTGATAATACCATGGGGAAGTGTTGTGACTTCCAGGTATTTTCATTGCCAGGCACTTGTGTGGCAAGTACCGGCACCTTTTGAGTTGGCACTCTGTACGTCTCTTACACTCATGCAACCAGGCGGATGTGTCGGCTGGCTGCATGTCTGATGTGGAAGCTGCCACCTCCCACGGTGCACAGTCTCCCACACCACCGCAGCGCCATGTCAGCTCGCATCATCTGCACCAAGTCATGCGGCAGAATTAAACCGATCGGTGAGTTCGGGTCCAACAGCAGAACTTGTGTGGAGGTGAGAAAGCCGAGCTGACAGGGAGAGCGAGGACGTTGTGTGACCCTGATCTAGGGCCACACCACACCGTCCACTCATCCGACTGGGCACAACAAAACGCCAGCTCCGGTGTCCCCAAATGTCACGAAATGTCACGGAAAGACCCAAAATCGAAAATCTTCCAAAATGTCCCAAAATCTTCCAAAATGTCACGAAATGTCCCAATATGTCCTGAAATGTCCCAAAATGCCTTGAATTGTCCAGAATTTTCCTGAAATGTCCCAAAATGTCCCAACTTAAAGACTAAACTTTAGTTTAGTTTACAGTCTACCTTTAGGAGATGAGGAGGATTTAATAACATTGTCAAATTATTATTAAAAAAACTGTGTGGAGAGGATGTTTCCACGAGTGGGAGAGTCCAGGACCAGAGGGCACAACATCAGAATCAACGTTTTGTGTCATGATTACAGTGTTGGAATTGCAGCAGCCAGCAGGCCAGAGAAAGCTGTGCCAAACACATGATGACAACCAGCTTATCTTAGTTAGTTAGTTTACTTGTCACGTGTACCGAGGTACAGTGAAAAGCTTTTGTTGCGTGCTAACCAGTCAGCGGAAAGACAATACATGATTACAATCGAGCCGTTCACAGTGTACAGATACATGATAAGGGAATAACGTTTAGTGCAAGGTAAAGCCAGTAAAGTCTGATCAAGGATAGTCCGAGGGTCACCAATGAGGTAGATAGTAGTTCAGCACTGCTCTCTGGTTGTGGTAGGATGGTTCAGTTGCCTGATAACAGCTGGGAAGAAACTGTCCCTGAATCTGGAGGTGTGCGTTTTCACACTTCTGTACCTCTTGCCCGATGGAAGAGGGAGTGGCCGGGGTGAGACTGGTCCTTGATGATGCTGCTGGCCTTGCCGAGGCAGCGTGAGGTGTAGATGGAGTCAATGGAATGAGGTTGGTTGTGTAATGGTCTGGGCTGTGTTCACAATTCCCTGCAATTTCTTGCAGTCTTGGATGGAGCTGTTCCCAAACCGTGCTGTGATGCATCCCGATAAAATGCTTTCTGTGGCGCATCTGTAGGTTGGTGAGAGTTGTCGGGGACATGCCGAACTTCCTGAGCCTTCTGAGGAAGTAGAGGCGTTGGTGTGCGTTCTTGGTCGTTGCTCCAATATGGGTGGTCCAGGAGAAGTTGTTGGTGATATCGACTCACAGCAATTTGAAGTTTTCAACCATCTCTACTTCGCCGCCGTCGATGCAGACTGGGGCATGTGACACCTTTAATGTATCATGAGGATGTTCCTTTAGATTGGAAAAGAGGAGGAATTTCTTTAGCCAGATGGTGGTGAATCTGTGAATTATTTTTTTTGCCCCCAACGGCAAAGTCAGATTGGGTCTTGACAGATTCCTGATCAGTACGGGTGTCGGGGGTTATGAGGAGAAGGCAGAAGAATGAGGTTGAGAGGGAGAGATAGAATGGTGGAGTAGACTTGATGGGCCAAATGGCCTAATTCTGCTCCTAGCACTTACTGATTGTCATAGAAATGTAGAAAATAGGAGGAGGCCCTTCGAGCCAGCACCGCCCTTCATTGTGATCACGGCTGATCTACACCACCCCGTGCCTGCCTTCTCCCCATATCCCTTGATTCCACTTGCCCCTAGAGCTCTATCTAACTCTCTCTTAAATCCATCCAGTGATTTGGCCTCCACTGCCCTCTGTGGCAGGGAATTCCACAAATTCACAACTATCTGGGTGAAAAAGTTTTTTCTCACCTCAGTCTTAAATGGTTTCCCCTTTATTCTAAGACTGTGGCCCCTGGTTCTGGACTCTCCCAACATTGGGAACATTTTTCCTGCGTCTAGCTTGTCCAGTCCTTTTATAATTTTATATGTTTCTATAAGATCCCCCTCATCCTTCTAAACTCAGTAGAGTATAGTAGCCGGAGGACTACTATACTTTCTCTTATGAATTCATGAACCGATGTGCTGCGATGCTAAGGACTATATTCTGCATTCTGTATCTGGCAAGAGGAAAAAGCTGTCCTGGGAGAAAGAACTGTTTCCACGTAATCTCCCCGCAGTAATCAGACGCTATTGCCTCTTTCTGGATTCAGCAGTTAGTTTCACCACGGGAAGTCATTGAATAGACAAGCAAGCACTTCTATTGACATTTCTGCCATGATACAATATTAAACAATGCAACACACAGCCTTCAGTACTTTAACCTTACAGTTCCAAAAATAAACTTGCAGCTATTAAAAAGACATTTAGTTTTGAAAATCCTGCAGGGAAAAAAATAATCGTTGCAAGTTTAAAACTCTCCAGCCCCTTACTCTCTTTTCCCTATTTCATCATAGTCAATAGCAAACCTTCGGCCCAACTTGCCCATTCTGATCCACATGCCCCATGTACACTAGTTCTTCCTGCCTGAATTATTTTTGAGACCTGTACAACTCCATGACTCTAAATACTGTCCATGACTCCCAATTATCTCAATGTTCTCTCTGCAGTTTCTTCCATTCCCAGGAAAAACAAACCCAGACTTAACTAGCCAGGCACAGAGTGCTGGAGTAACTCAGCGGGTCAGGCAGCATCTGTGGAGAACATGGATAGGTGACGTTTCACAGAGTGCTGGAGTAACTCAGCGGGTCAGGCAGCATCTGTGGAGAACATGGATAGGTGACGTTTCACAGAGTGCTGGAGTAACTCAGCGGGTCAGGCAGCATCTGTGGAGAACATGGATAGGTGACGTCTTGTGTCAGGACCCTTCTTCAGACTGATTGTGGACTGGGAGCCATCTTCAGGGCTCTTGACCCGAAACGTCACCTATCCATGTTGTCCGGAGACGCTGCCTGACCCGCTGAGTTAATCCAGCACTTTGTGCTCAAGATTCCAGCATCTACAGATGCTCCTGCCTGCGCCAGACTTATCTAGTTTCTCCTCAGGGGGAAGATTGTGTGGAATCTCCTCTATGGTTCTCTCAGGCTAATATTTTTTATTAATTCCTGGAATATAGATGTCACAAGCAATACCAGCATTTATTGTTTCTAATATGTGTTATTTAGCATTGTTCTTCAATAACCTCTGTCCCTGTGGTTGTCACTTGGTTTCAATATAGTGTTCGGTGATTAACCTGAAACGTGATCTCTTTCTCTCTCTCTCTCTCTCTCTCTCTCTCTCTCTCTCTCTCTCTCTCTCTCTCTCTCTCTCTCTCTCTTCTCTCTCTCCTCCCTCCCTCTCTCTCTCTCTCTCTCTCTCTCTCTCTCTCTCTCTCTCTCTCTCTCTCTCTCTCTCTCTCTCTCTCTTCTCTCTCTCTCTCTCTCTCTCTCTCTCTCTCTCTCTCTCTCTCTCTCTCTCTCTCTCTCTCTCTCTCTCTCTCTCTCTCTCTCTCTTCTCTCTCTCTCTCTCTCTCTCTCTCTCTCTTTTTCTCCCCCCCCCCCCCCCCCCCCCCCCCCCCCCCCCCCCCCCCCCCCCCCCCCCCCCCCCCCCCCCCCCCCCCCCCCCCCCCCCCCCCCCCCCCGCAGAGCATACACATGTCTACTTTCCTGTTTTTGCCACCAAAGTGGATAACCTCACATTTATCCACATTATACTGCATCTGCCATGCATTTGCCCACTCACCCAACCTATCCAAGTCATCCTGCAGCCTCCTAGCATCCTCCTCACAGCTAACACTGCCCCCCAGCTTCGTGTCATCCGCAAACTTGGAGATGTTGCATTCAATTCCCTCGTCCAAATCATTAATAATATTATTTATTAGTCCAAGACTGCTGACACTTGTACAGGAAGGTATTTCTGGAACATAGAACAGTACCGGAACGAGCCCTTCGGCCTACCATGTCCGTGCCGTACACAAATGCCAAGTTAAACGAAGCTTTAAGAAATAACTGCAGATGCTGGAAAAACCGAAGGCAGACAACAATGCTGGAGAAATCAGCGGGTGAGGCAGCATCTATGGAGCGAAGGAATAGGTGACGTTTCGGGTCGCGACCCTTCTTCAGACTGATGTGGGGGTGGGGGGGGGGGGGGGGGGGAGAAGAAAGGAAGAGGTGGAGACATTGGACTGTGGGAGAGCTGGGAAGGGGAGGGAAGGAGGGAGAAAGCAAGGACTACCTGAAATTGGAGAAGTCAATGTTTATACCGCTAGGGGTGTAAACTACCCAAGCGAAATATGAGGTGCTGCTCCTCCAATTTACGGTGGACCTCACTCTGGCCATGGAGGAGGCCCAGGACAGAACGACAGTTAATCTAAGCTCCTCTGTCTGAAGGTAGACAAAAATGTTGGATGAACTCAGCGGGTGAGGCCGCATCTATGGAGCGAAGGAATAGGTGACGTTTCAGGTCGAGACCCTTCCTCAACCTCTGCCTGCACGTGATCCATATCCCTGCATATCCTTGTGCCTATCCTAAAGCCTCTTCAATGCCACTGTCGTATCTGCCTCCACCACCACCCCAGGCAATGCGTTCCTGGCACCCGCCACCGTCTGTGTCAAAGAGACTTGCCCTGCACATCTCCTGTAAACGTTGCCCCTCTCACCTTAAAGTTATGCCCCTGGCATTTGTTATTTCCATCTTAGACAAACGGTTCTTGCAAAGCCGTTCTTGCCATAGTGGGGGTACAGAGAAGGTTCACCAGACTGATTCCTGGGATGTCAGGACTTCCATATGAAGAAAGACTGAATAGACTCGGCTTGTACTCGCTGGAATTTAGAAAATTGAGGGGGGATCTTAGAGAAACTTACAAAATTCTTAAGGGGTTGGACAGGCTAGATGCAGGAAGATTGTTCCCCATGTTAGGGAACTCCAGAACTAGGGGTCACAGTTTAAGGATAAGGGGGAAGTCTTTTAGGACCGAGATGAGAAAATAATTTTTCTCACAGTGGTGAATCTGTGGAATTCTCTGCCACAGAAGGTAGTTGAGGCCAGTTCGTTGGCTATATTTAAGAGGGAGTTAGATGTGGCCCTTGTGGCTGAAGGCATCAGGGGTATGGAGAGAAGGCAGGTACAGGATACTGAGTTGGATGATCAGCCATGATCATATTGAATGGCAGTACAGGCTCGAAGGGCCGAATGGCCTACTCCTGCACCTAATTTCCATGTTTCTATGTTTCTGACTGTCTCTGCCGAGTGGTCTCTGTAAATTGCCCCCTAGCGTGTCGGGAGTGGATGAGAAAGTGGGATAACATAGAACCGGTGTGTGATCGCTGGTCGGCGTGGACTCAGTGGGTCGAAGGGCCTGTATGACTCTGACTCCATAACCTTCGTAGCAACTTGCACTTAGTGCGTTTTCCTGGTTCCGTGCAGCTTTTTATTTCCGTGTTGTTGATATCACTTATTTCTTCAGGCCCTGTTGGGATTTGAACTTCGGACCTCTGGTTTGATTCCCAGAAACAAAGATGCCAGCAATTACGTGTTCAGTACAAGATATCCTGCGGTCAGCGCAGTGCGGGGAGCTCCTGAGGTGAAGGGTGCAGGTGTGAGCTGATCGGGCCAAGTGCAACGATTGCTTATAAGGGCCATTAACTGCCATTTGCGTGTAACTTACATGACATTATTTACGCCTCATGGCGCACGACCTGCGCATTGTGACACATGTGATGCGAGCATAGTGCATGGTAACATAGGCAGTGACACGTGGTCGCCCCAGGATTTTGGTATGTACAAAATCTTCGCGTGACATGCAAATGACTGCCAAGTGGGACAGGCCCTTAAGAAAGAACTGCAGATGCTTGAAAAATCGAAGGTAGACAAAAATGGATGAGAAGGTAGACAGAGAGGATGAGACGGAGTGTCTCCCACAGGCCATCAGGATTGTAAACTCTCATCTCACCAGGGACTAATTTAATATAGAATAATAATATATTTTATTGTCATTGCACATATGTGCAACGAGACATGGTATGCAGCTTCCATCTGTTGTTATAACTTAAACAACTATAGTTTAGATACCCAGTGAAACATGGTTTATAAAACAGAACAGTAAAACAGTAAAACAGTCTAAAGTGCAAATATATCTGTGCTGGGTCGTTGTGCGACGTGACCGTCCGAGGGAGACAGACCATGGGGGGGGGGGCACTCAGCAGGGCCGGCTCAGAGCAGCTATAGCTCTGGGGATGAAGCTGCTCCTGAGTCTGGAGGTGCGTGCGTAGAAGGCCTTGTCACGTCTGCCGGATGGTAGAAGTGTCTCTTAAAAAAAAAAGTCTTCAAAATGTAAATATGGATCTGTTCTGTTGTTTTTGCACAATCCGACACTTTAATTTCACTGCACATCTTGTATGTGTATGTGACAAATAATGTTGACTTCATATGTGAGGCCCCATTTATGGAGCGAAGGAATAGGTGACGTTTCAGGTCGAGACCCTTCTTCAGACTGATTACAGACGATTTACTAATTATAGATTTTAAATTATCGATGATTTACCTCTCAGCCAACCTGCTTCACTAGACCAAACACCAGTAGGCTTCTTGGTCAACTGGGCTAGGCTACCATGTGCTGTATAAGTACACAAGGCCTCTAAGTAAATGGTATGGGTACTGTACTTTGCACATATACCGATGTACAGTGACATTCATTTCTGTCCACAGTTCAGTACAAGTATCACGATACACGAGCACTTGTATGCTATGAGAATGCAGGGGGACTTGGACAGGTTGGGGGAGTGGGCAGAGGCATGGCAGATGCAGTTTAATGCGGATAAATGTGAGGTTATCCACTTTTGTAGCAAAAACAGGAAGGCAGATTACTATCTAAATGGCGTCAAGTTGGGAAAAGAGGAAGTACAACGGGATCTGGGGGTCCTTGTACATCAGTCTATGAAAGTAAGCATGCAGGTACAGCAGGCAGCGAATAAGGTGAATGGCATGTTGGCCTTTATAACAAGAGGAGTCGAGTATAGGAGCAAAGAGGTCCTTCTGCAGTTGTACAGGGCCCTAGTGAGATCACACCTGGAGTATTGTGTGCAGATTTGGTCCCCTAATTTGAGGAAGGACATTCTTGCTATTGAGGGAATGTAGCGTAAGTTTACAAGGTTAATTCCCGGGATGGCGGGACTGTCATATGCTGAGAGAGTGGAGCGGCTGGGCTTGTACACTCTGGAGTTTAGAAGGATGAGAGGGGATCTCATTGAAACATAAGATTGTTAAGGGCTTGGACACGCTAGAGGCAGGAAACATGTTCCCGATGTTGGGGGAGTCCAGAACCAGGGGCCACAGTTTAAGAATAAGGGGTAAGCCATTTAGAACGGTGACGAGGAAACACTTTTTCTCACAGAGAGTGGTGAGTCTGTGGAATTCTCTGCCTCGGAGGGCGGTGGAGGCCGGTTCTCTGAATACTTTCAAGAGAGAGCTAGATGGGGCTCTTAAAGATAGCGGAGTCAGGGGATATGGAGAGAAGGCAGGAACGAGGTACTGATTGGGGATGATCAGCCATGATCACATTGAATGGCGGTGCTGGCTCGAAGGGCTAACAGGCCTACTCCTGCACCTATTGTCTATTGTCAGGCACATGTTTATGCAGGGAATGGCGGGATGCAGATGACGTGCAGACAGAGACTAGTATAACTTGGCATCCTGATCTGCACAGACATTGTGGGCCGAAGGGCCTCTTCCTCTGCTGGGCTATGCTCGATATTGGAAGGGGACTTGAATGGCAGCGAGAGCTGGTTGTAGCAATAGGGAAACTACCAGAAAAGTTAAAAAGCTGACGACTTAAATCGCACGTAAACAACATCCTCACGAGTGGATCCAATAACTAACTCCGTGACACTAACTCCCAGGAGAAAGGGGATTTGGATAGAAACATAGAAATTAGGTGCAGGAGTAGGCCATTCGGCCCTTCGAGCCTGCACCGCCATTCAATATGATCATGGCTGATCATCCAACTCAGTATCCTGTACCTGCCTTCTCTCCATACCCCCTGATCCCTTTAGCCACAAGGGCCACATCTAACTCCCTCTTAAATATGGCCAATGAACTGACCTCAACTACCTTCTGTGGCACAGAATTCCACAGATTCACCACTCTCTGTGTGAAAAATTATTTTCTCATCTCAGTCCTAGAAGACTTCCCCCTTATCCTTAAACTGTGACCCCTTGTCCTGGACTTCCCCAACATCGGGAACAATCTTCCTGCATCTAGCCTGTCCAATCCCTTAAGAATGTTGTAAGTTTCTATAAGATCCCCCCTCAAAATTCCAGCGAGTACAAGCCGAGTCTATCCAGTCTTTCTTCATATGAAAGTCCTGCCACCCCAGGAATCAGTCTGGATAATGATGTGTAGGGGATATCAGTTTATGGAAGCTGAGATTTTTATACTGAAAAATATCAAATTATTCCGTAAGGTCAACACAATCCAATAACATAACAAAGGAAGCCTTTACTTCTGGGAAAAGCAATCAAATATTCAGGACACTTGGCAGTGAAGTGACTTTGAATTAGAGTCACAGAGTGATACAGCGACCCAACTTGCCCTCACCGACTAACATGCCCCATCCACACTAGCCCCACCTGCCCGTGTTTGGTCCAAATCCCTCTAAACCTGTCCTATGCGGCGTACGTTTACAAGGTTAATTCCTGGGATGGCGGGACTGTCATATGCTGAGAGAATGGAGCGGCTGGGCTTGTATTCTCTGGAATTTAGAAGGATGAGAGGGGATCTTATTGAAACGTATAAGACTATTAAGGGCTTGGACTCGCTAGAGGCAGGAAACATGTTCCCGATGTTGGGGGCGTCCAGAATCAGGGGCCACAGTTTAAGAATAAGGAGTAAGCCATTTAGAACGGAGACGAGGAAACACTTTTTCTAACAGAGAGTTGTGAGTCTGTAGAATTCTCTGCCTCAGAGGGCGGTGGAGGCAAGTTCACTGGATACTTTCAAGAGAGAGCTAGATAGGGCTCTTAAAGATAGCGGAGTCAGGGGATATGGGGAGAAAGCAGGAACGGGGTACTGATTGGGGATGATCAGCCATGGTCACATTGAATGGCGGTTCTGGCTCGAAGGGCCGAATGGCCTACTACTGCGCCTTTTGTCTATTGTCTATATTGTCTATTGTCTATCGATGTACCTGTCTAACTTTTTCTTAAACGTTGCGATAGTCCCAGCATCAACTACCACCTCTGGCAGCTCGTTCCATACACCCACCACCCTCTGCGTGAAAAAGTTACCCCTCGGATTCCTATTAAATCTTTTTCCCTTTACCTTAAACCTATGTCCTCTGGTCCTCGATTTCCCTACTCTGGGCAATTAAGGCCAGAATAATTCTCAGTTTTGGCGATGAATGCCAGGTGGGACAAACTGGGGCTGTTTTGGTGTTGGGAAGTTTGCAGAGGTTGTTTACCAGAAGGTTGCCTGGATGAGGGGAGATGAGAGGGTATTAGCTACAGGACCAGAATTAGGCCATTCGGCCCATCAAGTCTAATCCGCCATTCAATCATGGCTGATCCATCTTCCCCTCTCACCCTTTCTCCTGCCTTCTTCCCATAACCCCCGACACCTTTACTAACCCCTGATACCTTTACTTCACGGTACTCGTGTACTGGCCAGCACGGGGGCGCAGGGGTAGAGTTGCTGCCTCATGGGCTTGTCCCACTTACACAACTTTTTTGGCGACTGTCGGCACCCGTCATAGTCGCAGCAGGTCGCCGAAAATGCTCAATGTGTTGAAAATCCAGCGGCGACCAGAACAAGGTCGGACTCTTTGGGCGACTACTCACGGCCATACAGGCTTCACCCCGCGACATGTCGCCTGTACGGTCGTGAGTCGTCTCTTCAGTCGCCCAATGAGTCGTAGCGTCTTTCTGGTCGCCGCTGGATTTTCAACACGTTGAACATTTTCGGCGACCTATGACGGGTGCCGGCAGTCGCCGAAAAAGCTGCGTAAGTGGGACGGGATCTTTACTGTACTTACAGCGCCAGAGACCCGGGTTCGATCCCGACTACGGGAGCTGCCTGTACGGAGTCTGTGTGGTCTCCCCGTGACCTGCATGGGTTTTCTCCGAGATCTTCGGTTTCCTCCCACACCTCCAAGGTTTGTAGGTTAATTGGCTCGGTATAAATGTCAATTGTCCCTAGCGTAGTGCTAGTGTGCGGGGATCGCTAGTCAGTGTGAACTTGGTGGGCCGAAGGGCCTGTTTCTACACTGTATCTCTAAACTAAACTAAACTCATTAAGAATCTATCATTTAGGTTGGATAGAAACATAGAAACATAGAAATTAGGTGCAGGAGTAGGCCATTCAGCCCTTCGAGCCTGCACCGCCATTCAATATGATCATGGCTGATCATCCAACTCAGTATCCCGTACCTGCCTTCTCTCCATACCCCCTGATCCCCTTAGCCACAAGGGCCACATCCAACTCACTCTTAAATATAGCCAATGAATTGGCCTCAACTACCCTCTGTGGCAGAGAGTTCCAGAGACTCACCACTCTCTGTGAAAAAAGTCTTTCTCATCTCGGTCTTAAAGGATTTCCCCCTTATCCTTAAGCTGTGACCCCTTGTCCTGGACTTCCCCAACATCGGGAACAATCTTCCTGCATCTAGCCTGTCCAACCCCTTAAGAATTTTGTAAGATAGACTTGGATTGTTTTCTCTGGAACTCCGGAGTTTGACGGGAGGCCTGATAGGTGTACAAATTGATGAAAGGTGTAGATAGGATAGACAGTCAGAACCCTTTGCCCAGGATGTAAATAATCAAATACCAGTGGGAAAAGCTTTCAGGTGCGAGGGGCAAAGCTTAAATTAGATGTGTGGGGCCAGTATTTTTTTACACAGAGGTGGTGGGTGCTGGGAACGCACTGCCGGGGGTGGTGGTGGAGGCAGATACGATAGTGGTGTTTATGAGCCATTCAGATACCATCATGGATGTGCAGGTAGATGAGCGTTGGGCTAGGCATCGTGTTGGGCACGGACATTGTGGGCCGAAGGGCCTGTTCCTGTGTTGTATTGCTCTGCTCTATGTTCTAACCTGATCGGACTCTGATACTAACCTGATACTTCCAACATGACTGGGAGAATATAGTCTTCGTTCTCCGGGATAGACACGAGGAATTTCTTTACTCGGGGGGGGTGGTGAATCTGTGGAATTCATCACCACATATGGCTGTAGAGGCCAATGGATATTTTTAGTGATGAGTTCTTGATTAGTGCGGGTGTCGGGTTAAGGGGAGAAGGCTGGAGAATGGGGTTGAGATGGAGAGATAGATCAGCAGAGATAGATTGAATGGTGGAGTAGACTCGAGGGGCTGCACGGGTCTTATTCTGCTCCTGCGTTTTGTGCAGCGTTGAGTTTGGAGTCCGTGGCCAGTCTAACTGACGGCGCCACTTGAGAAAAGGTCCGTGAATTATTAACGCACTCGTTATCGTTTATCATAATTGGTGCAAAGAAGTTGGCGTCAGAACTCTGAGAGCCGCGGCTTGGTAGGAAATCCTTGTCCGATCATCACAGCATTAAGAAGCCGGGAGATTTCAGAAGTAGAAATTTTACAAGATACCTTCGGAACATAGTTGGCACATCCTTCAGCCCACCATGTTCGTGCCTGAGCTACAGGGAGAGGTTGAGCAGGCTGGGTCTCTATTCCTTGGAGCGCAGGAGGATGAGGGGCGATCTTATAGAGGTGTACAAAATAACGAGAGGAATAGATCGGGGTAGACGCACAGAGTCTCTTGCCCAGAGTAGGGGAATCGAGAGGTTTAAGGTGAGGTGGAAAAAATTGAACTGGAACCTGAGGGGTACATTTTTCACACAAAGGGTGGTGGGTGTATGGGACGAGCTGCCAGAGGAGGTAGTTGACGTGGGGACTATTGCAACGTTTAAGAAACAATTAGACAGGTACTTGGCAGACAAACGTGATGGAGAAACTCAGCGGGTGCGGCAGCATCTATGGAGCGAAGGAAATAGGTGATGTTTAGGGCCGAAACCCTTCTTCAGACTACTTGGATATTTCAGGTACTTGGATAGGACAGGTGTAGAGGGATATGGGCCAAACGCAAGCAGGTGGGACTAGTTTGGATGGGATATATTGGTAAGTGTGGGCGTTGGGCTGAAGGGCCTGCATCCAGACTGTTAGAGTCGATGACTCTATGAGACCAGGTGAACTCATCTCCTCTGCTTGCATGTGATCCATATCCCAACATTCCCGACACACATCCCCTGAATACTTCGCCAACACCGCCCACACCGCTAATGTGTTCCAAGTATCCATCTCCCTCTGTGAAAAGATCTTGCCCCGCACATCTCCGTTAAACTTTCCCCCTCGCACCTTAAGAGTGGGGGACGACATTAGGTGCAGGAGTAGGCCATTCGGCCCTTCGAGCCAGCACCGCCATTCAATGTGATCGTGGCTGATCATCCCCAATCAGTACCCCGTTCCTGCCTTCTCCCCATATCCCCTGACTCCACTATCTGCCCCGGGGTATCCGAGTACACACACTGTGAAAGGACCTCTCTCCCCACCCAGCGGCGCTGTCCTTTTACAGCCGCTTCCCATCAGCTGCTAGCAATGAGGGATAGACTAGGCTCCCCCTCAGTACAGCATCATCGTTCTTGATGTTGTGAGAGACAGGCTAACAACCTAACCTTCGGCCTCCGAGACGCAGGTAAATTTCCGTGCCTTATTTTTGGTTAAAAAAAATAGCGTCTTCATTGCCGGGAAATACGGTATGTAAATGAGCCTTAATGCTGACGTTGCAGGTTCCTCAATGAAATACTTTGCCCTCTCCATCTTAACAGGAATGTTCAATATTGATATTTGGTTAAATTGCTTTTGAAGAGAGCCTTAATATTCAGTGCGGGTTGTTCCTCTGCCCCCCTGCCCTTTCTGCTGCTGCTTGCGGTCCCTGAAGGATATGGAGTGGCTGTGTGAAACACGATCTCCATCGCGTTATATCCACTTCTGTTGTTCAGAATCTCTGCAGGTTTCAGAAACAGTTGGCACAAGTAAAGGTTCCGCCAGGCAGCGTTGGCAAGAATAGCTGTCTTGCTTTGGACAATATAGACAATAGACAAAGGAGTAGGCCATTCGGCCCTTCGAGCCAGCACCGCCATTCAATGTGATCGTGGCTGATCATCCACAATCAGTACCTCGTTCCTGCCTTCTCCCCATATCCCCTGACTCCGCTATCTTTAAGAGCCCTATCTTGCTCTCTCTTTAAAGTATCCAGAGAACCGGCCTCCACTGCCCTCTGAGGCAGAGAATTCCACAGACTCGCCACTCTCTGGGTGAAAATGTGTTTCCTCGTCTTCGTTCTAAATGGCTTACCCCTTATTCTTAAACTGTGGCCCCTGGTTCTGGACTCCACAAGCATCGGGAACATGTTTCCTGCCTCTAGCGTGTCCAAACCCTTAATAATCTTATATGTTTCAATAAGATCCCCTCTCATCCAGAGTGCACAAGCCCAGCCGCTCCACTCTCTCAGCATATGACAGTCCCGCCATCCTGGAAATTAACCTTGTGAACCTACGCTGCACTCCCTCAATAGCAAGAATGTCCTTTGGCCCCGACAGTGCAGCCTTCCAACCCCTCCCTCTCCCGCCCCCAACTCCTCACAGCTGACCTGCCGCGTAGATAGCAGCCACCAGAGTTCCAGAGAGAAGATGGCACCTCAGCCAGGAAGTGAAGTGGATCATAGTTTAGTTTCGAGATACAGCGCGGAAACAGGCCCTTCGGCCCACCGAGTCCGTGCCGACCAGTGATCCCCACACACTAATACTATCCAACACACACTAGGAATAATTTTCCATTTTACCTTACTTACAATAACCTACATGGATAGGACAGGTTTGGAGGGATATGGACCAAGCGCAGGCAAGTGGGGCTAGCGTAGCTGGGACATTGTTGGCCAGTGTAGGCAAGTTGGGCCGAAGGGCCTGTTTCTCACTGTATCAATCCAAGGAGAGGACAGGTTTGGAGGGATATGGACCAATCGACAATAGGTGCAGGAGAAGGCCATTCGGCCCTTTGAGCCAGCACCACCATTCAATGTGATCATGGCTGATCATAGACTCACAACTCTCAGTATGGAAAAAGAGCAGGCAGGTGGGACATGTGTAGCTGGGACATTGTTGGCCGGTGTGGGCGTGTTGGGCCGAAGGGCCTGTTTCCACACTGTCTCACTCTATGACTATAACCGTACCAAGCCAACAGAATCCTTTACGTCTTAGAGTGTGGGAGAAACCCGGAGCCCCCAGTGCTCTGAACCCGGAGCCCCCTGTGCTCTGAACCCGGAGCCCCCAGTGCTCTGAACCCGGAGCCCCCAGTGCTCTGAACCCGGAGCCCCCAGTGCTCTGAACCCGGAGCCCCCTGTGCTCTGAACCCGGAGCCCCCTGTGCTCTGAACCCGGAGCCCCCTGTGCTCTGAACCCGGAGCCCCCTGTGCTCTGAACCCGGAGCCCCCAGTGCTTTGAACCCGGAGCCCCCAGTGTTTTGAACCCGGAGCCCCCAGTGTTTTGAACCCGGAGCCCCCTGTGCTTAGAACCCGGAGCCCCCTGTGCTTTGGTCTGATTCGTGGAATCAACTACTAACACGTTAATCAGCTGCAAGATTCATTGTTGATGACGCAAGTGAGTCGAGACACGTTTTCATTCGTGGAGAAACCTTTCTAATTCTTGAATAGTTCATCAAACAAAGCACCAGCAGAGGTGCGACAAGCCGTGCAGTCTTTAGTGGCTTCGTCAAAACTGTCACACAACGGGCAAGGGTACCTGGAACAAAGGAACGGCCCGGATAGAGCGGATGTGGAGAGGATGTTTCCACTAGTGGGAGAGTCTCGGACCAGAGGGCACAGCCTCAGAATTAAAGGACGTACCTTTAGGCAGGAGATGAGGAGGAGTTTCTTTATTCGGAGGGTGGTGAATCTGGGGAATTCATTGCCACAAACGGCCTCATTTGGCACCTATCACTTATGGACTTACATCGTACACTGTATCAGCAACAACTCAAAAGCAACTGATATTGAAAACAGGAAATGTTTAAGAAAGAATTGCAGATGCTTGAAAAATCAAAGGGAGACAAATATGCTGGAGAAACTCAGCGGGCGAGGCAGCATCTATGGAGTGAAGGCATAGGTGACATTTCGGATCGAGACCCTTCCATTTACACCCGTTCTCCAGTTTTGATCTTTTAGAAGTTTATATATTTCTCTCAGGAGACCTAATAGAAGTATGTATAATTATGAGAGGCATTGATGGGGCGGGCGCAGCAGTAGGGTTGCTGCTCAGTGCCAGAGTCCCAGGTTTGATCGTGACCAGGCGTGTCTGTGCATAGTTTGGACGTTCTCTTTAAGAATAAGCCATTTAGAACGGAGACTAGGAAACATTTTTTCTCACAAGGAGTTGTGAGTCTGTGGAATTCTCTGCCTCAGAGGATGGTGGAGGCCGGTTCTCTGGATGCTTTCAAGAGAGAGCTAGATAGGGCTCTTAAAGATAGCGGAGTCAGGGGATATGGGGAGAAGGCAGGAACGGGGTACTGATTGGGGATGATCAGCCATGATCACATTGTAAGTCAGTAAGTAAATTGTATTCATATAGCACGTTTAAATCAACTCGTGTTGAAACCAAAGTGCTTTACATAGAAGAAATAATTACCTTTCCGTTGAATGGCGGTGCTGGATCGAAGGGCTGAATGGCCTACTCCTGCACCTATTATCGAGTCCACACACAAGATTAGGAGTTGTTCAGCCAGAGCTGAACGCACTTCTCGGCATCTGCAGACAATGGTGTCTGTCTTCTTGTCGCTTCTTGTGCGGGTGGTGGAACCAGGACCGCGACGTGAACGCCCTTTCCTTGACCCCCAGTGTGTTGGATGCAAACTGGGAGAACATGGAGCTAATGTCACGGGCGATTGTTGGTCGGCCTGTGGACTATAGCTGATAGCGATTAGTACTTTTTTTAAAGAAGGAACTGCACATGCTGGAGTAGACAAAAGGTGGACAAAAATGCTGGAGAAACTCAGCGGGTGAGGCAGCATCTATTCAGCGAAGGAAATAGGCAACGTTTCGGGTCAAAACCCTTCTTCAGCCTGATTTATTATGTTTTATTATTATTAATGTTTAGTGTTTTCTGAGTCATTCGTAACTGTCACTATGTCATGTTGTTACTTGTGGGCGGAGCACCAAGACAAATTCCTTGTATGTGAATACTTGGCCAATAAACGTACTTACTTAACTAATGAACATTGACTTCTCCAATTTCAGGTAGTCCTTACTTTCTCCTCCCCTTCTCAGCTCTCCCTCAGCCCACTGGCTCCTCCTCTTCCTTTCTTCTTCACTCCCCACCCCCCATCAGTCTGCAGTAGGGGTTCGGCCCAAAACGTCACCTATTCCTTCGCTCCATAGATGCTGCCTCACCCGCTGAGTTTCTCCAGCTTTTTGTCTACCTGCAATTAGTACTTTGTCTTCCACTGAAAGACTGCACGGAAGTTTAAACCTGACTTTGCCACATCCAGTACTCCGTGTGACTGCGGAGAGGACAATTAATTAGGCCAATTAATAGAACACAGAGAACCCAAAGTGTTTCCAGTTTGCGCTGTTATGGCCTCCAACAAGCCGACTTGTTCATTCGACTCACTGCTGATCTATCAGCTGTTTCATTTTGTGATTGTGCCTGTCTGAGTAAAGACAGGTACAGGGGACAGGTGCAGTACAAAACAGCAGGACATTCCCTCGTTCAGGCTGGTTGGCAATGTGCAGGGATCATCCTTCTGATAACACCAGTGTCCCACTTGCCGATCTTTTTTTTTTTTTTCGGCGACTGCAGGTGTCTTATCAGTGTCACCAAAAGATTTTGAACATTTCAAAATCCAGCGGTGACAAAATAAATGTTGCGACACTTGAAAAAACACCGCACGTCAATACATCGTCACGCAGCAAATCTTTCGGTGACCTGATACGTCAGTCAATGACGCCGGCAGTCGCTGAAAAATCGCCCAGTGGGACAGGCCCTTAACGTGATGTCTCACGCTGCCTCGGCAAGGCCAGCAGCATCATCACGGCACCTCACGCTGCCCCGGCAAGGCCAGCAGCATCATCAAGGACCAGTCGCACCCTGGCCACTCCCTCTTCTCCCCTCTCCCATCAGGCAAGAGGTACAGAAGTGTGAAAACGCACACCTCCAGATTCAGGGACAGTTTCTTCCCAGCTGTTATCAGGCAACTGACCCATCCCACCACAAGCAGAGAGCAGTGCTGAACTACTACCTACCTCATTGGTGACCCTCGGACTATCCTTGATCGGACTTTGCTGGCTTTACCTTGCACTAAACGTTATTCCCTTATCATGTATCTGTACACTGTGAATGGCTCGATTGTAATCATGTATTGTCTTTCCGCTGACTGGTTAGCACGCAACAAAAGCTTTTCACTGTACCTCGGTACACGTGACAATAAACTAAACTGAACTGAACTAAACTGTTACATGTGACCTAAAGATTGTTGAAGAAAGAGTGTTGGCATAAAATAAGGCGTGAAAGTTTATACTGTTCCTCCGTTCATTTTAACGGCCTGGGGTTTGTTTACACTCATAACAGGGTGTTTCCTGAGTAATGTATTCCCAAATCATACTAAATGTGCACTGATGCGTTTGAGTTCTGGTCTGCGCTTGTTGCCTGATGGCTTTAGCCTTGATATACAACAGTACAGGGCGAGATTGTGGGTATGTAACTTGTTAGAAGCACGACATTGGTTTGCAGCAGGAGCTTAATTACTTTGGTGGGAGGATAGAGAGGGAATCCAGACTTTGTTTTGTGTTCTGATTGCGAGGACAATGCAGATATAATGAGTTTTTCATTCACTCTGACATGATTGCGAGATGCACAAGATTACTTTCAACGGCAGCGACTTTAAGGATTTTTTATCTTGTCAACAAAAACATCAGTCACTGTTT
The DNA here is from genome assembly GCA_035221665.1 of Okamejei kenojei. Lineage (NCBI taxonomy): Eukaryota > Metazoa > Chordata > Chondrichthyes > Rajiformes > Rajidae > Okamejei > Okamejei kenojei. The sequence goes on from CM069133.1 coordinate 4,438,530, forward strand.
TCCTTTTTGTGTTCAGTCGACTAGCTGAACTAATAGACTTGCCGAGCTGATGCAATCGTTTCTCTGTCACTGGAAAAAAATTACAAAGTTGCTTTGGTCGGTAAAAGTTTAGCTTAGTTTAGAGATACAGCGCGGAAACAGGCCCTTCGGCCCACCGAGTCTGCGGCGACCAGCGATCCGCGCGTGCCAACACTATCCTACACTATATTTTCCATTATGCCAAGCCAACTTTACCTCCAAACCCGCACGTCTGGATTGTGGGTATAAACTGATGATCTCGGAGAAACCCCACGCGGTCACGGGGAGAACGTACAAATGCCGCCCAGACAGCACCCGTAGTCAGGATCGAACCCGCGTCTCCCGCGCTTGAAACATATAAGATTGTTAAGGGTTTGGACACACTAGAGGCAGGAAATATGTTCCCGATTTTGGGGGAGTCCAGAACCAGCGGCCACAGTTTAAGAATTGTGAGTCTGTGGAATTCTCTGCCTCAGAGTGTGGTGGAGGCCGGTTCTCTGCATGTTTTCAAGAGAGAGCTATATAGGGCTCTTATAAATAGCGAAGTCAGGGGATATGGGGGAAGGCAGGAACGGGGTACTGATTGGGGATGAACAGCCTTGATCACATTGAATGGCGGTGCTGGCTTGAAGGGCCGAATGGCCTACTCCTGCACCTATTGTCTATTGTCTAATGTGTAAATGGAAGGTAGACAAAAATGCTGGAGAAACTCAGCGGGTGAGGCAGCATCTATGCAGACTTCTGAAGAAGGGTCTCGACCCGAAACGTCGCCTATTCCTTCGTTCCATAGATGCTGCCTCACCCGCTGAGTTTCTCCAGCATTTTTGTCTACCTTCGATTTTTCCAGCATCTGCAGTTCTTTCTTAAACGAAGTGTAAAGGGAGGTTGGTTTGCGTGATGGTCTGAACTGCGTCCACAATTCGCTGCAAACTGAGCTTTTAAATGGAGGTAGAACACTGCAACATTTGTTATTGTGACAAAAAGACTTTAAAATCATCACGGCCAGTTGCAGTCCCTTGTCAATTCCACCCACGTCACTACTTCACACTGCCTCGGAAAAGCAGCCAACATAATCAAAGACTAGAAGTGCCGCAATAACTCAGCAGGTCAGGCAGCATGTTTTTCTGTCGGCCAGCATCTTCTGTTCTTTGTATCTACAATCAGCATCTTGTCCCAGTCCCACCCCGGTCATTCTTTCTTCTCCCCGCTCCCGTCCGGCAGAAACATAGAAACATAGAAAATAGGAGCAGGAGTAGGCCATTCGGCCCTTCAATATGATCATGGCTGATCATCCAACTCGGTATCCTGTAAACCACCAGACTCAGGAACAGCTTCTTCCCCTCTGTTATCAGGCTTCTGAACAGCCCTTCCATAAGCTAGGGTACTGTCTGATTCACCCCATTGCGGACATTGGACTTTGTCTCTGGAACTGATGCGCTACAATGCTGAGAACTACATTCTACACTCTGTATCTTCCCCTTTGCTCTACCTATTGGACTGATTTAATTGCATTTATGTACAGTGTTATCTGGTCTAATTGTAATAGTGTGTTTCACGGTGCCTCCATGCTCATGACAATAATGAGACCACACCTGGAGTATGGTGTACAGTTTTGGTCCCCTAATTTAAGGAAGGACATTCTTGCTATTGAGGGAGTGCAGTGTAGGTTTACACGGTTAATTCCCGGGATGGCGGGACTGTCTTATGCTTCTACTTCTTCCGTGTGCCGTGTATGGCCTAAAGTTGTTGGACAACTTGTTCTGTTTGATCTTCCGTTTGTGGGGTAACGGGAGAAGGCAGGAGGAACGGGGTACTTCTGAGTTTTGGGGTAACGGGAGAAGGCAGGAGGAACGGGGTACTGATTGGGGATGATCAGCCATGATCACATTGAATGGCGGTGCTGGCTCGAAGAGCTGAATGGCCTACTCCTCACCTATTGTCTATTGTCTAATAAACCATGAACCTAACTTTAGCCTTTGTTGAGGAGAATAGATGGTAAAAGGGCTGATTATTTGAGCCGCTCCCTAAATGAGTTGAGGATAGGTTGCAAGGGAGACGTGGTTTTCACTGCAGGAAATTCTAGCAGATTTAAAGTGAAGATCAAAAGACACCCTGTGGAGATGTGAAAATTAACTTTCTAGTGTGAGGAGAGTTTGTGATTGGTAATTCATTGCGGAAGCAGTCAGCCAGAGCTCGAACAAAGGAACTAATTGGCATCCACGGGAAAATAATTTTTGAGTCAAAGGAGAAAATTCAGGAGAATGAAACTGACCTGATTGTCCATGAAGGTCTAGGTCTATTATTGTCACATGTACCGAGGTACAGTGACAAGCTTTTTTACACGCTATCCAATCAGATCAGATAACACTACACATAAATACAATCACGTCAAACTCCAGTCCAATAGGTAGAGCAACGGGGAAGATGCCGAGTGCAGAATGTAGTTCTCAGCATTGTAGCGCATCAGTTCCACAGACAAAGTCCAATGTCCGCAATGGGGTAGAGGGGAATCGGACAGTACCCTAGCTTATGGGAGGACCGTTCAGAAGCCTGATAGCAGAGGACAAGGAGCTGTTCCTGAGTCTGGTACTGCGCCTTTTAAGACTGCTCCTTCAGGATCGGAATCGGTATGAGGAGGGGGAGTTGAAGTGCTGGCCTTGGAGCCAGGACCGGGAGATTGAAGTGCTGAGCCACCGGGAGATCAGGTTGGTTATTGCGGACCGAGCGGTGGTGTTGGGAGAAGCGATCGCCAAGCCTACGCTTGGTCTCACTGATGTAGAGTAGTTGACACCTAGAGCAGCTGAGGCAATAGATGAGGTGCAGGTGAACCTCTGCCGCACCTGGAATGACTGCTTGGGTCCTTGGATGGAGTCAAGGGGGAGCGATGGAGTCAAGGGGGAGCGATGGAGTCAAGGGGGATGGAGGTAAAGCGATATGCGTAGCATTTCCTACAGTTGCAAGGGAAAGTACCAGGAGAGGGGTTGGTTTGGGTGGGAAGGGACAAATTGACCAGGGAGTTACGGAGGGAGCGGTCTCTGCTGAAAATTGTCTTCAGTTGTCATCGACAGGGTGGTAGCTTGTCGCGGGTGGACATAGGTTGACTTTGGTTGTCGCCCGTGAGGTGGTAGGTGGACGTCCTAATGGGTCGCCGGTTGTCCGTAGCTTGGCGTTGACTAGGCAGTAGGTTGTCGTAGACATTGTCGTGGGCAGGGGATCCAGTCACCACTTTTTCGCCGACTTGCTACGACTATGGCAGTTGCCGAATAAATTGCTTAAGTGGGACAGGCCCATAACTTTTTAATGCTGAGAATTAATATATCCCTATAGACAATAGACAACAGGTGCAGGAGTAGGCCATTTGGCCCTTCGAGCCAGCACTGCCATTCAATGTGATCATGGCTGATCATCCCCAATCAGTATCCCGTTCCTGCCTTCTCCCCATATCCCCTGACTCCGCTATCTTAAAGAGCCCTATCTAGCTCTCTCTTGAAAGTATCCAGAGAACCCGCCTCCACCGTCATCTGAGGCAGAGGTGGATAATTACGATGGATAATTCATTGAGGAAGCAGTCAGAATGGGCTCCTACAATGGAATGAATTGGCCTCCAAGGGAAACTAAATTTCAAGTGAATGGAGACAATTCGGGGGCAATGAAAGAGAGCCATTAATGGCCAGCATGGATTGGCAAGCGGTGTTGCGCTCACTCCCTGGCCCTGAGATATCTGGTGACACCATGTCTGGAGATGTATATTTGCATTGATTTTATGGGGATGTGATTAAGTACCTCCACAACAACACTGAACAAATACCAGCGGAAACAAGGAACCGCAAGAGAGACACAAAGTACTGCTGGAGTAACTCAGAGGGTCAGGTAGCTTCTCTGGAGGAAAAGGATGGGTGACCTTTTGGGTCGGGACCCTTCTTTATGGCTCAGGTCAGATGGGGGGGGCATTGATGAGGCAAGTGGCTTAATGCTCCGAGAAGGAGGTGCCTGGATGTGCTGCTTTAACCAAGGAGCAGTCTCACCTCGGTCACTCCCTCTTCTCCCCTCTCCCATCGCTGAGCAACTCCAGCACTCTGTGAAACGTCACCTATCCGGATTTGAGTACAGGAGGCAGGGAGGTCTACCACAGATGCTGCAGAGTTTTGGTCCAAATCTGAGGAAGGGACTTACAGAGAAGGTTCCGCTGATTCCTGTTACTCCATACTCTCTGGAATTTAGGAGAATAAGAGGGGATCTTATAGAAACTCAAAAATTCTTAAGGGGTTGGAAGGCTAGATTTGTTACCAGGACAAGGGGTACAGCTTAAGGATAAGGGGAAATCCTTTAAGGACCGAGATGAGAAAGACTTTCTTCACACGAGAGTGGTGAGTTCTCTGGAACTCTCTGCCACAGAGGGTGCCCTGGCTATATTTAAGTAAATGGACAGAGGGTAAATTCAGCCATGATCTATCGAAGGGCTCTGATTCCCCTATTTTCTATGATTTGATACACCATGAAACGTCATCCTCCTTCTCCTGCTCCACAGCTGACCAAGGAAACGTACCTATCTATGTCTCCACAAATCAACACCCTATCTATTCCCCTCATGATTTTATACACCATGATCATCCTCAATCTCCTGCGCTCCAAGGAATAAAGTCACAAATCAACTTCTCTCTGTAGCTCAGACCGTCGAGTCCTAGCAACCTCCACAAATATCTTGAGCTCAGTTTAGTTTCACGTGTACCGAGGGACAATGAAAAGCTTTTGTTGCGTGCTAACCAGTCAGCGCAAAGACTATACAGTGCGGCTGGTCCTTGATTATGCTGGTAGCCTTGGCGAGGCAGATGAAGGGAGGGTAGTGGAAGGGAGGTTGGTTTGTGTGACGGTCTGGGCTGCGTCCACAATTCGCTGCAATTTCTTGCGGTCTTGGATGGAGCTGTTCCCAAACCAAGCTGTGATGCATCCCGATAAAATGCTTTTTATGAAGTTGGTGAGCGCTGAAACAAAACGCTGGAGTAACTCAGCGGGTGAGGCAGCGTCTCTGGAGAGAAGGAATGGGCGACGTTTCGGTTTGAGACCCTTCTTCAGGCTGATATCAGGGGAGGGGGCAGGACAAAGCTAGAATGTAGTCGGAGACAGTAAGAGCCCTGTCCCACTGTACGAGTTCATTCAAGAGCTCTCCCGAGTTTCCCCTGATTCGATCTCGGAGATTTACGGTAATGGCCGCTCGTAGATACCCGGGGCTCTCGCGGACATTTTTCGACGTTGAAAAATCTTCCCGAGTCTTCCCCAGCTTACCTGCCGTTAGCGTTACGAGCCGCTAAGAGACGCCTCCAAGCTCCGATGTACCCGCTACGTACATTTTGCGTGCTTCCACGAGTCTCTTGAATGAACCCGTACAGTGGGACAGGGCTTTAAGACTAGTTGGAGATCTGGGAAGGGGTTGGAGAGAGATGAGCAATGGCTACCTGAAGTTAGAGAAGTCAATGTTCAAGGTCAAGTTATATTTATTGTCACATGCACCAATTGGTACAGTGAGATTTGAGTTACCATACCGCTGAGGTGTAAACTACCCAAGCGAAATATGAGGTGATGTTAGTCAGGTGAGGTGATGTCTGAGCTAGATAGGGCACTTAAAAATAGCGGAGTCAGGGGATATAGGGAGAAGGCAGGAACGGGGTACTGATTGGGGATGATTAGCCAAGATCACATTGAATGGCGGTGCTGGCTCGAAGGGCCAAATGGCCTATTCCTGCACCTATTGTCTATTGTCAGTTGTTGGGAACTTGCCAAACGTCCCCAGAAGCCTTCAAAGGAAATAGAGGCGTTGGTGTGCTTTCTTGACCTGCTTCAACATGGGTTGACCAGGAGAATGAATAATTTATTGGCCAAGTATTCACATACAAGGAATTTGCCTTGGTGCTCCGCACGCAAATGTCAACATGACTTACAGTGCTTGATACCCAGAAGTCGCTGGATATATTGACTCCTCGGGACGTGACGCCTGCACCCTTTTCCAGCCTTTGATCTTTGATCTGGTATTTTGTTGGTTCACATGCTTGATTCATGGTGTTTTATCATTAATGTTTGATTATTATTAATGTTTAGTGTTTTCTGAGCCACTGGTAACTGTCACTGTATGTCATGTTGTTACTTGTGGGCGGAGCACCAAGGCAAATTCCTTGTATGTGAATACTTGGCCAATAAACTTACTTAACAACATCGGGTGACATGTTGTGCCGAAGAATCTGCGCCTTCGTGGTAGACCGTCCGCGTTCCACGCACATTGAGTTTTTAATAGGTTTTCCGCCAGCGAGCAAGAATCAATCTGACAGTCTCACACACACGCTCGAGATGAATTATTAAACTCACCGCCCACTGGTCGGTTGTTGGATGTTCTTCCAAGAAATGAAAACTTGGTGGGTCTGAACCGCCCAAAGCCATTCTTAATTCATCCAAGATTGTGAATCAAATAAGGAATTTGCACAGAGCTGAGAGATCACTCGGGTCGGGCCAAGCGTCAACGTTCCTTACTGTGTGTGGGAAAGAACGCTGGTTTACACCGAAGATAGTCATATGCTGAGAGAATGGGGCGGCTGGGCTTGTACACACTGGAGTTTGGAAGGATGAGAGGGGATCTTATTTAAATATATAAAATTATTAAGGGTTTGGACACGCTAGAGGCAGGAAATATGTTCCCGATGTTGGGGGAGTCCAGAACCAGGGGCCACAGTTTAAGAATAAGGGGTAAGGCCATTTAGAACGGAGATGAGGAAACACGTTTTGAATCTGTGGAATTCTCTGCCACAGAAAGCAGTGGAGGCCAATTCTCTGGAGAGAGAATTCTCAAGAGAGAGTTAGATAGATCTCTTAAAGATAGCGGAGTCAGGGGATATGGGGAGAAGGCAGGAACGGGGTACTGATTGTGGATGATCAGCCATGATCACATTGAATGGCGGTGCTGGCTCGAAGGGCTGAATGGCCTCCTCCTGCACCTATTGTCTATTGTCTACGAGTGACAATAATAAACCTAACTGGCGCGGCGGTAGAGTTGCTGCCTCACAGCGCCAGATACCCGGGCTCCATCCCGACTACGGGTGCCGTCTGTACGGAGTTTGTACGTTCTCCCCGTGACCTGCGTGGGTTATCTTCTGGTGCTACGGTTTCCTCCCACACTCCTAAGACGTGCGGGTTTGTAGGTTAATTGGCTTCTGTAAATTGTACATTGTCCCTGTTTCTCGATGGATTGTCACCTTGTCGTGGAGGAGAAGCTTGTGTGGACCTCCTGAGAGCGATGCCGTCTGGAGCGATGCTCCTGGTAGGGCCACCCATGGCGGTAAGGTCGAGGGGGAGGTCTCTGACAAAGAGCAATCCAACCAAGACCTCAACGGTGGAACAGGCGGAGGACGATGGCTGACCTTAGTGGAGCGTCACAACGGCTGGGAAGGCGGATGAAGGCTGCAGCAGAAAAGGGTCTCCGGTCGTCTTGGACTCCATGCCACTGGATCCTGACCCAGATCTGTCAAGGACCGTGGGGTGGCTGTCTGTGCACCAGTCTCCCCACGTTAAACAAAGTCACACACAGGCGTCCTCCATGAGAGGACAGTCACACTCGTTTCCAGTGACCGCTGATGATGATGATGATGACCTTGACCCTCGTGTGTGTAGGATAGTACAGCTGTATAGGGTGATCGCTGGTCAGCGCAGACTCGGTGGGCTGAAGGGCCTGTTTCCGCGCTGTATCTCTAAAGGCTAAAGAGATACCTGTCTGCAGTTCGAGCCACAGCATAAATTCCTCCCCTTCCTCAACACGACCAATGCTTAACAACTGGCAACCAGACAGACAGACAGGTTGTTAAGGCCTTGGACACGCTAGAGGCAGGAAACATGTTCCCGATGTTGGGGGGGTCCAGAACCAGGGGCCGCAGTTTAAGAATAAGGAGTAAGCCATTTCGAACAGAGACGAGGAAACACTTTTTCACACAGAGAGTTGTGAGTCTGTGGAATTCTCTGCCTCAGAGGGCGGTGGAGGCTGGTTCTCTAGATATTTTCATGAGAGAGGTAGATCGGGCTCTTAAAAATAGCAGAGTCAGGGGATATGGGGAGAAGGCAGGAACGGGGTACTGATTGGGGATGATCAGCCATGATCACATTGAATGGTGGTGCTGGCTCGAAGGGCTGAATGGCCTACTCCTGCACCTGTTGTCTATCTCTAAAGGCTAAAGAGATACTGTTCTGCAGTTCGAGCCACAGCATTAATACCTCCCCTTCCTCTCTGCAACCAATGCTTCACAACGGACAGACCGAAAACCCAGACACTGGGAGATTCTCGGACTGAATGGCACCAATTCAGAACGATTAATTTTCCTGATTTAAGTTTTCAAATTCATTTCCAGGTGGTATTAGCCTAATTGTTGAGTTGATCTAATTTATATTGACTAAGCTCATGTCCGATAGATACAGTTTAATTAATTGAAAGGCTAATTAGATCGTCTACCAACCAAAAGGTCTCAAGGTGACTTGAGCAAAACCTGCGACTACTTAACACACCATCGATGACTTTGAATGGCTTTTAAAACTAAAATAACATGAACACTCGATGGGAAATCAAGCAGGAACTCCCCCCTGGGCTGTCCGTGATTACATTTGGCAGCATTCGTTCTCAGTAGACCACCAAGGGCAACAAATTCAAAGCTGCTCACTAATTCTGCAATGAATGTGACTATAGATACAAAGCGCTGGAGCCACTCAGCGGGTCAGGCAGCATCTCAGGGGGAAAAGGAATAGGTGGAGTCGCTGCCTCACAGCGCCATTGACCTGCGTTCCATCCCCACTGCCTGTACGGAGTTTGCACGTTCTCTGCCCGTGACCCGCGTGGGTTTTCTCCGGGATCTCCAGCCTCCACCCACACTCCAAAGACATGCAGGTTTTGTAGGCTAATTGGCTTGGTAAAATTTTTACCTTTGTGATGGGAGATTGCAACCTTCACGTGGTCCGTCCTGTTTCGATGAATGCAATCAACCTGGCGTGCACAATAAGATCAAATAAGGGGGAAGTCTTTTAGGACCGAGATGAGAAAAAAAAATTCACACAGAGAGTGGTGAATCTGTGGAATTCTCTGCCACAGAAGGTAGTTAAGGCCAGTTCATTGGCTATATTTAAGAGGGAGTTGGATGTGGCACTTGTGGCTGAAGGGATCAGGGGGTATGGAGAGAAGGCAGGTACAGGATACTGAGTTGGATGATCAGCCATGATTATACTGAATGGCCTACTCCTGCACCTATTTTCTATGTTTCTAAGATCAAATAGAACAGGTTGTCCTACAACTTCAAGCTGTGCACCCATTCGCAAGAAGAAGAGGAAGAATGAGCGGGGATCGCTGGTCGGCGTGGCCTCGGTGGGCCTGTTTATGCACGGTGTCTCTAAACTAAATTAAACAAAACTTATTTTCACCCGGAGTTTTTCCTGTGAGCGGCAAAAGCTGATGACTTTTAACAAGAGGCTTCTTCAACCGAAGCAGAGAACCATTGAAATTCCTACTTAAGGCAATCCCCATGTGTGCAAGTTATATTTCAGAACAGCTGAATCCCAGTGGAAGACCCATCCGTCATCGCCATGACTCTGGCCTATAAATAAAAAACAATTGGGCAGATATTTCCTGCCTCGACAAATTCCCTTTGAAACCACAAAAAGTTTCCAACCCGCAATGCCGAACAGCTCAAGGCTGATTGATTCAACCAAGTTAAATAGTTCACAGTTTCTAGGAGTGGAATTTAGGCCATTCGGCCCATCGAGTCTACTCCGCCATTCAATCATGGCTGATCGTTCGAGAAGGGACTGCAGATGTTGGAAAATCGAAGGTAGACAAAAGTGCTGGAGAAACTCAGCGGGCGAAGGAAATGGGCAACGTTTCTGGCCAAAACCCTTCTTCTGACTGAATCATGGCTGATCTATCTCTCCCTCTTAACCCCATTCTCCTGCCTTCTCCCCATAGCCTCTGACACCCGTACTAATCAAGAATCTATCTATCTCCGCTTTGGAGATATCCACTGACTTGGCCTCCACAGCCGAATTCCACAGATTCGTCACCCTCTGACTTAAGAAATTCCTCCTCATCTCCTTTCTAAAGGTACGTCCTTTAATTCTGAGAGTTCCAGGACTCTCCCACTAGAGGAAACATCTCTCCACATCCACTCTATCCAGGCCTTTCACTATTTGGTAAGTTTCAATGAGGTGCCCCCTCATCCTTCTAGACTCTGGCGAGTACAGGCCCAGTGCCATCAAACACTCATCATACGTTAACCCAATCAAAAACGCTCATCAAACATTAACCCAAGTTTTGTTTTACTGTGGGATGAAATACTAAAGTTTCAGAATCTTCTTTCCTGAAGTCACTTGAACTGGATCTTATCTATACATAACTAAAACTCTGATCTTGTTACCTTCCGGTTTGTGCATTTTTTCTATTTGCGCAAAAACAGTACGCGACAGCGCTACGACTTTTCGCCAGCTCACTCGCCGTTCTCCTGTGCTGCGAGTGCACCAAGTTTCTTTCCTATCGGTAGTATAATGTAAAATTTAGCGAGGTTTAAAAAACGTGCGTGCGCAGTTCAATCTTCTCTCCTGCCAGTCAGCGCCGCGCGGATTAGTCTCTTCTCCTGTCACTCCCCGGGACGGTCCACCCCTTCCTGCACCATCGCGCCTTTACTGGAGCTGAGGGTTGCCGGCGGAGGGACAATTTTCAGAGGGACTGGAAGTGACCCGAAGTAGCCCAGCCCCAAACAGCCCAGCGTCAGAGACCCAGCCCCAAACAGCCCGGAGTCGGAGATGCCGCCAAACTGGAAACGGAGACTCTGTCTCCACAACCCCCCCACAACCCCCTCTCCCCCCCACAACCCCCTCCCTCCACAACCCTCCCGCCCCCATACCCCTCCTCCTGCCCACACTCACCCCCTCCCCTCCTCCTCCACACCCACCCCCCCGCCTCACACCCCACTTGCCTCCCCTCTCACACATGTGGGGGAGGGAGTGCTCGGGGATGAGGGGAAATTGGGCGCGCCTGCGCAGTTGGGGGCTGTGGGTGAGTGGTGGATTATTGCGGGTCCCAACGGGTCCCACTTAGTCCAGTAAACATATAAATGTCTCTCTCTGTTAAATTTCCAGGATGATTATAAATGTCAAGTGGACATCAGGAATTAAGTAGGAAAGAACTGCAGATGCTGGTTTATCCTGAAGGTAGACACAATGTGCTGGAGTAACTCAGTGGGTCAGGCAGCTTCTGTGGAGAAAAGGCATAGGTGATGTTTCGGGTGGAGACCCTTTATCAGAGTTCCAATCCAATAAAGTCACTGATTTCTTCTCTCTGGAGATGTTGTCTGACTCGCTGTTACTCCAGCATTTTGTGTCTGCCTTTAGACACAAGGAATAGTTTTTACGAGATGCAGTGTTGAAACAGGCCCTTCGGCCCAACAGGTCTGTGCCGACTACTAACAATAACTTACACCCTGGGAGACAATTTAGCATTTTACTGAGGCCAACTAACCTGTACATTTTTGGTTGGGAAGAAACTGGAGCATCTGGAAAAACCCACGCAGGTCACGGGGAGAACGTACAGACTCCGTGCAGACAGCATCTGTAGACAGGATGGAACCCGGGTCTCTGGTGCTGTGAGACAATAGACAATAGGTGCAGGAGTAGGCCATTCGGCCCTTCGAGCCAGCACCACCATTCAATGTGATCATGGCCGATCATCCCCAATCAATGAGGCAGCAACACCAAATGTGCCGCCCACTGCAGGTGCTGGTTTACAAAAATAAAAGACACAAAGTGCTGGAGTAACACAGAAGGTCACGCAACATCTCTAGAGAATATGGGTAGGCGACGTTTTTCGGGTTGGAAACGTTCTCCAAAGATGCTGCTTGACCTGTTAAGTGACTCCAGCACTTTGTGTCTTACTTTACTTAATTACTAATACATGTATTATTAATATTATTGATTAAATACTAATAATTTCCCAGGATGGATTAGTTTTCCATTGAAATGCCTCTTTCGTTTTACAGATGGTCTTGTCTCTATCCCAGGGTTTTGTGGATTGGAGGGGTTTGAGTTCATGATATCCGAGATATTCAGTGTATGAAATCCATCATCAATTGACAACAGGTGCAGGAGTAGGCTATTCGGCCCTTCGAGCCAGCACCGCCATTCAATGTGATCATGGCTGATCATCCCCAATCAGCACCCCGTTCCTGCCTTCTCCTCATATCCCCTGACTCCGCTATCTTTAAGAGCCCTATCTAGCTCTCTCTTGAAAGTATCCAGAGAACCAGCCTCCACCGCCCTCTGAGGCAGAGAATTCCAGACTCACAACTCTCTGTAAAAAAGTTTCCTCATCTCCGTTCTAAATGACTTGCTCCTTATTTTTAAACTGTGGCCCCTGGTTCTGGACTCCCCCAACATCGGGAACATGTTTCCTGCTTCTATCGTGTCCGAAACCTTAATAATCTTATTTGTTTCAATAAGATCCCCTCTCATCTTTCTAAACTCCAGAGTGTACAAGTCCAGCCGCTCCATTCTCTCAGCATATGCAGCCCAGGAATTAACCTGATGAACCTACGCTGTACTCCCTCGATAGCAAGAATGTCCTTCCTCAAATTAGGGGACCAAAACTGCACACAATACTCCAGGTGTGGCCCTATACAACTGCAGAAGGAACTCTTTGCTCCTATACTCAACTCCTCTTGTTATGAAGGCCAACATGCCATTTGCTTTCTTCACTGCCTGCTGCACCTGTATGCTTACTTTCAGTGTTGCTTAGTTTAGTTTATTGTCACGTGTACCGAGGTACAGTGAAAAGCTTTTGTTGCGTGCTAACCAGTCAGCGGAAAGGCAATACGTGATTACAATCGAGCCATTTACAGTGTACAGGTACATGATAAGGGAATAACGTTTAGTGCAAGGTAAAGTCAGTAAAGTCTGATCAAGGATAGTCCGAGGTAGACAAAAATGCTGACGAAACTCAGCGGGTGAGGCAGCATCTATACAGTGAAGGAATAGTGACATCACCTATTCCTTCGCTCCATAGATGCCCCCTCACCCGCTGAGTTTCTCCAGCATTTTTGTCTACCTTCGATTTTTCCAGCATCTGCAGTTCTTTCTTAAACAAGGGATAGTCCGAGAGTCACCAATGAGGTAGATAGTAGTTCAGCGCTGCTCTCTGGTTGTGGTAGGATGGTTCAGTTGCCTGATAACAGCTGGGAAGAAACTGTCCCTGAATCTGGAGGTGAGCGTTTTCACACTTCTGTACCTCTTGCCTGATGGGAGAGGGGAGAAGAGGGAGTGGCCAGGGGTGAGACTGGTCCTTGATGATGCTGCTGGCCTTGCCGAGGCAGCGTGAGGTGTAGATGGAGTCAATGGAAGAGAGTGTTTAAGAAGGAACTGCAGATGCTGGAAAATCGAAGGTAGACAAAAAATGCTGGAGAAACTCGGCTGGCGAGGCAGCATCTATAGAGCGTAGGAAATAGGCGACGTTTCGGGCCGAAACCCTTCTTCAGACTCCTCAATGGATGGGAGGCTGGTTTGTGTGACGGTCTGGGCTGCGTCCACAATTCGCTGCAACTTCTTGCAATCTCGGATGGAGCTGTTCGTAGTTCAGTTTAGCAATTATTTCTCAGCTCCAAGACCCCAGGGTTTGCGAGCCTGCTGATGTTACATTTTAATGAGCCTGGAAATCCTATGGGTGACAATGGACAACGGATTATTAACCCTTACAACATTTTAGTTTGGAATTCAGCTCATTAAAGGCACTGTGAGAATGTTGAAACCATGGGTAACCCCAGTGGTAGGTGTTGTCTAGTCAGTCTGGTTATCACACAACGGACTGTTAGATTGCAAGTTAGATCCTAAATTGCCGTGCGGAATGTCTTAATCACCTGTTTCAAACCAAAGTCATCCCACAGACACAAAACGCTGGAGTAACTCAGCGGGACAGGCAGCATCTCTTGAGAAAAGGAATAACTGGTCGAGATTTTCCATCAGTCTGAGAGTCAGGGAAAGGGAAATAGAGTTATAGATGGTGATCTAGAGAGATATAGTGGACAACAATGCTGGAGAAACTCAGCGGGTGAGGCAGCATCTATGCAGCTAAGGAAATAGGTGATGTTTCAGGTCAAGACCTTTCTTCAGACTGATGTGGGGGTGGGGGGGGCGGGAAGAAGAAAGGAAGAGGCGGAGTAGGTGGGCTGTGGGAATGCTGGGAAGGGGAGGGGAAAGAAGGAGAAAGCAGGGACTACATGAAATTGGAGAAGTCAATGTTCATACCGCTGGGGTGTAGACTACCCAAGCGAAATATGAGATGCTGCTCCTCCAGTTTACGGTGGGACTCACTCTGGCCATGGAGGAGGCCCAGGACAGAAAGGTCGGATTCAGAATGGGAGGGGGAGTTGAAATGCTGAGCCACCGGGAGATCAGGTTGGTTATTGCAAACCGAGCAGAGGTGTTGGGCGAAGCTATCGCCAAGCTTCTTCAGACAGAGTCAGGGGAGATGGAAATGGGCTGCAGAGAGTGCGTCGAGTGTGGTGGGGATTCCGAACGATCGTTGTTCCACTAACGTTCTCCACATTACATCAGTCAGTCGCTCATCCGAGGCACGCCTCAGATATAATAAATGATTCAAGGCACAGAAATTTTTGAATCCAGAATTTATGGGTGGCACGGTGGCGCATCGGTGGAGCTGCTGTGTCACAGCGCCGGAGACCCGGGTTCGATCCCGACTGAGGGTACTGTCTGTACGGAGTTTGCATGTTCTCCCCGTGACCTGCATGGGTTTTCTCCAAGATTTTCGGTTTCCTCACACGTGCAGGTTTGCAGGTTAATTGGCTCGGCGTAAATATAAATATTGTCACCGGTGTGTGAATGAATGAATGAATGAATGAATAAGTTTATTGGCCAAGTATTCACATACAAGGAATTTGCCTTGGTGCTCCGCCCGCAAGTGACAACATGACGTACAGTGACAGTTAAGAATGACACATAAAACATTAAACGTTAGACAATAGACAATAAACAATAGACAATAGGTGCAGGAGTAGGCCATTCGGCCCTTCGAGCCAGCACCGCCATTCAATGTGATCATGGCTGATCATCCCCAATCAGTGCCCCGTTCCTGCTTTCTCCCCATATTCCCTGACTCCGCTATCTTTAAGAGCCCTATCTAACTCTCTCTTGAAAGCATCCAGAGAACCTGCCTCCACCGCCCTCTGAGGCAGAGAATTCCACAGACTCACCACTCTCTGTGAGAAAAAGTGTTTCCTCGTCTCCGTCCTAAATGGCTTACTCCTTATTCTTAAACTGTGGCCCCTGGTTCTGGACTCCCCCAACATCGGGAACATGTTTCCTGCCTCTAGCGTGTCCAAACCCTTAACAATCGTATATGTTTCAATGAGACACCCTCTCATCCTTCTAAACTCCAGAGTGTACAAGCCCGGCTGCTCCATTCTCTCAGCATATGACAGCACGTGACAGTTAAGAATGACATATGAAACATTAAACGTTAGTGTGCGGGGATCGCTGGTCGGTGCGGGCTGGGTGGGCTGACGGGCCTGTATTTCTAAAACTAAAATCTAAAGCTAAGCAGATTGATTTTGCTCGTGGGACAGGGACAAATGACCGATGGTTGCTCATCCATCTTTCAGGGGCATGTTTTGAGCTTGAAGTTGATGTATTGTGTCTCTGCCATTCACCCCATCCCCCGTCACCAGACTGCAGAGATCACTCACAGGTCTGTTTTCACACAGATTATTGATCCCTGTGCAAAATGCCCAGCAGAAGTGCTGCCGCAAAATGTGCTGCCCACCTAATGCAGCTAGAGGGGGGCTCCACGTTACTTACAAGCAAAGAGGAATCGCATTTTGGGACGTTAAACAAGGGCAGGACCTACACAGTGAATGGTCGGCCTCTGGGTGGTGTTGTAGAGCAGAGGGATCTAGGAGTGCAGGTGCATGGTTCCTTGAAGGTCGAGTCGCAGGTAGATAAGGTGGTCAAAAAGGCCTTTGGCCTTCATCAGTCAGAGTATTGAGTATAGAAGTTGGGAGGTCACGTTGTAGTTGTATAAGACGTTGGTGAGACCGCATTTAGAATATTGTGTTCAGTTCTGGGCACCATGTTATAGGAAAGATGTTGTCAAGCTTGAAAGGGTTCAATAAACAATAGACAATAGGTGCAGGAGTAGGCCATTTGGCCCTTCAAGACAGCAATGTGTTCATGGCTGATCATCCCCAATCAATACCCGTTCCTGCCTTCTCCCCATATCCCCTGACTCCGCTATTTTTAAAAGCCCTATCTAGCTCTCTCTTGAAAGCATCCTGAGAACCTGCCTCCACTGGCCTCTGTGACCCTCGGACTAACCTTTGATCAGACTTTACTGGACTTTATCTTGCACTAAACGTTATTCATGATATTCCCTTTATCATGTGTCTGTACACTGTGGAGAGCTCAATTAGAAAACATAGAAAATAGGTGCAGGAGGAGGCCATTCGGCCCTTCGAGCCAGCACCGCCATTCATTGTGATCATGGCTGATAGTCCCCAATCAATAACCCGTGCCTGCCTTCGCCCCATATCCCTTGATCCCACTAGCCCCTAGAGCTCTATCTAACTCTCTCTTAAATCCATCCAGTGATTTGGCCTCCACTGCCCTCTGTGGCAGGGAATTCCACAAATTCACAACTCTCCGAGTAAAAAAGTTTTTTCTCACCTCGGTCTTAAATTACCTCCCCTTTATTCTAAGACCCTGGTCCCTATTCGCCCAACATTGGGAACACTGTTCCTGCATCTAACTTGTCCAGTCCTTTTATAATTTTATATCTTTCTATAAGATCCCCCTCATCCTTCTAAACTCCAGTGAATACAAGCCTAGTCTTTTCAATCTTTCCTCATATGACAGTCCCGCCATCCCAGGGATCAATCTCGTGAACCTACGCTGCACTGCCTCAATCACAAGGATGTCCTTCCTCAAATTAGGAGACCAAAACTGTACACAATAGTCCAGATGTGGTCTCACCAGAGCCCTATACAACTGCAGAAGAACCTCTTTACTCCTGTACTGAAATCCTCTTGTTATGAAGGCCAACATTCCATTAGCATTGTGATCATATATTGTCTTTGCGCTGACAGGATGGCACGAAACAAAAGCTTTTCACTGTACCTCAATACACGTGACAGAGAAACATATATTGGGGAATAGTTAGAGTCTGTTACCCAGGGTAGGGGAATCAAAAACAGGAGGACATACGTTTAAGGTGAGCGGGGAAAGATTTAGTACAACTCTGAGATGTAACCTTTTCAAACAGATTGTGACATATATGGAATGAACTGCCAGAGGAGGCAGATGTGGCTGCTACTAAGACAACATTTAAAATACATTTGGGGCCGGGACATGGAGAGGAAACATTTGGTGGAATAAGGACCAAATACAGGCAAATGGAACTAGCTTAGATGGGGGCTAGTATGGACAGGTTGGGCCGAATGGCTTATTTCCAAGCAGTATGACTATGATATCCACTCAGGGGTTAAACAAGAATATTCAGAAGTGGCAGACATAGAGTGCTGGAGTAACTCAGCGGGTCAGGCAGCATCTGTGGAGAACATGGATAGGTGACGTTTCACAGAGTGCTGGAGTAACTCAGCGGGTCAGGCAGCATCTGTGGAGAACATGGATAGGTGACGTTTCACAGAGCGCTGGAGTAACTCAGCGGGTCAGGCAGCATCTGTGGAGAACATGGATAGGTGATATTTCAGGATGAAGGGAAACAAACAGTGACTATCCCTTCGTCATTGCCTCTTCCACAGCCAACAATGGAACATTGTGGGCTCCACCTTTCATGTGAGTTATTGCTGCCGGCTCTGTACCCTTTCACACCTCTAGCTTCCCTCTCCCCTGAATCTCTGTCTGAAGAAAGGTCTCGACCTGAAAACGTCACCTATTCCTTCTCTCCAGAGATGCTGCCTGCCCCGCTGAGTCACTCCAGCATTTTATGTCTTTCTTCGGTGGAAACCAGCATCTGCGGTTCCTTCCTACTCTATCCAGATGTGCTGCTCAGTTTAGTTTAGTTTATTGTCACGTGTACCGAGGTACAGTGAAAAGCTTTTGTTGCGTGCTAACCAGTCAGCGGAAAGACAATACATGATTACAGTCGAGCCGTCCACAGAGTACAGATACATGATAAGGGAATAACGTTTAGTGCAAGGTAAAGCCAGCAAAGTCCGATCAAGGATAGTCCGAGGGTCCTCGATGAGGTCGATAGTAGTTCAGCACTGCTCTCTGGTTGTGGTAGGATGGTTCAGTTGCCTGATGACAGCCGGGAAGAAGCTGTCCCTGAATCTGGAGGTGTGTGTTTTCACACTTCTGTATCTCTTGCCTGCCTGATTTACAAAATAACTTTTGCAAAGTAATTTTTGAAAAAACCGTTGCATTTCTTTGGTGACCCTCTCAGCTGCAAACAAATTAATTCTTGTCGCAGACAGATAAATGAAAGTAACTCGCTTTTAATCAAACACTCCGCAATGTATATCAAAGTTTGGAATTTCAATTTTTCTGGATCAACTTGATGCTTTATATTGAAACTAAGTCCGTAGCCTCGGGGAAAGATATGAAGGCTCTAGAGAGACTACGGAGGAGGAATCTTAAACATTGGTGCCAAGGTTAGGTCGGCACGGTGGTGCAGCGGTAGAGTGGCTGCCGCACAGCGCCAGGGACACGGGTTCGATCCTGACTACGGGTGCTGTCTGTACGGAGTTTGCACGTTCTCCCCGTGACCCGAGTAGGTTTTCTCCTGGTGCTCCGGTTTCCTCCCACACTCCAAAGACATGCAGGGTTCACTAAGTCACAAGGAATAGGAGTAGAATTAGGCCATTCGGCCCATCAAGCCCACTCCATAATTCAATCACGGCTGAGCTATCTCTACCTTCTAATCCCATTCTCCTGCCTTCTCCCCATAACCTCTGACACCCGTACTAATTTGAGGAAGGACATTCTTGCTATTGAGGGAGTGCAGCGTGGGTTTACAAGGTTAATTCCCGGGATGGCAGGACTGTGATATGCTGAGAGAATGGAGCAGCTGGGCTTGTATACTCTGGAGTTTAGAAGGATGAGAGGGAATCTCATTGAAACGTATAAGATTGTTAAGGGCTTGGACACACTAGAGGCAGGAAACGTGTTCCAGATGTTGGGGGAGTCCAGAACCAGGGGCCACAGTTTAAGGATGAGGAATAAGCCATTTAGAACGGAGACGAGGAAACACTTTTTCTCACAGAGAGTGGCGAGTCTGTGGAATTCTCTGCCTCAGAGGGCGGTGGAGGCAGATTCTCTGGATGCTTTCAAGAGAGAGCTAGGTAGGGCTCTTAAAAATAGCGGAGTCAGGGGATATGGTGAGAAGGCAGGAACGGGGCACTGATTGGGGATGATCAGCCATGATCACATTGAATGGCGGTGCTGACTCGAAGGGCAGAATGGCCTACTCCTGCACCTATTGTCTATTGAATCTATCTATCTCTATCATATAAATATCTACTGACTCTCATATCTGAATATCTACTGCAAAATCTAACTCTCTCTTGAAAACATCCAGTGAATTGGCCTCCACAGCCTTCTGTGGCAGAGAAATCCACAGATTCACCTCGCTCTGACTAAAGACATTTCTCCTCATCTCCTTCCTAAAATAGCATCCTTTAATTCTGAGGCTGTGACCTCTAGTCGTAGACTCTCCAACTAATGGAAACATTCTATCCACATCCACTCTCTCCAAGCCTTTCACTATTTGTTGATGGGCTGTAGGTTAATTGGATCTTGTAAAAAAAAAAAAAAAATTGTCACTAGTGTGTGTAGAATAGCGCTAGTTAATGTACGGGATAATCGCTGGTCGTCGTGTACTACAGATAATAGACAATAGGTGCAGGAGTAGGCCATTTGGCCCTTCCAGCCAGCACCGCCGTTCAACGTGATCATGGCTGATCATCCCCAATCAGTACCCCGTTCCTGCCTTCTCCCCACTCAGTGGGCCAAAGGGCCTGTTTCCGCGCTGTATCTCTAAACTGAATAAACGAGATAAAATCTTTTCACCTAGCCCGCAGCTAACAATGGCCTGTCTCCTTTATCATCGTAGCTTTTTTTTTTTTTGCACGTCATTTGTCCATTTGTTCCACACATCTCTATATCACCGTCTATATCCCTTGTTTCCCTCTCCACTGGCTCTCAGTCTGAAGAAGGGTCTGGACACAAAACGTCACCTGTCCATGTTCTCCGGAGATGCTGCCTGTCCCGCTCAGCTGCTCTAGCTCTTTGCTGCCTTTATCTGTGAGATTAAATCAAGGCTCCACCTCGCTTGTTAGGGCAAATGATGTGATTGATTGGGAAGCGGGAACCTGTTTTAATGATTTTTCAATGACTGGTAGATTCTGTTTGACACACTCAGCTGGGAGCTGGGCTGGTGCTTGTATTTCTGTCGAGCTAATGACTTCTGCTCAATCCGGGACTCTAAGTGTGGAGAGATCTATGCTCCTGTCTGTATCCATGACTGTTTTATCACATTTGGACAAAACTGAAGCAGCATTTTGACTGGCTTGAGTTCCTGCGTGTCCCTGCTTCCCCGACGTGTTATGGTGTCAAGATGTTTGAGTTTAGTTTATTGTCACCGAGGTACAGTGAAAAGCATTTGTTGCGTGCTAACCAGTCAGCAGAAAATTATTAAACCTCTGTTCATTCCAAGAGTTCTCCTGAGTTTGCCCTGATTCGAACTCGGAGATTTACGGTAATGGCCGCTCGTCGGTACTCGGGGCTCTCGTGGACAATTTTCATCATGTTGAAGAATCTTCACGAGTCTTCCCGTGCTTACCTGCCGTTAGCGAGTCTTCCCAAGTACCTGCCGTTAGCGTCATGAGACGTCTCCAGTGTGAGTCTAGTCTAAGAGACGTCTTCGAGCTCCGACGTACCCGCTATGTACATTCTCCGTGCTTACCACGAGTTTGATTTTTTTTAAAACTCGGGAGAGCTCTTGGAATGAACTCGTACCGTGGGACAGGGTTTTAACAATCGTGCCATTCGTAAGACATCAGAGCCGATGCAGATGCAATGCCTTTTAGACTTTACGTTAGACCAGGGGCCCGCAACCCGAAATCATCCGGCCCTCAAGCATATTTTTTCCCGTATTTATCCACCCTGCAGACTTCCGTTATCTCCGGTATTTCCCAGGCCGTGGTGACACAAGGACGCAAGGAGACCTGCGCTGGTGGTCGCAATGGCTGAGCCGCCCGCCGAGTGTCGAGCAGCGCCGAGCTCTGTCTGTACCGCATCCTGCGCAAAGCCGCCGGCACGGCCGCGCACCTTCTGTGTCTGGGCTTCGCTGTCGGGATCGGGGTTGTCAATAGGCCGGGGACGAGTGAGTGTGAGTATTTGAGCCACCGCCTTCAGGACAGAGCCAAGGCACGCCATGTTGCCGAGCGCCTGTAACTAGGGACGCCATGTTGCCGAGCGCCTGTAACTAGGGACGCCATGTTGGTGAGCGCCCGTAACTAGGGACGCCATGTTGCCGAGCGCCTGTAACTAGGGACGCCATGTTGGTGAGCGCCCGTAACTAGGGACGCCATGTTGGTGAGCGCCCGTAACTATGGTCGCCATGTTGGCGAGCGCCTGTAACTAGGGACGCCATGTTGGCGAGCGCCTGTAACTATGGTCGCCATGTTGGCGAGCGCCCGTAACTATGGTCGCCATGTTGGCGAGCGCCCGTAACTATGGTCGCCATGTTGGCGAGCGCCCGTAACTATGGTCGCCATGTTGGCGAGCGCCCGTAACTATGGTCGCCATGTTGGCGAGCGCCCGTAACTATGGACGCCATGTTGGCGAGCGCCTATAACCAGGGATGCCATGGTGGTGAGCGCCCGCAACCTGGGACGCCATGTTGGCGAGCGCCCATAAATCGGGGCCAGGGCTCCGGGTGGCGTCCTCGAAGGGGCGGGATCTATGTGAACGCGTGATTTGATGCCTGCCATCCATGGCGGGATGGGGGCGGGATCCATGTGTACACGTGATAGATGTGGCCCGCCATCTGCTTACAGACATGTGTCCCGGCCCCTATTCAGAACAAGGTTGCCCACCCCTGCTTTAGACTGTATAGATACCGCACGGAATCAGGCCATTCGGCCCACTGAGTCTGCGCTGACCAGCGATCCCCATACACTAACACCACCCTACACACACTAGGGACAATTTACATTTATAACAAGCCAATTAACCTACAAACCTGCACGTCTTTGGGGTGTGGGAGGAAACCCACGCAGTTTCAGGTTTGTTTCAGGTTTGTTTATTGTCATGTGTACTGAGGTACAGTGAAAAGCTTTTGTTGCGTGCTGTTCCGTCAGCTGTAATAGCCCTGTCCCACGGTACAGTTCATTCCAAGAGCTCTAAATCAAAGAGAAAAAAATCAAACTCATGGTAAGTACAGAGAATGAACGTAGCGGGTACGTCGGAGCTCGGGGACGTCTCTTAGCACTAACGACAGTTATTGGGGAAGACTCGCTAACGGCAGGTAAGCGCGGGAAGACTTGTGAAGATTTTTCAACATGTTGAAAAATGTCCACGAGAGCCCCGAGTACCTACGAGCGGCCATTACCGTAAATCTCCGAGTTCGAATCAGGGCAAACTCGGGAGAGCTCTTGGAATGAACTCATACCATGGGACAGGGCCATAAGACAAGGCATGATTACAATCGAGCCATTTACCATGTAAAGGATAAAGATAGTAGTCTGATTTCCCCGTGACCTGCGTAGGTTTCTCCGGGATCTCTCCCGTTTCTTCCCACACTCCAAAGACGGAAGTATTTGTAGGCCAATTGGCTTGGTGTAAATTGAAATTGTCCCACGTGTGTAGGATATTGTCAATCTACGGTAATCGCTGGTCGGCACCGACTCAGTGGGCCGAAGAGCCTGTTTCTACGCTGCATCTCTGAACTTTTAAGAAATGGGTAGAAACTTAGAACGAAATGCCAGATCCAGATATTTGATGAGAAATCTTTACAATCCTCAAAGCTATGGAAAAGATGATTGAAAAAAATTAATTTAAATTTAGTTTATTGTCACGTGTACCGAGGTACAGTGAAAAGCTTTTGTAGCGTGCTAACCAGTCAGCGGAAAGACAATACATGATTACAATCGAATCGTCCACAGTGTACAGATACACGATGAGGGAATATTTTTTAAGAAAGAACTACAGATGCTGGAAAAATCGAAGGTAGATAAAAATGCTGGAGAAACTCAGCGGGTGAGGCAGCATCTATGGAGCGAAGGAATAGGTGACGTTTCAGGTCGAGACCCTTCTTCAGACTGATGGTCCGAGGGTCACCAAAGAAGTAGATAGTTGTTCAGCACTAGTAAATAGTAGATACAGTAGATAGTAGTTCAGCACCACTCAGAGAGTTGTGAATTCCCTGCCACAGAGGGCAGTGGAGGCCAAGTCACTGGATGGATTTAAGAGAGAGTTGAATACAGCTCTAGGGGCTAGTGGAGTCAAGGGATATGGGGATTAGGCAGGCACGGGTTATTGATTGGGGACGATCAGCCATGATCACAATGAATAGCGGTGCTGGCTCGAAGGGCCGATTGGCCTCCTCCTGCACCTATTTTCTATGTTTCCATGTTTCAATATGCTCTCTGGTTGCGGTAGGATGGTTCAGTTGCCTGATAACAGCTGGGAAGAAACTGTCCCTGAATCTGGAGGTGTGCGTTTTCACAAAAATAACTTTGAAGCAAAGGACAAAACAACCTCAAAATGATCGACCCTGCCACGAAGCATTAATGGCAAATCGGATAATATTTTCAATTAATTTGACAATTAATCAGAAGTATGCAAGGAGCAGGCAAGAACCATTATAAAGAGATTGGAAACTCTCCAGTGTTACTCGATGAGAAAGCTTTTGCTTTGATTAATAACAGAGGGGTATAGAAAATGAATAATTTCGATTCACTTCCTTTGACCTCAAATAATAACCCTGTCTTACATTTAAATAATGTTGGTCCGTGCTGACTTAAATCCGATCATCTTTTATGAATATATATATATTTCCCTCTGCCGTTCTCGCACACGCTGGATTCTCTGTTGAGCAAGATGTACTTTGTCTTTCTGGCTGAGCATCAATAAAAGAAAAATATCTGTTCATTGGAGACAGAAATTTTGCTGCAGTACGGAATTGTTAAAAAGTCACCAGTAAGCAGTGTACCAATTCTCCACTCATTTCACTTTAATTCATTCACGTGCAAAACAAAAATCTCCATCCCACCAACGGTTCACAAAAACTTAAACAAAAAATATGTATAGCAGCTATTATTGTGCACATATTTAAACTCCAAAAAAGCTGCCTAATGTTGTTTTAAATATATCATCTGAATAAAAAGAACACTCTGCATCAGAGGGCGGTGGAGGCCGGTTCTCTGGATGCTTTCAAGAGAGAGGTAGATTGGACTATTCAAAATAGCAGAGTCAGGGGATATGGGGAGAAGGCAGGAACGGGGTACTGATTGGGGATGATCAGCCACGATCACAGTGAATGGCGGTGCTGGCTCGAAGCACCGAATGGCCTACTACTGCACCTATTGTCTATTGTCGATTGACTCATGAGAACATAGCACTAATATGTATTGATTGATAAAAATACATCTCTTGATTCTTCTGAACAATAGACAATAGACAATAGGTGCCGGAGTAGGCCATTCGGCCCTTCGAGCCAGCAGCGCCATTCAATGTGATCATGGCTGATCATCCACAATCAGTACCCCGTTCCTGCCTTCTCCCCATATCCCCTGGCTCCGCTATCTTTAAGAGCCCTATCCAGCTCTGTCTTGAAAGCATCCAGAGAACCTGCCTCCACCGCCCTCTGAGGCAGAGAATTCCACAGACTCACCACTCTCTGTGAGAAAAAGTGTTTCCTCGTCTTCGTTCTGAATGGCTTACTCCTTATTCATAAACTGTGGCCCCTGGTTCTGGACTCCCCCAACATCGGGAACATGTTTCCTGCCTCTAGCGTGTCCAAACCCTTAACAATCTTATATGTTCAATGAGATTCCCTCTCATCCTTCTAAATTCCAGAGTGTACAAGCCCAGCTGCTCCATTCTCAGTCCTGCCATCCCGGGAATTAACCTTGTAAACCTACGCTCCACTCCCTCAATAGCAAGAATGTCCCTCAAATTAGGGGACCAAAACTGCACCCAATACTCCAGGTGTGGTCTCACTAGGGCTCTGTATAACTGCATATCATCATCACCATCAGAGATGTAACCTGGGGTCATTGGGTGTTTCGGGTCTTTCAACATCAGACACCCTCACCCAGGCGACTTGGGTTCAGGTGGCATTGGCTCCTCCCCATGGACCTCCTCTCCTGATCCAAAGCCACATCAAGGCTTTCTCCGCTGCGCTGTGGTGTTCTTGATGGCTCTTCTCCTCGCCATTCCGTTGATGCCCAGTGCGCTCAAGGCTTTGTAGGGCGATTGCCCTGCCAACCTCGATGGGAACTCACCTTGCGGGTGGCACGGTGGCGCAGCGGTAGAGTTGCTGCCTCACAGCGCCAGAGACCCGAGTTCCATCCTGGCTACGGGTGCTGTCCGTACAGGGTTTGTACCTTCTCCCCGTGACCTGCGTGGGTTTTCTCTGGGTGCTCCGGTTTCCTCCCAAACTTCAAAGACATGCAGGTTTACAGGGTAATTGACTTCGGTAAAAATATAAAATTGACCGCAGTGTGTGTGTGTCGGGTAGTGTTAAAGGCCTGTTCCACTTTCCCGAGTTATTCACAAATTCTCCCGAGTTTTCCCCTTAATTCAAACTCACAGAATGTTCGTATCGAGCCCCTAGGAGGCCGTAGGAGTCTGTGGGTATATTATAGCGGCTCGTTATGCCAGCCATAGGTACTCGGGGCATCAGGTAAGTTGGGACATTTTTCCAGCCCGATATAAAATGTCCACGAGTTAAAAAAATGGTCGGGATGAAAGAATTGAGTCGTGAAAGTGGGACAGGCCCTTAACTGTGCGGGGATCGCTGGTCGGAGGGGACTCGGTGGGCCGAAGGGCCTGTTTCCACGCTTTATAACCATATAACCATATAACAATTACAGCACGGAAACAGGCCCTCCAGTCCGTGCCGACCATTTGTTTTCCCCTAGTCCCATCTACCTGCACTCAGACCATACCCCTCCATTCCCTTCACGTCCATATACCTATCCACTTTACTTTTAAATGTTAAAATCGATCCTGCCTCCACCACTTCTGCTGGAAGCTCATTCCACACAGCCACCACCCTCTGAGTAAAGAAGTTCCCCCTCACGTTACCCCAAAACGTCTGTCCCTTAATTCTCATGTCATGCCCTCTTGTTTGAATCTTCCCTACCCTCAATGGGAAAAACGTATCCACGTCAACTCTGTCTATCCCTTTCATCATTTTAAAGACCTCTATCAAGTCCCCCCTTAACCTTCTGCGCTCCAAAGAATAAAGACCTAACTTGTTCAACCTTTCTCTGTAACATAGTTGCTGGAACCCTGGCAACATTCTAGTAAATCTCCTCTGTACTCTCTCTATTTTGTTGACATCCTTCCTATAACTAGGCGACCAAAATTGTACACCATACTCCAGAATTGGTCTTACCAATGCCTTGTACAATTTTAACATTACTTCCCTACTCCTATATTCAATGCTCTGATTTATAAAGGCCAGCACACCAAAGGCTTTCTTTACCACCCTATCTACATGCGATTCCACCTTCAGGGAACTATGCACAGTTATTCCTAGATCCCTCTGTTCCACTTTATTTCTGAACTAAACTAAACTATAGTAAACTAAAAAAAACTATTAGCCTCTAAAGACTGGAGACTGTTTAATGCCAATTTCCATGAAGGGAATTGTCAACTATTCAATAGCAGTCATTTACAGTGAGATTTGGAGTGTGTTTGGGAGATTAACAATGTAAAATATAGCATCACACTTAAAAGCTTGAGAAATGACAGGACTGCATAGACACTTCAGGATGTACTATTAATTATCACGGATATGGATGATTTAAGTCAAAGACTCACAGCAGGAATTTTATAATTATAGTATTTGGTATTGGTTTTATTATACGTACTTAGCCAACAAATAAGAACATTTGTGTTGAATGGAACTGCAGATGCTGGTTTACACTGAAGATAGACACAAAATGCTGGAGTAGCTCAGTGGGGCAGGCAGCATCTCTGGAGAACATGGATGGAGTTCTGAGTTACTCCAGCACTCTGAAACGTCACCCATCCATGTTCTCCACAGATGCTGCCTGACCCGCTGAGTTACTCCAGCACTCTGAAACGTCACCCATCCATGTTCTCCACAGATGCTGCCTGACCCGCTGAGTTACTCCAGCACTCTGAAACGTCACCTATCCATGTTCTCCACAGATGTTGCCTGACCCGCTGAGTTACTCCAGCACTTTTGTCTACCTGGGGTATTGTGTGCAGTTTTGGTCCCCTAATTTGAGGAAGGGCATTCTTGCTATTGAGGGAGTGCAGCGTCGGTTCACCAGGTTAAATCCCGGGATGGCGGGACTGTCATATGACTGGGCTTGACTGGGCTTATATTCACTGGAATTTAGATGGATGAGAGGGGATCTTATAGAAACATGTACAATTCTTAAAGGATTGGACAGGCTAGATGCAGGAAAAATGTTCCCGATATTGGGGGAGTCAGAACTTGGGGTCAACCGTTTAAGAATAAGAGGTAGGCCATTTAGGAATTAGAACGTATAAAATTATAAAAGGACTGGACAAGCTAGGTGCAGGAAAAAAGTGCCCAATGTTGGGGGAGTCCAGAACCAGGGGCCACAGTTTAAGAATAAGGGGTAGGCCATTTAAAACTGAGATGAGAAAAAACTTTTTCACCCAGAGAGTTGTGAATCTGTGGAATTCTCTGCCGCAGAGGGCAGTGGAGGCCAATTCACTGGATGTTTTCAAGAGAGAGTTAGATTTAGCTCTTCAGGCTAATGGAATCAAGGGATATGGGGACAAAGCAGGAAAGGTGTACTGATTGTGGATAAACAGCCATGATTATATTGAGTGGAGATGAGGAAACACTTTTTCACACAGAGAGTTGTGAGTCTGTGGAATTCTCTGCCCCAGAGGGCGGTGGAGGCCGGCTCTCTCAGACGTTGAGGATGTACAGGGCTGCGGTTGATTGATTTTTGTGCTTTAATGGATATAGAGGATAAGCAAACTGGTTAAACTGAGACCCAAAATCACCCATAAATTTGAGTAGCAACTGCGACTTGCCTTCTGACTTATCCAACTCTCGACCCGAAACGTCGCCTATTCCTGCTCTCCATAGACGCTGCCTCACCCGCTGAGATTCTCCAGCATTTTTTGTCTACCTTCTGTTTCATCCTTGGGATTAGTTCCCACTATAGTTCATTGCCCGAAATACAGTTATGCACCTTATCATCGTACCAGGCGGCACGGTGGCGCAGCGGTAGAGTTGCTGCCTCACAGCGCCAGAGACCCGGGTTCCATCCCGGCCACGGGTGTTGTCTGTACGGAGTTTGAACGTTCTCCCCGTGACTGCGTGGGTTTTCTCCGGGTGCTCCGGTTTCTTCCCACACTGCGGGATTGTAGGCTAATTGGCTTCTGTAAATTGACCCGAGTGCGTGGGATAGAACTACTGTACGGATGATCCCGTCTGTGGAGTTCTCTGCCTCAGAGAACTTCACATTGAATGGCGGTGCTGTCTCAAAGGGCCGAATGGCCTACTCCTGCACCTATTGACTATTGTCTATTGACTTCTTCCTGTACACCTCTATAGGAGTTAAAGCCCTGTCCCACGGTACGAGTTCATTCCAAGAGTTCTACCCGAGTTTGTCCTGATTCGAACTCGGAGATTTACGGTAATGGCCGCTCGTCGGTACTCGGGGCTCTCGTGGACATTTTTCAACATGTTGAACAATCTTCCCGAGTCTTCCCGAGCTTACCTGCTGTTAGCGAGTCTTCCTGAGTACCTGCCGTTAGTGTTAAGAGACGTCCCTGAGCTCCGACGTACCCGCTATGTACATTCTCCGTGCTTACCACGAGTTTGATTTTTTTTAACTCGGGAGAGCTCTTGGAATGAACTCGTACAGTGGGACAGGGCTTTCACTCCAACATTTTGCGCCTGTCTTTGGTTCCAACCAGCATCTGCTGTTCCTCCCTCAACGCAGATATGAACTGGAATTGTTTCCCAAGCTGAAAGCGTTCCAGCATCATGCTGTGACAGGAAGCTTGGAACCAGTTGCAAATAACTGTGCAATCTCACACCACATGGGGGGAGCTCCACACATTGGTCTGTAGAACCTTCCCCGCGCTTTCATCGCACGGGATTGGAACTGCATTTGGTTCCATTATTTAGGTTTTACATCCTCTAAAATAGCGAGCTGCTTCCCCTATTGCGGCCAACTCCTTATCTTAACAAAAAGGTAAACGCAATTATTGATTGATCAGTTTACATTAGAGACACAGCGTGGAAACAGGCCCTTCGGCCCGCCAAGTCTAGAACTAGTGAGAGAATGGAGCAGCTGGGTTTGTATGCTCTGGTATTTGGAAGGATGAGAGGGAATCTCATTGAAACATATGAGATTATTAAAGAGTTGGACACGCTAGAGGCAGGAAACATGTTCCCGATGTTGGGGGAGTTCAGAACCAGGGGCCACAGTTTAAGAATAAGGAGTAAGCCATTTAGAACGGGGACGAGGAAACACTTTTTCTCACAGAGAGTTGTGAGACTGTGGAATTCTCTGCCTCAGAGGGCGGTGGAGGCCGGTTCTCGGGGTACTTTCAAGAGAGAGCTAGATAGGGCTCTTAAAGATAGCGGAGTCGGGATATGGGGAGAAGGCAGGAATGGGGTACTGATTGGGGATGATCACGCCATGATCACATTGAATGGCGGTGCTGACTCGAAGGGCCGAATGGCCTACTCCTGCACCTGTTGTCTATTGTCTATCGTGTGAACCGGTGATCGCTGGCCGGCATAGACTGGGTGGGCCGAAGGGCCTGTTTCCACACAGTATCTCTAAGCTAATCGAGCCACCATTCTAAATGGACCTGGTGTCTCCAGACGCACCAGATCTGCCCTGAGAGGCACTGCCGTGATGTAAATGGGACACCAATAATCAATTGCAAGATAATAAAACAGAGACTTGAGTTTATGTAAGGCTTTCTTTTGGTAGCCTCCGGTCAGCTGAAAGCACTTTTCAGTCGATAAAGTAGTTCTGACGATAGACACAAAATGCTTGAAAAACTCAGTGGGACAGGCAGCATCTCTGGAGAGAAAGAATAGTTGACGTTTCAGGTGAGTCAGGAGTCACGAGTGTTTTATTGTCATATGTCCCGGACGGGACAATGAAATTCTTACTTGCTGCAGCACAACAGAATATGTGAATATGTCAACATTGTACATAACGGGAGAAGAGAAAAGAAAGTTCAATAAATAACAAATAAATAATAATATAGTTTTTTGCAGGTCAGAGCTCAGAGTTTATTCGTTGTTGTGTTTAATAGCCTGATGGCTGTGGGGAAGAAGCTGTTCATGAACCTGGACGTTACAGTTCTCAGGCTCCTGTACCTTCTTCCCCATGGCAGTGGTGAGATGAGTGTGTGGCCAGGATGATGTGGGTCTTTGATGATGTTGGCTGCCTTTTTAGACAATAGACAATAGGTGCAGGAGTAGGCCATTTGTCTACCAGCACCGCCATTCAATGTGATCATGGCTGATCATCCCCAATCAGTACCCCGTTCCTGCCTTCTCCCCATGTCCCCTGACTCCACTATTTTTAAGAGCCCTATCTAGCTCTCTCTTGAAAGCATCCAGAGAACCTGCCTCCACCACCCTCTGAGGCAGAGAATTCCACAGACTCATCAATCTCTGTGAGAAACTGTTTCCTCATCTCCGTTCTAAATGGCTTACTGCTTTTTCTTAAACTGTGGCTCCTGGTTCTGGACTCCCCCAAGTTTCCTGCCTCTAGCGTGTCCAAGCCCTTAACAATCGTTTTGAGGCAGAGACTGTGATAGATCCCTTCGACGGTGGGGAGGTCAGAGCCGGTGATGGACTGGGCAGTGGTCACAACTTTCCGCTCCTGGACGCTCAAGTTGCCTAACCAAGCCACGATGCAACCAGTCAGCATGCTCTCTACCGTGCACCTGTAGAGGTTTAGGAGAATCCGCTTCGACATGCCGAATCTCCGTAATCTTCTCAGGAAGTAGAGACACTGATGTGCCTTCCTTTATAATTGCATCGGTGTGCTGAGTGCTGAGAATGAATGAATACGTTTATTGGCCAAGTGTGTTCACGTACAAGGAATTTGCCTTGGTGCTCCGTTCGCAAGTAACAACACGACATACAATAAACAATTAAGAAAAAAACTTAAACATTAAACATTAACAATAAAACATTATTATTTAAACATGTGAATCATATAAAATACCAGCGCAAAAGGAGGCTACAGATTTTTGGCTGTTGAGTAGAGCAACTATTCGTGGAAACAAGTTGTTTTTACGTCTGGCTGTGGCAGCTTTGACAGTCCGGAGTCGCCTTCCAGAGGGAAGTGATTCAAAGAGTTTGTGGCCAGGGTGAGAGGGGTCAGAGATGATCTTGCCCGCTCGCTTCCTGGCCCTTGCAGTGTACAGTTCGTCAATGGAGGGAAGGTTGCAGCCAATAACCTTCTCTGCTGATCGGACGATTCGCTGCAGCCTCCAGGTGTCCTGCTTGGTGGATGAGCCAAACCAGACCATGATGGAGAAGGTGAGGACAGACTCTACGATGGCCGTGTAGAATTGGACCATCATTGCCTGTGGCCGATTGTGTTTCCTCAGCTGCCGCAGGAAGTACATCCTCTGTTGGGCCTTTTTGACAGTGGAGTCGATGGTAGCCCCCCCTTTAAGGTCCCTGGAGATGATGGTTCCCAGGAACCTAAAGAACACTGATGTGACTGTGGTGTTGTTGATGGTGAGTGGGGTGAGGGGAGGGGGAGCTCTCCTAAAGTCTACAATCAATTCCACTGTCTTAAGAGCATTGTGTTCCAGATTGTTGCTATGGCACCAGAACGCCAGCTGTGTCACTTCCTGTCTGTAGGCAGATTCCTCCCCATCCTGGATCAGTCCAATCAGGGTTGTGTCATCCGCAAACTTGAGAAGCCTGACAGAGGTGTCAGTGGAGGTGCAGTCATTGGTGTAACCTTTGTGTCGATGGTTGTGATCCTTCATCAGACTAAGAGTCATGGAGGGAGGATACTAGAGGTGTGGGAAGGTCCAGATCAAACATGAGCCTGCATCGATGAAGAAGGGTCCCAAACCTATCCATGTTCTCCAGAGATGCTGCCTGACCCGCTGAGTTACTGAAGCATTCTGTGAATATACAATAGACAATAGGTGCAGGAGGAGGCCATTTGACCCTTCGAGCCAGCACCGCCATTCAATGTGATCATGGCTGATCATCCCCAATCAGTACCCCGTTCCTGCTTTCTGCCCATATTCCCTGACTCCGCTATCTTTAAGAGCCCTATCTAGCTCTCTCTTGAAACTATGCAGAGAACCTGCCTCCACCGCCCTCTGAGGCAGAGAATTCCACACACTCACAACTCTCTGGGTGAAAATGTGTTTCCTCGTCCCCATTCTAGATGATCTATCCCTTATTCTTAAACTGCGTGTGGCCCCTGGTTCTGGACTCCCCCAACATCGGTGAAACGTCACCGATCCATGTTCTCCAAAGATGCTGCCTGACCCGCTGAGTTACTCCAGCTCTCTGTGTCTGTCTTTGGTGTAAACCAGCATCTGCAATTCCTTCCTATACGAGGTGTTCTGAAGTGGAGGCATGAATGAGGCGTCATATATCAGTCGGCCAGTGTTTACCCAGCAAGATCCTATTATTAACAATGCAACCGGGCCCACAATCTGTTTGAGCAACATCGATAGAGGGATAAATAGTTGTTGGGATTCTGTAGCGCAAGGCTTGTTGCCATAGTGTGATACAGCATGGAAACAGGCCCTTCGGCCCAACTTGGCCACAGCTACACGTCCCACCTGCCTGTGTTTGGCCCATATCGCTCCAAACCTGTCCCATCTATGTACCTGTCTAACTGTTTCTTAAAGGTTGGGACAGTCCCTGCCTCAACTACCTCCTCCGGCAGCTCGTTCCATACCCCCACCACCCTTTGTGAGAAAAAGTTACCCCTCAGATTCCTATTAAATTGTCTGTGGAATTCTCTGCCTCAGAGGGCGGTGGAGGCAGGTTCTCTGGATGCTTTCAAGAGAGAGCTAGATAGGGCTCTTAAAAATAGCAGAGTCGCCGGATATGGGGAGAAGGCAGGAACGGGGTACTGATTGAGGATGATCAGCCATGATCACCTTGAATGGCGGTGCTGGGTCGAAGGGCCAAATGGCCTCCTCCTGCACCTATTGTCTATTGTCTAAATCCTTTCCCTTTCACCTTAAACCCATGTCCTCTGGTCCTCGATTCCTCCACTCTGGGCAAGAGACTCTGTGCATCTACCTGATCTATTCCTCTCATGATTTTGTACAGCTCTATAAGATCACCCCTCATCCTCCTGCGCTCCAAGGAATAGAGACCCAGCCTACTCAACCTCTCCCTGCAGCTCAGACCCCTCTAGTCCCGGCAACATCGTTGTGAGTGAGTCTGCCCGATGTGTGTTCTGTTTTAGTGCTCACACCTCCTGCACGATTTTAAATCTGCAAACCTCTGGCGCAGAAACAGCAGTGAAAAGTGACATCCCAGAGCAGACGTTGAGACTCAACACTTTATCATTCAAACACAAGAAGATTGAATCTGATTACGAAGCAGATTCAGCCCATTATCATTCTCTCGCTCCGTGAAAGCAGCTGCCGTTCCTCCTCGCCGTAGACTCACAACTCTTCTTTGAAGTGGGATTTCCATTCCTTGACTCGGAATCGACTCCAAACAACTGGCATGGAAAATTAATTGAAGAGCATCTAAGAACTGCAGGAACAGGGAAGAGGAGCCTGCACTGTGGCTCAGTGCGATAATGACTGATCTATGAGCTACCGTGGGCAGCAAAGTGGCGCAGCGGTATTTGCTGCCTTGTGGGCCTGTCCCAGTTTGGCCACTCTTTGCCGGGGACTAGTTTTAATGGGATTCACCTACGACACCCGGCGACAACACCTAAGGCAGCAAAAATTGTCGCCACTGCCGCCAAAAATGTTTCCACATGTTTAAAAAATTTTCGTCAGTCGCCCAAAAAAATCGCCTAAGTCGGACTAGCCCATTACAGCGCTTACAGCACTAGAGACCCGGGTCTCATCCTGACTACGGGTATAAAGTATAGAGTATAAAGTATCCTTTATTGTCATTCAAACTTGTTAGTTTGAACAAAATTAAATACCTTGCAGTCATAACAGAGAATAAAATAGCAGACCACACAATTAACACAGTTAACATCCGCCACAGTGAGTCTACCAGGTACCTCTTCACTGTGATGGAAGGCAAAAGTCTTAACGTCCTTGTCTCTTCCCTCTTTGTTCTCCCTCTGCGCTGAGGCGATCCAGGCCTCCGACGTTGTGACCCCGCGGGCTGGTTCAATCTCCGTGACCCGGGGCGGACAAAGCTGCCGCCCTCCAGTCCAGCGGACGACGCTGTTGTTGCGGGAGCGCCGGAGAACCGGTCACCAACCTGGGACCTGCGAACTCCCGACGTTGTCCACCGGGCCCGCGGCTGAGCCTTCGAGGCTCCGAAGTCGGGTCGCCACCGCCGCAACAGCCCCGAAGTCGGCCAGCCCCACGCTGGTAAGTCCTGGCTGGCTCTGCCTCT
Source organism: Okamejei kenojei (assembly GCA_035221665.1). Lineage (NCBI taxonomy): Eukaryota > Metazoa > Chordata > Chondrichthyes > Rajiformes > Rajidae > Okamejei > Okamejei kenojei. The sequence continues at coordinate 4,473,385 of CM069133.1, forward strand.
GGAGCCTCGAGGTCGGGCCCAGTTGGAGGCCGCCAGCTCCACCATTAGGCCTCAGCGCAGACGGAGACGGGGAATACGACAAGAAAGGTCGCATCCCCCCCCAAGGAAGTGTCTAAAACAAGTTTCCCCCACCCCCCACACATACACAGCTAAAATAAACTAAAACATACGTCCATCAAGACAAAAAAACAAAGACAAGAAAGCTTGGGCAGCGTCGCCACTTCCGGTGCTGCCTGTATGGAGTTTGTACGTTCTCACTGTGACCTGCGTGGGTTTTCTCCGGGTGCTCCAGTTTTCCTCCCACATTCCACAGACGTACAGGTTTGTAGGTTAATTGGCTTGCTATAAATTGCCCCTACTGTGTGTGTTGGGTAGTGTTAGTGTGCAGGGATCGCTGGTCGGCACGGACTCGGTGGGCCGAAGGGCCTGTTTCCACACTTTTCTAACCCTAAAACTAAAACTAGAAACAAAGAACTGCAGACGCTGGTTTATACCAAAGATAGGCCCAAAGCGCTAGAAATCTCAGCCGATGAGCAGCATCGCTGGAGATAAAGGATGGGTGACGTTTTGAGGCAGGACCGTTCTTCAGACTCAACTGCCCTTTGCCTGATGGGAGAGGGGAGTAGAGGGGGTGGCCGGGGTGCGACTGGTCCTTGATGATGCTGCTGGCCTTGCCTGATGGGAGAGGGGAGTAGAGGGGGTGGCCGGGGCGCGACTGGTCCTTGATGATGCTGCTGGCCTTGCCGAGGCAGCGTGAGGTGTAGATGGAGTCAATGGAAGGGAGGTTGGTTTGTGTGATGGTCTGGGCAGCGTCCACAATTCGCTGCAATATCTTGCGGTCTTGGATGGAGCTGTTCCCAAACCGTGCTGTGATGCATCCCGATAAAATGCTTTCTGTGGCGCATCTGTCAAAGTTGGTGAGAGTTGTCGGGGACATGCCGAACTTCCTAACCTTCTGAGGAAGTAGAGGCGTTGGTGTGCGTTCTTGGTCGTTGCTTTAATTCTATGATTGTGTTGTGTACAGAAAAGCAGCTGATAACATGGGAAATGATTTGCATATGGACTACATTAACAAGAAGTGTTTGGAGAATCTATGAAGCAACAGCGTGCCTTTCCTTCACTCTCCCAGTGCCTGCTGGTTTGTTTATCTTGTGTAGGAAGGAAATGTATATGCTGATTTACATCAAAGGTAAACACAAAGTGCTGGAGTAACTCAGCGGGTCAGGCAGCATCTCTGGAGAACATGGATAGGTGACGTTTCACAGAGTGCTGGAGTAACTCAGCGGGTCAGGCAGCATGTCTGGAGAAAAGGAATAGGTGACGATTCGGGTCGAGACCTTTCTTCCCACCGAGAGTCAGGGGAGAGGGAAACACAGAGATATGGAACGGCAAGGTGTGAAAACAAGAGATCAAAGGGGACGAGGATCAAGGGAAATGTGGAATGGATCATCGTTACCTGAGGGGAAGGTGACAACGAGGCGAACAATGTCTACTTTAATCAGGAGGTCAGTCAGACTGGTCGGAGAACTGGGAAGGGGAGGGATGGAGAGAGAGGGAAAGTTAGAGAAGTCAATATTCATACCGCTGGGGTGTAAGCTGCCCAAGCAGAATATGAGATGCTGTTTCTCGAATTTGCGCTGGGCCTCGCTCTGACAGAACCTGTTGATTTATTTATCTTCTCAATTGGTCGGAGAAATAGGAATGAATTTGATGAGCCTTTTTATTTCCTCTCATGACTATGACATCTTCCGAAATAACATTTGAGAATAATTTTTCCCGATAAAACATATTAGGAGGCACTTAGGTGAAACCTGAAACCGAGACGGAAGGCTTAACCATGGATTTCAGTGCTGTTCTGCTCCTCCGAGCCCAGTATAATCCATTAAGGGTGTGAAGGTTATTTATTTCATTGATTGATTGGTTCTGAGACCAAATCGATTAGTATTCAATTAGTCACATTTTTACCCATTGTTTCTCTATTTGCCGGGGGAAATCAATAACACAGCCCAGCGCAACTTGGAAAGATTTCCAGGAATCCACGCTGGGCTGTCAGGAAAAATGTAAGAAGCAAGGAATCGTACGATTCCGGGCTGTCTAATGGCTGATGGAAGGCTCGTTGATCCGGTTTAAGGTAGTGCTGTGTTTTTTGCTGTTGTTAGCCCGCCATATAGTTTAGTTTTCGTTTTAGGATAGACACAAAATGCTGGGGTAACTCGATAGACAATAGACAATGGGTGCAGGAGTTGGCCATTCGGCCCTTCAAGCCAGCACCGCCATTCACTGTCATAATGACTGATCATCCCCAATCTGGAGTCTGAAGAAGGGTCTCGACCCGAAACGTCGCCTATCTCCTTCGCTCCTTAGATGCTGCTGCACCCACTGAGTTTCTCCAGCCTTTTGTGTATCCCCAATCAGTACCCCGTTCCTGCCTTCTCCCAATATCCGCTATCTTTAAGAGCCTTATCTACCTCTCTCTTGAAAGTTACCAGAGAACCGGCCTCCACTGCCCTCTAAGGCAGAGAATTCCACAGACTCACCACTCTCTGTGTGAAAAGGTGTTCTGAATGGCTTACTCCTTATTCTTAAACTGTGGCCCCTGGTTCTGGACTCCCCCAACATCGGGAACATGTTTCCTGCCTCTAGTGTGTCCAAACCCTTAATAATCTTGTATGTTTCAATAAGATACCCTCTCATCCTTCTAAACTCCAGAGTGTACAAGCCCAGCCGCTCCATTCTCTCAGCATATGACAGTCCCGCCATCCCGGGAATTAACCTGGTGAACTTACGCTGCACTCCCTCAATAGCAAGAATGTCCTTCCTCAAATTAGGAGACCAAAACTGCACACAGCAGTACAGGCAGCATCTCTGGAGAAAAGGAATGGGTGACGTTTCTTGTCGAGACCTTTAGTTTAGAGGTACAGCGCGGAAACAGGCCCTTCGGCCCGCCAAGGTCCTCGCTGACCAGCCATCCCCGCACACTAACACTATCCTACACGCACTAGGGACTATTTTACATTTATACCAAAGCCAATTAACGTACAAACCTGACCGCCTTTGGAGCGTGGGAGGAAACCCAAGATCCCGAAGAAAACCCACGCTGGTCACGGGGAGAACGTACAAACTCCGTACAGACAGCACCCGTAGTCGGGACCAAACCTGGGTCTCTGGCGCTGTGAGCAGCAACTCTACCGCTGCGCCACCGTGACGCCCTCACAAGTTTCACTGTTTGCATCTCTCGTTATCACCTTCCCCACAGCCAACAATGGACCATTGTGGGCTCCACCTTTCTTTGATCATTGTTGCTTTTTGCATATCTTGCATTCCTTTCCTCTTTGTGGACCTTCTATACCTCTCGTTTCCCTTTCCCCTGACTCTCAATCTGAAGAAGGGTCTACTCCTTTACTCCAGAGTTGCTGTCTGGCTTGCTGAGTTACTCCAGCTCATCCTCCTGCGCTCCAAGGATAGAGATGCAGCCTACTCAACCTCTCCCTGTAGCTCACACCCTCTAGTCCCGGCAACATGCGTGTGTGTGAGAGTGAGTGATAGAGTGAGTGAGTGTGTGTGTGTGTGAGAGTGAGCGTGTGTGAGTGGGTGATTTTGTGTGTGTGTGTATTGGAGACTGAGTAAACGTGTGTGTGTGAGAGAGTGTAAGTGTTGGAGTGAGCTGGTGTGTGCAGGTGTGTGTGTAAGTATATATGTGAGAGTAAATGTGTGCGTGCATGACTGTGCGTGAGTGTGAGTCTGTGTGTGTAAGTGTGAGAGTGAGCAAGTGTGAGTGCAGGTGCATGTGTAAGTGTATATATGTGAGAGTAAATGTGTGTGTGTGTGTGTGTGACTGTGTGTGTGTGAGTGGGGGGTCTATTGTCAAAACAACAACAACAAAAATAATGATAAGCATAATATTGATACATAGGGATGAGGATTACATTAATAACAGGTAACCTAAATATGAGTCCAGTGTCAAAATACACATTGGTTATAGACCTCCCGGTCCCTTATGTAAATATAGTTAAATGTTTAAAAGAAAACATATATGTAAAAACAAAAAGAAAAAAAGAAAAAAAAAGAGAAAAAAGGAAAAGACAAACCCCCCTAAACTTGAAGAAAAAAAGCCAAACAGAATCTGGGCTGCAAAGAATTTCAACAATTTAAGTCCCTGTTTGTCCATTCCACCGTGTTAAGATAAAATAATTATTATAACAGTTGGAGAGGGGACAATTTATGACATAACTTGACATTGTGGGCGGAAGGGCCTGCTCCTGCGCGGGGCTGTTCGATATTCCGAGACTTTCCGAAACCCAGTTGCCTGCCCACTTGTACGGCAGCAGGACACTTAAATTTCAACCAATATTTGATCAATGTGTACAATTGTTTGAAATATAATACTGTGTTCTAGTAATGTACGTGATGGACTCAAAATGTACCTGGAATCTGATATGTCGGGGCCTTGCTGCATGAAACGTTCTCTTGCTGCCATGAAGTCCATTTGAGTCATTAGCGTGATCAATGGAGCAAGGAAACGAAAACTCTGTATTCTGGATGAATTTATTGCTCTGGAGTTGTTTAATTGCCAGAAGACACGCACACAAAGACATGGAGTAACTCAGCGGGTCAGGCAGCGTCTCTGGAGAAACGTTTCAGGTCCAGACCCTTCTTCAGATTGTCATATGAGCCGAATGTGCAGTTTTGGTCCCCTAATTTGAGGAAGGACATTCTTGCTATTGAGGGATTGCAGCGTAGGTTCACAAGGTTAATTCCCGGGATGGCGGGCCTGTCATGTGCTGAGAGAATGGAGCAGCTGGGCTTTTTTACTCTGGAGTTTAGAAGGATGAGAGGGCATCTTATTGAAACATATAAGATTATTTAAGAAGGAACTGCAGATGCTGGAAAATCGAAGGTAGACAAAAATGCTGGAGAAACTCAGCGAGTGCAGCAGCATCTATGGAGCGAAGGAAATAGGCACCTTTTTCGGGCCGAAACCCTTCTTCAGACACGAGTCTGAAGAAGGGTTTTGGCCCAAAACGTTGCCTATTTCCTTCGCTCCATAGATGCTGCCTCACCCGCTGAGTTTCTCCAGCATTTTTGTCTAAGATTATTAAGGGTTTGGACACGTTAGAGGCAGGAAACATGTTCCCGATGTTGGGGGAGTCCAGAACCAGGGGCCACAGTTTAAGAATAAGGGGTAAGCCATTTAGAACAGAGATCTAAAGAGAACGGAACATTTAAATTCTTACTCGCTGCAGCACAACAGGTCTGCAAACACAATACTCACAGTTTAGTTTAGCTTTAGAGATACAGCGCGGAAACAGGCCCTTCGGCCCACCGAGCCCGTGCCGACCAGCGATCCTCACATGCTAACACTATCCTGCACACACCGGGGACAGTATACAATGTTACCAAGCCAATCACCCTACAAACCAGCTCGTCTTTGTAGTGTGGGGGGAAACCGGAGCTCCCAGAGAAAACCCACGCAGTCCACGGAGAGAACGTACAAACTGCACACGGACAGCACCCGTGGGGTCAGGATCGAACCCGTGCTGTTCCATATGTAACATAGATCGGTAAAGATAGCGGAGTCAGGGGATATGGGGAGAATGCAGGAACGGGGTACTGATCGGGGATGATCAGCCATGATCACATTGAATGGCGGTGCTGGCTCAAAGGGCCGTAAATGGCCTACTCCTGCACCTATTGTCTATTGTCTATTGTAAGCAAAAAAAGCCAATACATTTTTGAAAAGAAATGCCACCTTAACTTTTTCCCAGAGATGCTGCTTGACCTGCTGAGTTACTCCAGTACTTTGTGTCTATCTAATGGGGCCTGTCCCACTGCACGAGCTAATTCAAGAGCTCTCCCGAGTTTCCCCTGATTGGAACTCGGAGAATTACGGTAATAGCCGTTCGTAGGTACTATGGGCTCTCGTGAACATTTTTCAACATGTTGAAAAATCTTCACGAGTCTTCACGCGTTTCCCGAGTACCTGCCGTTAGCGTTACGAGCCGCTAAGAGATGTCCCGAGCTCCGACGTACCCGCTACGTACATTCTTACCACGAGTTTGATTTTTTGTTAAGCTCAGGAGAGCACTTGAATTACCTCATGCAGTGGGACAGCCCCTTTAGTTCAAAACAAATGCCCCGAAGCCTTAATTCTTTTTTTGATGAATATTTTTTATTAGTTGTAAATACATATTAATAAAAAATACTTCTTACATACATTCATAGTATTATTAATATTAATATTAACATTTAAGACTTTATATTTCTATACATTTTTTTATAAGGAAGTGAAAATGGAGTATTAAAAAGTTATCCATCGTTGGAGATATATCCATGATTTATTATACGTAATTCTTCATCCATTCTATTATTCAGGCCTCAGTCAGGCTCTCGCACTGAGCCACTTTGACCCTGTAGATATTCAATATATGGAGACCATATCCCTCTGAAGAGATCCAACCTGTCCATTAGGACAAGCCTCAATCTTTCCAGATGGAGTGTCTCCGACATTTCTGTATTCCACATTTTGATTGTGGGGGATGTAGGACCTTTCCAGAATTTTAATATTCATTTTTTCCCAATTATTAAACTATAATCAATAAAAATTCTTTGATTCGTTGTTATTAATTGATCTGTTTCCAGTATTCTCAGTATTATTAACTTTGAGTCAAATATCAAGTTCATATTAACCACATTCGAAATTATCCTAAATATTTCTATCCAAAATTTTGTAATTTTTACACTACTTGTAAATGAGTGTGTCAGATTAGCTTCTAAGTGTTGACATTTATCACATATGGCAGATACATTTGGAAAAATGTTATGTAGTTTGGATTTTGAGTAATGTAGTCTCTGTAATATTTTAAATTGTATAAGAGAGTGTCTAGCTTTTAACGAACAGTGGTGTATGTGTTGTAAACTTTCATCCCATACTTCTGGTCTGATAATTTGACCTAATTCGTTTTCCCATGATTGTCTATATATTTCTGTTAATGGGACATCATTTTCCAATAGGATATTATAAATGTATGATATCATTTTTTCTGTGTTCGGGTGTTTATTCTAATTATTATAAGCCTTAATTCTAACCAAGTCAGTTCGTAGTTTGTCTTTTAGTTGGAGGTTGTCATGTTTAATAGCCTGATGGCTGTAGTTGTTCCTGAACCTGGACGTTACAGTTTTCAGGCTCCTGTACCTTCTTCCCGATGGTGGGGTGAGATGAGAGCGTGGCCAGGATGGTGTGGGTCTCTGATGATGATGCTGGCTGCCTTTTTGAGGCAGCGACTCCTGTAGATCCCTTTGATGGTGGGGAGGTCAGAGCCAGTGATGGACCGAGCAGCGTCCACCTCTCTCTGTAGACTCCGTCAGACTTGGGCGTCTGAGAGTTTAGAAGGATGAGAGGGGATCTCATTGAAACATATAAGATTGTTAAGGGCTTGGACACGCTAGAGGCAGGAAACATGTTCCCGATGTTGGGGAGTCCAGAACCTGGGGCCGCAGTTTAAGAATAAGGAGTAAAGCATTTAGAACGGAGACAAGGAAACACTTTTTCTCACCGAGAGTGGTGAGTCTGTGGAATTCTCTGCCTCAGAGGGCGGTGGAGGCAGGTTCTCTGGATGCTTTGAAGAGAGAGCTAGATAGGGCTCTTAAAAATAGCGGAGTTAGGGGATATGGGGAGAAGGCAGGAATGGGGTACTGATTGGGGATGATCAGCCATGATCACATTGAATGGCGGTGCTGGCTTGAAGGGCCGAATGGCCTACTCCTGCACCTGTTGTCTATTGTCTATTGAGATGCTGAACCAAGTCGTGATGCAACTGGTCAATATGCTCCCGATGGTACACCTGTAGATGTTCAGGAAAGTCCTCTCTGACACGCCGAATGTAAACAGCTAAAATATTCTCCAGCGCGTTGGATAAATTGATTGTTGATGGTGACACACATTGGCCTGTTAACTTTCAATTCACACAATTCAACTGCACACGAGGAACAGTTGCAGAGGATGGAATTTTACTCGACTGCAAATTTGTGGTGGTGGGAGGTTGCCTTCGAGCTTAAAAAAAGGTATGAGCGGTGGTGCAGCGGTAGAGTTGCTGCCTCACAGCGTCAGAGACCCGGGTTCCATCCTGACTACGGGTGCTGTCTTGTGCAGAGTGAGCACATTCCCCCATCCCCCTCCCCACCGAGATCGGGTGTCTTTCCTCCGGGTGCTCCAGTTTCCTCCCGCATCCCAAAGACCTGCAGGTTTGTTGGTCATAAGGATATGGGCCAAACACAGGCAGGTGGGACCAGTGTAGACAGGGCATGTTGGTTGGTGTGGTCAAGTTGGGTTGAAGGGCCTGTTTCCAAGGGGTCCTGTTTCCACGCTGTATCACTCTATAACTCTACGGATATGGGCCAAACACAGGCAGGTGGGACCAGTATAGATGGGGCATGTTGGTCGGTGTGGGCAAGTTGGGCTGAAGGGCCTGTTTCCAGGCTCTGTGACAATGACTAACTGAAAACTATGTGCCTCGTGGAAGCACAATATCCTCGGCTCATCTCCCACTCCCCCATTGAAGTCTCACATTCAATAGTTCCCCTATTTCGCCTCCACAATCTACAGAGACAGATCATCCCAAGAATGATATATATTCAGAACAAAGATGTTCCTTTCAATGCCTGTTTTGAATTTCTTGTCATTCGTTTAATTGTTATGCATTTTGGTTTCACTTTGAAGTGAGGTGTTTGATGTATCTTATCCCTCTTTGAAGAGCCTTCTTTCTAGACTGTGCAGTCTGAGTTTCTGTTATCATTCCGTGTCACTCATCCCCCCCCCCCCCCCCCCTTCTCTTGCGATCATGTCCGTTGTCGCACTCCATATATTCTCCAGGATCTCGGAACATTTTGTGCTGATGTAATGCCCTTAAAAGCCCTGTCCCACGGTACAAGTTCATTCCAAGAGTTCGCCCGAGTTTAAAAAAAAATCAAACTCGTGGTAAGCACGGAGAATGAACGTAACGGGTACGTCGGAGCTCGCACGTCTCTTAGCGCTAGCGGCAGGTACTTGGGAAGACTCGCTAACGGCAGGTAAGCTCGGGAAGACTCGGGAAGATTTTTCAACACGTTGAAAAATGTCCACGAGAGCCCTGAGTACCGACGAGCGGCCATTACCGTAAATCTCCAAGTTCGAATCAGGGCAAACTCGGGAGAACTCTTGGAATGAACTCGTACCGTGGGACAGGGCTTTTACTCAACTCAGCCATGAAAGGTTGGCAAAGAATACTGCAGGATAGCAAGTACTCAGTTTAGTTTATTGGTCCGTGTACCGAGGTACAGTGTAAAGCTTTTGTTGCGTGCTAACCAGTCAGCGGAAAGACAATACATGATTTACAATCGCACCGTCCGCAGTGTACAGATACATGATAAGGGGATAACGTTTAGTGCAAGTTAAAGCCAGCAAAGTCCGATCAAGGATAGTCCAAGGGTCACCAATGAGGTAGATAGTAGTTCAGCACTGCTCTCTGGTTGTGGTAGGATGGTTCAGTTGCCTGATAACAGCTGGGAAGAAACTGTCCCTGAATCTGGAGGTGTGCGTTTTCACACTTCTGTACCTCTTGCCTGATGGGAGAGGGGAGAAGAGGGAGTGCCGGGGTGCGACTGGTCCTTGATGATGTTGCTGGCCTTGCCGAGGCAGCGTGAGGTGTAGATGGAGTCAATGGGAGGGAGGTTGGTTTGTGTGACGGTCTGGGCTGTGTCCACAATTCGTTCCATATCTTGCGGTCTTGGATGGAGCTGTTCCCAAACTGTGCAGTGATGCATCCTGATAATAGACACAAAAAGCAGGAGTAACTCAGCGGGACAGGCAGCATCGCTGGGGAGAAGGAATGGGTGATGTTTGGGTCAAAACTCTTCTTCAGACATCCTGATCCTGATAACACAGCTTTTAAAAAAACATGTGGACAGGTACACGGATAGGACAGGTTTAGAGGGATATGGACCAAAAGCAGGCAGGTGGGACTATTGTAGATGGGACATGTTGGTCGGTGAGGACAAGTTGGGCCTGTTTCCACACTGTCTCACTCTGTGATAAAAAGCAGTTACAGAAATGGTCGATGGAGTTTAATGTAAATATATAAGATTGTTAAGGGCTTGGACACGCGAGAGGCAGGAAACATGTTCCCGATGTTGTGGGAGTCCAGAACCAGGGGTCACAGTTTAACAATAAGGAGTAAGACATTTAGAACGGAGACGAGGAAACACTTTTTCTCACAGAGAGTTGTGAGTCCGTGGAATTCTCTGCCTCAGAGGGCGGTGGAGGCTGGTTCTCTGGATGCTTTCAAGAGAGAGCTAGATAGTGCTCTTAAAGATAGTGGAGTCAGGAGATATGGGGAGAAGGCAGGAACGGGGTACTGATTGGGGATGGTCAGCCATGATCACATTGAATGGCGGTGCTGGCTCGAAGGGCCGAATGGCCTACTCCTGCACCTATTGTCTATTGTAAACAAAAAGTGAGGTGCTGCAATTTGGGTGTTCATAAATCATAGGAGCAGAATTAGGCCATTCAGCCCATCAAGTCTAATCAGATATATCCATGTATTTTGTCTAACTTAAAAAGATTGGACACCAGGAGTGAGCAGGGTAACATATGATCAGCGTTGGACGGCACTGGGCCCGTACTCGCTAAAGGGCTTGTCCCAAATTTTATTCGGCGACTTGCCGGCACCCGTCATTAGTTGCAGCAGGTGGCCAAAAATCTTCAACATGTTGAAAATCCAGCAGCGACCAGAAAAGGTACGACTCTTGGGGCGACTACTCACGACCATACAGGCAGCATGTTGCGGGGTGACCCCTGTATGGTCGCCCAAAGAGTAGTCCCACTTTTTCTGGTCGCCGCTAGATTGTTTTCTGGTCTCCGCCAACATGTTTTCCAAAAAAACTGCGTAAGTGAAACAGGCCCTTAAGAGTTTAGAAGGATGAGGGGGGGACCTCGTTGAAACTTACCGAATAGCGAAAGGCCAGGATAGAGTGGATGGGGAGAGGATGTTTCCACTAGTGGGAGAGTCTAGGACCAGAGGGCACAGCCTCAGAATAAAAGGATGTACATTTAGAAAGGAGATGAGGAGGAATTTCTTTAGTCAGAGGGTGGTGAATCTGTAGAATTCATTTCACAGACAGCTGTGGAGGCCAAGTCAATGGCGGAATAGACTTGAAGGGCCAAATGGCCTAATTCTGCTCCTTTCACGAACGAACATAAACTTAGACCACGAACATAACATGGAAGAAATGTTCACAAACTCACATCAAGAAGAAGATGTTGCCAGGACTAGAGGGTCTGAGCTGTAGGGAGAGGTTGAGTAGGCTGGGACTCTATTCCTTGGAGCGCAGGAGGATCTTATAGAGGTGTATAAAATCACGAGAGGAATAGATCGTGTAGATTCAGAGAGTCTCTTGCCCACAGTAGGGGAATCGAGAACCAGAGGACATAGGTTTAAGATGAAGGGGGGAAAGATTCAGTAAGAATCTGTGGGGTAACCTTTTCACACAAAATGTCATGTTACTTGTGGGCGGAGCACCAAGGCAAGTTCCTTGTATGGAAATACTTGGCCAATAAACTTACTCACAAAGGGTGGTGGGTGCACGGAACGAGCTGCCGGAGGAGGTTGTTGAACATTTAAGAAGCAATTAGACAGGTACATGGATAGGACCGTTTGGAGGGATATGGGCCAAACGCAGGCAGGTGGGACCAGTGTAGATTGTTTGGTGTGGGCAAATTTTGCTGAAGGGCCTGTTTTGTGACTAAGACAATCATATCAACGGGTCAATTCCCCTTACAAAATAGCTGAGACAGGATTTCAAAGGGAGCACATGAAGCATTTTAACATCACACCACACAGTCAGTCATTTTCCAGACTGTCATTTTCATAGTGTTAATTTCTTTTTTTAACAGTTGAATTATTTGCCAGCAATATTTCCCCAGTTAATTCCTATCGAGTCAGCTGCTTGGTTGTAAACGCATATGACATGGACAGGCTGGCGATCATTTGTTTTAACAGCAAGCATATTTGGGGAGTCAATTGAAGGAACATGACCCAGTATCTGTCTGCAGCGGTAGAGTTGCCACCTCACAGCGTCAGTGACCCGGGTTCCATCCCGACTACGGGTGCTGCCACCACGTTCTTCCCGTGACCCACGTGGGTTTTTACTCCGGGTGCTCCGGTTTCCTCCCACACTCCAAGATCTTCTTCTTATCAAGTCCACACACGCAAGATTAGTAGTTGTTCAGCCAGAGCTGAACGCACTTCTCGGCATCCGCATACAATGGTGTCTGTCTTGTCGCTTCTCGTGCATCTTGTGCGGGGTGGTGGGAAGATTGGTGGATCGCTGGGGTTTAGAAGGATCAGGGGGGACTTCATTGAAATGTACAGAATAACGAAAGGCTTGGATGTGTAGAGGATGTTTCCACTGGTGGGAGAGTCTAGGACCAGAGGGCACAGCCTCAGAATTAACGGGCATACCTTTAGAAAGGAGATGAGGAGGAGTTTATTTAGCCAGGTGAATCTGTGGAATTCATTCCCACCAAAGGCTGTGGAGGCCAAGTCATTGGGTACAGTTAAGTAAGTAAGTAAGTTTATTGGCCAAGTATTCACAAACAAGGAATTTGCCTTGGTGCTCCGCCAACATGTAACAACATGACATACAGTGACAGTTACGAATGACTCAGAAAACACTAAACATTAATAATAATCAAACATTAATGATAAAACACCATTGATTAACCATGTGAACCAACAAAATACCAGATCAAAGGGCGGCTACAGATTTTTGGCTGTTGAGTGGAGCAACTACTCCTGGATAAAAACTGTTTTTATGTCTGGCTGTGGCAGCTTTGACAGTCCGGAGTCGCCTTCCAGAGGGAAGTGATTCAAAGAGTTTGTGGCCAGGGTGAGAGATGATATTCCCAATCGAGGGAAGGTTGCAGCCAATAATCTTCTCTGCTGATTCAAGGCAGCGATTGACAAATTCTTGATTAGTACGTGTGGCAGGGGTTATGGGGAGAAGGCAGGAGAATGGGGTTAGGAGGGAGAGATAGATCAGCCATGATTGAATGGCAGAGTAGACTTGATGGGCCGAATGGCCTGATTCTGCTCCTATCACTTATGAATTATTAACAGGGCCGCAACGTGAACGTGCTTTCCTTGACCTTACTCCAAAGATGGAGAGGTTTGCAGGTTAATTAGCTTTGGTAAAATTGTCAATTGTCCCTAGTGTGTGTAGGGTAGTGTCTCTGTCTTGGGGTCAGTTCCCACTTTGTTCATTGCCTGAAGTGAACAAAGTTATGTACCACGACAAAATGGCAGCAGCAATTAACACGAGAAACCATCTTCTCTGCAAATTGTCGCGAGTGTGTAGGATATAGACATAGACATAGAAAATAGGTGCAGGATATGGGGAGAAGGCAGGAACGGGGTACTGATTGTGGAAGATCAGGCACGATCACATTGAATGGCGGTGCTGGCTCGAAGGGCCGAACGGCCTACTCCTGCACCTGTTGTCTATTGTCTATTGACCGAAGGGCCTGATTCCACACCGTATCTCTAAACTAAAGATGGAACTAGTGTGAACGGGTGGTCGCCGGTTGGTGCAGGCTCAGTGGGCCGAAGGGCCTGTTTTCGTGCTGTATCTCTGAACGAAACTACAGCAAACCGCAAATAGAGACAGGCCTACGGCCTACAATGTCCGAGACCTAAACTGATAACGATTTGTGCGCAGATAGGATAGGGCATTGCGAGGGATGAAAGACTGTGGCGCCGTGCGAGGTGAATGATGGCATTGTTCTTGAACCGGGATCTGCAGAGTGTAATTGCCGAGGATTTAATGGAAGTTCGCTTCATTACTTATTTATCCTGGTTCTGAAGTTGAGAGCTCTGCGCACATTTCACTGACGTGGCGTTCTGATGTTACAGCGAAGCTGCTACACTCTGTGGAGTAGCTCTCCTGGTAACCTGTCCTTCAGATAGATACAAACCGTTGGAGTAACTCAGCGGGTCAGGCAGCAGGCACACAGCAGTGTCAGGCAGAACATGGATAGGTGACGTTTCACGGAGTGCTGGAGTAACTCAGCGGGTCAGGCAGCATCTGTGGAGAACATGGATAGGTGACGTTTCACAGAGTGCTGGAGTAACTCAGCGGGTCAGGCAGCATCTGTGGAGAACATGGATAGGTGACGTTTCACAGAGTGCTGGAGTAACTCAGCGAAGTCAGGCAGCATTTTGGTCTTTCTGGTCGCCGCTGGATTTTCAACATGTTGAAAATTTTCGGCGACCTATGACAGGTGCCGGCCGTCGCTGACAAAAGTTGCGTAAGTGGGACAGGCCCTTAACAAAGGAGGCATTGAAATGTCTCCTTCCCCTTCACAGGAGGCGTCAGACCCGAAACCGCTGACGACGCACTCTAGTCACTTCCTTCACTGTGCATTGTGTGTTAGTATCTGCACTACAAACAAAGGCTGACTGGGGCTGGGAGGTTAATGGGATGCTGCCCCGCGCTCTCCATCATCAGACTACTTCACAAGACTATTGCCACGTGAAGCTGTTCCCAGTGTAAGCCGGGCTCGAAGCCTTTCACCGTTTCACCCACCTGAATGAAGCCAGACTGAACGGGCAAGTGGCCGTGATTTATTGGGGTTGTCAGTCTTCGCTGCGCTGGCGTTTAAATACTTTCTTAACCATTGAGAAAATGCGCTGTGACTCGACGGTGAAACGATCCACTGACACCCTCACCCTCTCGTTCTCCTCCCCAGTGGCGGGCATTTGCTGGACACAATATATATTTTCAAACGTCTATTTTGGACCGGGCCTTTTTAATAAAAAAGGTTTCTTGTCACTCTGCAGAAGCGAGGCAGGAGATGGGATAACATCACCAAGCCCACAGCCAACAATCGCCGTTACTTTTTTGCATATCTTTCCTCATTTGCTCCCTATCTCTCCACATCACCGTCTATATCTCTCATTTCCCTCTCCCCTGACTCTCAGTCTGAAGAAGGGTCTCGACCCGAAACGTCACTTGCTTGTTGAGTATTGCCCCTGTCCCACTTAGGAAGCCTGAACGGAAACCTCTGGAGACTTTGCGCCCCACCCAAGGTTCCCGGAGGTTTTTTCAATTTTTTGAAATAATCGCTGGAACATAGAAGAAGTGGAAACCACTTTCGACCATTAGGGAGACTGACAAAAACCTCCGGGAACCGCACGGAAACCTTGGGTGGAGCGCAAAGTCTCCAGAGGTTTCCTAAGTGGGATGGGCATTTCAGCAAAAACTAGAGAAAGAATTACCAGATCCAGATCTGAGATTAGGATAGAGATTTTATAGACAATATAGACAATAGGTGCAGGAGTAGGCCATTCGGCCCTTCGAGCCAGCACCGCCATCCAATATGATCATGGCTGATCATCCAACTCAGTATCCTGTACCTGCCTTCTCTCCATACCCCCTGATCCCTTCAGCCACAAGGGCCACATCCAACTCCCTCTTAAATATGGCCAACAAACTGGCCTCAACTACCTTCTGTGGCAGAGAATTCCACAGATTCACCACTCTCTGTGTGAAAAACGATTTTCTCATCTCGGTCCTAAAAGACTTCCCCCTTATCCTTAAACTGTGACCCCTTGTCCTGGACTTCCCCAACATCCCCATTCAATCATGGCGGATCGTAAGGGGTTGCATCTAGCCTGTCCAACCCCTTAAGATCCGCCATGATTGAATGGCGGAGTAGACTTGATGGGCCGAATGTCCTCATTCTGCTCCTGTTACTTGTGAAGTTATGAACATTGGATAGCAAAACAGCTTTAGTTTAGTTTATAGATAGACAAAAACGCTGGAGAAAGTCAGCGTCTATGGAGCGAAGGAATAGGCGACGTTTCGGGTCGAGATCCTTCTTATTATTGTCATGTGTAATGAAGAACAGCGATAAGCTGTTGTTTGCCTGCTATCCAGGCAAAGAAAATACTATAAATAAGTACAATCATGTCACCCACAGACCGAAGATAAAGGATAAAGGTACAATATTCAGAGCAAGATTTTACATTGAAGTCCGATAAAGTTTGACTAAAGGGCCTGTCGCACCTGGGCGTCATTTGTGCGTCATGCAGGTGGTGCGTGAAGATTTTGTAAATCCCCAAATCCTGGGGTGCTGCGCGTGACCACGTGACATTGCCTACACCGCCACGCCTCACCACCTGCCATGCGCGTGTAATGCACGCCATGCGCGTGTCGTGCATCGTGACGTGTAAACAATGTAGCGCAAATGACGCCCAAGTGGGACTGGCCCTTAAAGATAGTGTTGGAGATCGGAGGTCAGGACCACACTCCAGCTGATGAGAGAACGGTTCAGTTGCCTGATAACAGCTGGGAAGAAACAATTGAAGAAGGATCTCGACCCGAAACGTCACCTATTCTTTCGCTCCGTAGATGCTGCCTCACCCGCTGAGTTTCTCCAGCAGTTTTGTCTACCTGAATCTGGTTGTGTGTTTTTTAGTTTTGGGGATACAGACCCTTCGGCCCACTGAGTCCGCGCCGACCAGCGATCCACGCACACTGACAACTATCCTACACACACTAGGAACAATTTACAATTTTACCAAAGCCAATGAATCTACGTTAATATGTTTCTATGCCTAATATGTCGGCCTGCACGTCTTCGGGGTGTGGGTGCAAGCCGAAGATTTCGGAGAAAACTCACGCAGGTCACGGGGAGAACGTACAAACTCCATACAGACAGAGTACTTAAAGATAGCGGAGTCAGGGGATATGGGGAGGAGGCAGGAACGGGGTACTGATTGTGGATGATTCAGCCATGATCACAGTGAATGGCGGTGCTGGCTCGAAGGGCCGAATGGCCTACTCCGGCACCTATTGTCTATTGTCTATTGACAGTACCCGTAGTCGGGATGGAACCCGGATCTCTGGTGCTGTGAGGCAGCAACTCTACCGCTGCGCCACCGTGCTCCAGCACTTTGTGTGCAGTTCCCTCCTGCATCACTCCCCGGTGCGTGTTACGGGTCGCCAGGGCTACTCATTTGGTCGCAGTTCTCTGCACGGTTGCAGGGGGGCTGCAGCGGACTGCTGCCAGTGTGCCAGGAGGTGTTTACTCTGCACTCTGCAGCCCCGCTGCATGCTGCACACCTGCTGACAGCCCGTGCAAAGCCCTGTTACTAATGAATTATGACAGCCCTCGTGCTTGGCAGGGCAGAAAGGTTTCTCTTCTTTATTTTTCACTTTAGTTTAGAGATACAGCGCAGAAACAGGCCTTTTGGCCCACCGGGTCCGCGCCGACCAGCGATCCCCGCACACTAGGGACAATTTTGAAACATATAAGGGCTTGGACACGCTAGAGGCAGGAAACATGTTGGGTGAGTCCAGAACCAGGGGCCACAGTTTAAGAATAAAGAGTAAGCCATTTAGAACGGAGATGAGTAAACACATTTTCTCACAGAGAGTGCGGAGTCTGAAAATTCTCTGCCTCAGAGGGCAGTGGAGGCCAGTTCTCTGGATACTTTCAAGAGAGAGCTAGATAGGGCTCTTAAAAATAACAGAGTCAGGGGGTATAGGGCTCTGGTGAGACCACATCTGGAATATTGTGTACAGTTTTGGTCTCCTAATTTGAGGAAGGATATCCTTGTGATTGAGGCAGTGCAGCGTAGGTTCACGAGATTGATCCCTGGGATGGCGGGACTGTCATATGAGGAAAGATTGAAAAGACTAGGCTTGTATTCACTGGAGTTTAGAAGGATGAGGGGATCTTATAGAAACATATACAATTATAAAAGGACTGGACAAGCTAGATGCAGGAAAAATGTTCCCAATGTTGGGTGAGTCTAGAACCAGGGGCCACAGTCTTAGAATAAAGGGGAGGTCATTTAAGACTGAGGTGAGAAAAAACTTTTTTACCCAGAGAGTTGTGAATTTATGGAATTCCCGGCCACAGAGGGCAGTGGAGGCCAAATCACTGGATAGATTTAAGAGAGAGTTAGATAAAGCTCTAGGAGCTAGTGGAGTCAAGGGGTATGGGGAGAAGGCAGGCACAGGTTATTGATACGAGATGATCAGCCATGATCACAATGAATGGCGGTGCTGGCTCGAAGGGCCGAATGGCCTCCTCCTGCACCTATTTTCTCTGTTTCTGTGTTTCTATGATATGGGGAGAAGGCAGGAACGGGGTACTGATTGGGGATGATCAGCCATGATCACATTGAATGGCGGTGCTGGCTCGAAGAGCCGAATGGTCTACTCCTGCACCTATTGTCTATTGTCCTCCCACACTCCAAAGACGTACAGGTGTGTAGGTTAATTGGCTTGGTAGAATCGTCCCTGGTGTGTGTTGGATAGTGTTATGCCCCTGCCCCACTTAGGAAACCTGAATGGAAACCTCTGGAGACTGCGCCCCACCCAAGGTTTCCGTGCGGTTCCCAGAGGTTTTTGTCAGTCTTCCTAATGGTCACAACTGACAAAAACCTCCGGGAACCGCATGGAAACCTTGGGTGGGGCACAAAGTCTCCAGAGGTTTCCGTTCAGGTTTCCTAAGTGGGACAGGGGCAGTAGTGTACGGGGTTGACCGCTGGTCGGCGCGGACCCTGTGGCCGATGGAACTGTTTCCACGCTGTATTGCTAAAGTCTGGAGTCTAAAGATACAGTTTCTGTTTCCTCCCGCCCTCCATAGACGTGCAGGTTTGCAGGTTAATTGGCTTGGTAAATGCAAAAATTGTCCCTAGTGTGTGTGTGTAGGATGGTGTTGGTGTGCGGGGATCGCTGGTCGGCGCGGACCCGGTGGGCCGAAGGGCCTGTTTCCGCGCTGTATCTCTGTATCTTTCCCCTGGTGATTTTTTGCTGAAAGCTATGCATGTCAAGTCAAGTCAAGTTTATTTGTCACATACATATACACGATGTGCAGTGAGATGGAAGAGGCAATGCCTGCGGGATTGTGCAAAACACCAGAACAACAGAACAGAACCAGTATTTACATTTTAAAAAAAGACACAACAGTAAATGAGTCCCTGGTGAGATCAGAGTTTACAGTCCTGATGGCCTGTGGGAAGAAACTCCGTCGCATCCTCTCTGTTTTCACAGTGTGACAGCGGAGGCGTTTGCCTGACCGTAGCAGCTGGAACAGTCTGTTGCTGGGGTGGTAGGGGTCCCCCATAATGTTGCTGGCTCTGGATCTGCACCTCCTGGTGTATAGTTCCTGCAGAGGGGCGAGTGTAGTTCCCATAGTGAGTTCGGCCAAACGCACTACTCTCTGCAGAACCTTCTTGTCCTGGGCAGAGCTGTGGCCAAACCAGATCGAGATGTTTCCGGTCAGGACACTTTCTACAGCCCCAGAGTAGAAGCACTGATGGCTCCTCAGAGAGACTGAATTTCCTCAACTGCCTGAGTTTGGACATGCTAGAGGCAGGAAACCTGTTCCCGATGTTGGGGGAGTCCAGAACCAGGGGATACAGTATACAGTATAAGAATAAGGGGTAAGACATTTAGAATGAAGACGAGGAAACACCTTTTCTCACAGAGAGTGGTCTTCTTCTTCTTCTCCTTTCGTGCGGTCGCTGGACAACTTGTCCTATTTAATATTCCGGTTGTGCACGTCGCGTTGATTGCATTAGTCGAAACAGGGTGGACCACGTGAAGGTTGCAATCTTCCACAGAGAGTGGTGAGTCTGTGGAATTCTCTGCCTCAGAGGGCGGTGGAGGCCGGTTCTCTGGATACTTTCAAGAGAGAGCTAGATAGGGCTCTTAAAGATAGCGGAGTCAGGGGATATGGGGAGAAGGCAGGAACGGGGTACTGATTGGGGATGATCAGCCATGATCACATTGAATGGTGGTGCTGGCTCAAAGGGCCGAATGGCCTCCTCCTGCACCTATTGTCTATTGTCTAAAGGTGCTGCCTTGCCGTTCTCACCAGAAAGTTTGCCAGAAACCAGGCCTTTGTGGAGAAGCAGCGATATGCGGGGAATGGGTAACATTTTGTTGTGGTGTGGGATGACTGATGAACTTGATCGCTGGTTTTATCGTGCGGAGCGTGGGGCAGCTGTGAAAACACAACGTTTGGTCGACGTGTGTTTTTGTTCCCCTGAATGCTTTGGAAAATATGATTCCGTTCATAATTATTAATTTGAAGGGGAGGAAAACAGCAACATTTTCCATGCTTTACCACTTTACCACACCCTGCCTGCGCTTGGTCCATATCCCTCCAACCCTGTCCTATCCATGTACCTGTCTGACTATTTCTTAAATGTTGGAATAGTCCCCGCCTCAACTACCTCCTCCAGCAGCTCGTTCCATACACCCATCACCCTTTGTGTGGAAAAGTTACCCCTCAGGTTCCTATTAAATCTTTCCCCCCTCACCTTAAACCTATGTCCTCTGGCCCTCGATTCTTCTACTCTGGGCAGGAGACTGCACATTTGCCTGATCTATTCTTCTCATGACTTTATACACCTCTATAAGATCACTCCTCATCCTCCTGTGCTGCAAGGAATAGAGTCCTAGCCTGCTCAACCTCTCCCTATAGCTCACACCCTCGAGTCCTGGCTGTGTCTTCGATGAATTTTAGCTTAGTCAGGACAGCACGGTGGCGCAGCGGTAGAGTTGCTGCCTGAAAGCACTTACAGCGTCAAAGACCCGTGTTCGATCCTGACTACGGGTACTGCCTGTACGGAGTTTGCACGTTCTCCCCATGACCTGCGTGGGTTTTCTCCGAGGTCTTTGGTTTCCTCCCACACCCCAAAGACATGCAGGTATGTAGGTTAATTGGCTTGGTAGAAATGTTAAATTGTCCCTAGTGCGCCGTCTCTCTAAGCAATGCCTTGGAGTACACCAAGTTAACAAATGCATTGTAAACATTGCTGAAAGTAATGGCCCTGTCCCACGGTACGAGTTCATTCCAAGACCTCTCCCGATTTTGCCCTGATTCGAACTCGGAGATTTACGGTAATGGCCACTCGTAGGTACTCGGGGCTCTCGTGGACAATTTTCAAAATGTTGAAAAATCTTCACGAGTCTTCACGAGCTTACCGCGTTTCCCAAGTACCTGCCGTTAGCGTTATGAGCCACTCTACACTGTACAGCCATGGGATAATGGGCAGATAATCTGCCTTTCAGTAACAAAGAATGAGAGTTAAGCGCCTGCCCACTTGGCGATTTTTTCGGCGACTGTCGGTGTCGCCAAAAGATTTTGAACATTTCAAAATCCAGCGGCGACAAAAAAATGTTGCGACACTTGAAAAAGCTCCGTGCGTCAATGTACGTCATCACGCCGTGTCACCACCGCAGATTTTTCGGTTACCTGATACGTCAGTAATGATGCCGGCAGTTGCCGAAAAAACCGGCAAGTGGGACAGGCCCTTAAGTATCAACCAAGACAGCAGGAGTAGGTCTGTTATCGGTAAAGCAACAGGTCTGCCACCACGGCCTGAGTGAACTGGGCAGCACGGAGGCGCAGCGGGAGAGCTGCTGCCTCACAACACCAGAGACCCAGGTTCGATCCTGAATATGGATGCTTGTCTGTACAGAGTCTGTACGTTCTCCCCGTGACCTGCGTGGGTTTTCTCCAAGATCCTTGGTTTCCTCCCACACTCCAAAGATGTGCAGGTTTGTAGGTTAATTGGCTTGGTGTAAATGTAAATTTGTCCCTAGTGTGTATAACCATATAACAATTACAGCACGGAAACAGGCCCTCTCGGCCCTTCCAGTCCGTGCCGACCATTTGTTTTCCCCTAGTCCCATCTACCTGCACTCAGACCATACCCCTCCATTCCCTTCACGTCCATATACCTATCCACTTTACTTTTAAATGTTAAAATCGATCCTGCCTCCACCACTTCTGCTGGAAGCTCATTCCACACAGCCACCACTCTCTAAGTAAAGAAGTTCCCCCTCATGTTACCCCTAAACTTCTGTCCCTTAATTCTCATGTCATGCCCTCTTGTTTGAATCTTCCCTACCCTCAATAGGAAAAGCTAGTGTTCAGGTGCGGGGATCGCTGGTTGGTGCGGACCCGATGAGCCTGTTCCCGCACTGTATCTCTAAAAACACTAAATTCCCCTCATGATTTAATACACCTCTAAAAGCCCACCCCTCATCCTCCTGCACTCAAAGGAATAGTCAATAGACAATAGACAATAGGTGCAGGAGTAGGCCATTCGGCCCTTCGAGCCAGCACCGCCATTCAATGTGATCATGGCTGATCATCCCCAATCAGTACCCCGTTCCTGCCTTCTCCCCATATCCCCTGACTCCGCTATCCTTAAGAGCCCTATCTAACTCTCTCTTGAAAGCATCCAGAGAACCCTCCTCTACCGCCATCTGAGGCAGAGAATTCCACAGACTCACAACTCTCTGTGAGAAAAAGTGTTTCCTCGTCTCCGTTCTAAATGGCTTACTCCTTATTCTTAAACTGTGGCCCCTGGTTCTGGACTCCCCCAACATCGGGAACATGTTTCCTGCCTCTAGCGTGTCCAAACTCATAACAATCTTATATGTTTCAATGAGATCTCCTCTCATCCTTCTAAACTCCAGAGTGTACAAGCCCAGCTGCTCCATTAGTAACCTCTGGTCCTAGACTCCCCCACGAGTGGAAACATCCTCTCCACATCCACTCTATCCAAGTTTCAATGAGGCCGCACTTTGTCTTTCTAAATTCCAGTAAGTGCAGGCCCATGGCCTGTACACAAGGCATACAAGAGTGATACGAAGTGTGATAAGTTTCTGATAGGGAACATGTGTCTCGCATAAACAAGTCTTTTCTGCTTTGAAATTTAATTAGGGCACTTATAATTGAAATGGGATCAATATTTAACACTGTTGCCCAAATCGATTGGATATCATGTCAAGTTCTGACCTGCACTCTGCTCCATTATTGTTACACAGAGGAGACACTGAGAGTGTCCGTGTCACTGTGGGTAAGTTCTTGTGAGTTTTGACAAGTGAAGGATTTGATTTGAATCGTAATTGCAGCATTTTGCTTCACAGCATGGAAAAAGACAATAGACAAATAGGTGCAGGAGTAGGCCATTCAGCCCCTTGAGCCAGCATCGCCATTCAATATGATCATGGCTGATCATCAAAAATCGGTACCCCGTTCCAGCTTTTTCCCCATATCCATTGATTTCTTAGCCCCAAGAGCTAAATCCCTCTTAAAAACATTTGTGTTTAAGAAGGAACTGCAGATGCTGGATAATCGAAGGTACACAAAAATGCGGGAGAAACTCAGCGGGTGCAGCAGCATCTATGGAGCGAAGGAAATAGGCAAAGTTTCGGCCCGAAACGTTACCTATTTCCTTTGCTCCGTAGATGCTGCTGCACCCGCTGAGTTTCTCCAGCATCTTTGTCTACCCTCTCTTAAAAACATCCAGTTAATTGGCCTCCACTGCCTTCCGTGACAAGAATTCACAACTGACAAAGTGCGTGGATAAGACAGGTTTAGAGAAATATTGGACAAGCGCAGACAGGTGGAATCTAGTGTGGACTGGACACAAGAAGCTGGAGTAACTCAGCGGGTTAGGCAGCATCTTCAGAGAAAAGGAATAGGTGACGTTTCAGGTCGAGACCCTTCTTCAGACGTGTTGGGCCGAAGGGCCTGCCTACACATGTTGGCCTTCATAACAAGAGGAGTTGAGTATCGGAGCAAAGAGGTCCTTCTGCAGTTGTACAGAGCCCTAGTGAGACCACACCTGGAGTATTGTGTGCAGTTTTGGTCTCCAAATTTGAGGAAGGACATTCTTGCTGTTGAGGGAGTGCAGCGTAGGTTTACAAGGTTAATTCCCAGGGTGGCGGGACTGTCATATGCTGAGAGAATGGAGCGGCTGGGCTTGTATACTTTGGAGTTTAGAAGGATGAGAGGGGATCTTATTGAAACGTATAACATTATTAACGGTTTGGACACTCTAGAGGCAATAAACATGTTCCCAATGTTGGGGGAGTCCAGAACCAGGGGCCACAGTTTAAGAATAAGGGGTAAGCCATTTAGAACAGAGACGAGGAAACACTTTTTCACACATGGGTTGTGAATCCGTGGAATTCTCTGTCTCAGAGAGTCGAGGAGATTAATTCTCTGGATGCTTTCAAGAGAGAGCTAGATAGGGCTCTGAAAGATAGCGGAGTCAGGGGATATGGGGAGTAGGCAGGAACGGGGTACTGATTATGGATGATCAGCCATTCACAATGAATGGCGGTGCTGGCTCGATGGGCTGAATGGCCTAGTCCTGCACATATTGTCTGTTGTATGAAGCTATCAAGGGATTTTATGCATTAATTTGCCCATTGTGTAGTTGGTGTTCCTTAATTGCTTGGTTACGAACACAGCCTGAGTAAACACCAGTCAACAGTCGCTGTTCATCTTGAAAACGCAGCACCTTCTCTGGCATTTGCTTGCAATAATGTGAGCGCTGCAAAAAGATATATATGCAGATGAAAAGGAGTATTTAATTTCTCATGTGAGAAATGATTCACAGGATAAAAAATCATAAGGGGAATAGATCGGGTAGATGCACAGTCTCTTGCCCAGAGTAGGGGAATCGAGGACCAGAGGGCACAGGTTCAAGGTGAAGGGGAAAAGATTTAATAGGAATCTAAGTGGTAATTTTAATATGCAAAGAGTGGTGTGTGTATGGAACGAGCTGTCAGAGGAGGTAGTTGAGGCAGGGACTATCCCAGGATTTTATTCCTTGGAGCACAGGAGGATGAGGGGTGATCTTATAGAGGTGTACAAAATCATGAGAGGAATAGATCGGGTAGATGCACAGAGTCTCTTGCCCAGAGTAGGGGAATCGAGGACCAGGGGTGGAGGGGAAAAGATTTAAGAGGGACCTGAGGAGAAACCTTTTGAAATAAGGCTATATGGAAAGTAGACACAAAATGTTGGAGTAACTCAGCAGGTCAGGCAGCATCTGTGGAGAACATGGATAGGTGACGTTTCACAGAGTGCTGGAGTAACTCAGCGGGTCAGGCAGCATCTGTGGAGAACATGGATAGGTGACGTTTCACAGAGTGCTGGAGTAACTCAGCGGGTCAGGCAGCATCTGTGGAGAACATGGATAGGTGACGTTTTGGGTCGGGACCCTGCTTCAGATCTTGGGCTGGCTGCAATAATCCATTCCTGCTCAAACTGGATGAGAGTAACTGCTCAGGTGAAGCAAAGTCTAGTCAGTTCAGCGTCGATGTATTTCTGTTAAAATCTACAATCAGGGGCAACTGCAGCATCCGATTAGAAGTTGCTAAACAAAGAACATGCTTTGCTAAGGAAGTACATTTGAAAAATGAGAAGAGCAGATGATTACGGCAAATGATTTGTTACCTTTGCCATCTGTTGTGTAAGCAGTACGCACGCCACCTCTTTGAGTAACACAGCGGGACCCAGGAAGGAATCTCAGCACCTTTGCAGAAGTGAGGGAGGGGGGAGGGGGGGGGGGGGGGGGGGGGAAATACAGGCTCTTGGGCGTATTGAATTACTTTTGGAGGGAAAGGTGCAGATATTCACAGGAATTGGCACAGCAATGGACACCACAATACGCACACAATAACAGTAAACATAGAAACATAGACAATAGGTGCAGGAGGAGGCCATTCGGCCCATTGAGCCAGCACCGCCATTCATTGTGATCATGGCTGATCGTCCCCTATCAATAATCCGTGCCTGCCTTCTCCCCATATCCCCTGACTCCACTAGCCCCTAGAGCTCTATCCAACTCTCTCTTAAATCCAAGATTTGGCCTCCACTGCCCTCTGTGGCAGGGTATTCCATAAATTCACAACTCTCTGGGTGAAAAAGTTTTTTCTCACCTCAGTGTTAATAGCAGAGATATATGGAGCAGGGTTTTGTTTTAATGCTGCCTGTTAAAGCAGGAGTTAAAAGCAATGCTCGGACAGGGCGGCCGATAACAACACTGGTTTAGTGCGGTTTAAAGATACCGCATGGAATCTGGTCCTTCGGCCCACTGCGCCCGCACTGACCAGCGATCCCCGCACACTGACGCTTTCCTGCACACACGGGACCGTTTTACATTTACACCCAGCCAATCAGCCTGCAAACCTGTAGGTCTTTGGAGTGTGGGTGGAAGCCGAAGACCTCGGAGAAAACCCACGCAGGTGAGAGGGAGAACGTGCAAACTCCGTACAGACAGCACCCGTAGTCGGGGATGGAACCCGGGTCTCTGGAGCTGCAAGCGCTGTGAGGCAGCGACTCTGCCGGTAGTTTGTGAGTCAATACAAGGTGTATGTAGCTGCTGTTTCCTGACTCTCTGGTTTTCGGTTTATTATTGTCACCTTTACCTTATGGCATCTTAAGGGGTTGGACAGGCTAGATGCAGGAAGATTGTTCCCGATGTTGTGGGGGTCCAGGACAAGGGGTCACAGCTTAAGGATAAGGGGGAAGTCTTTTACGACCGAGATGAGGAAAACATTCTTCACACAGAGATTGGTGAGTCTCTGGAATTCTCTGCCACAGAAGGTAGTTGAGGCCAGTTCATTGGCTATATTTAAGAGGGAGTTGGATGTGGCCCTTGTGGCTAAAGGGATCAGGGGGTATGGAGAGAAGGCAGGTACGGGATACTGAGTTGGATGATCAGCTATGATCATATTGAATGGCGGTGCAGGCTCGAAGGGCCGAATGGCCTACTCCTGCACCTAATTTCTATGTTTCTATGTTCAGTGAAGCGCCTACGATCTCTGGGCATCATGGTGGCGCAGCGGTAGAGTTGCTGCCTCACAGCGCTAGAGACCCGGGTTCAATCCCGACTACGGGCGCTGTCTGTTCGGAGTTTGCACCTTCTCCCCGTGACCTACGTGGGTTTTTCCCGGGATCTGGTTTTTAGATGGTTCCAGATGGCAAAGCCGGGATCTGGCGACACACCCAAGCCCACAAAGAACTACAGACGCTGGCATCTTTCATGGAAACACACAGAGCGCTGGAGTAACTCAGCGGGTCAGGCAGCATCTGTGGAGAACATGGATAGGTGACGTTTCACAGAGTGCTGGAGTAACTCAGCGGGTCAGGCAGCATCTGTGGAGAACATGGATAGGTGACGTTTCGGGTCGGGACCCTTCTTCAGACAGTTCTGTTGTTGCTCCGATGGGTCCCGACCCGAAACGTCACCTATCCACGTCTTCCTGAGAAGCTGCCTGACCCATTTGAGTTACTCAGGCACTTTGTGTCTATCATCGGTTTAAACCAGCATCTGCAGTTCCTTCCTCCAGACTTTAATTTCTATTGCGCTCAATAGATAATAGGTGCAGTAGTAGGCCATTCGGCCCTTCAAGTCAGCACCGCCATTCAATGTGATCATGGCTGATCGTCCCCAATCAGTACCCCATTCCTGCCTTCTCCCCATATCCCCTGACTATCTTTAAGAGCCCTATCTAGTTCTCTCTTGAAAGCATCCAGAGAACCGGCCTCCACCGCCCTCTGAGGCAGAGAATTCCACAGACTCACCACTCTCTGTGAGAAAAAGTGTTTCCTCGTCTCCGTTCTAAATGGCTTACTCCTTATTCTTAAACTGTGACCCCTGGTTCTGAACTCCCCCAACATCGGGAACATGTTTCCTGCCTCTAGCGTGTCCAAACCGTCTGAAGAAGGGTCTCGACCCGAAACGTCGCCTATCTCCTTCGCTCCTTAGATGCTGCTGCACCCGCTGAGTTTCTCCAGCTTTTTGTGTACCCTTTAATAATCTTATCTGTTTCAATAAGACCTCCTCTCATCCTTCTTTTAACTCCAGAGTGTACAAGCCCAGCCGCTCTTTTCTCTCAGCATATGACAGTCCCGCCATCCCGGGAATGAACCTGGTGAACTTACGCTGCACTCCCCCAATAGCAAGAATGTCCTTCCTCAAATCAGGGGACCAAAACTGCACACAATACTCCAGGTGTGGTCTCACTAGTGCCCTGTACAACTGCAGACGGACCTCTTTGCTCCTGTACTCTTGTTATGAAGGCCAACATGCCATTGGCTTTCTTCACTGTACCTGCATGCTTGCTTTAGTTCCTATTGCGCTCTCCAGCCCGTTATAAAATGCTTTACAGCCAGGGGTGAAATCTCAGCTGTAATAACAGCTGTGTTGTAACACCTCATTATAAATGACTTCACAAACCTTCACTGTACACCAATGGGATAATGGGCAGATAATCTGTAAACCGGCATCCGCAGATTCTTGTCTCTTCAATATAAATTAAATTGGGAGATATTACCGGTACATAATTGAGCTATAAATAATAGGTGACAATTCTGGTCCAGTGAAGGTTCTCGGCCTGAATCGCTGCCTATCCACGTCCTTCAGAGATGTCAACAGTGTCTTTATTGTTACATGGACAATATTTTGAGTTGAGACTCTTCTTCAGTCTGAAGAAGAGTCTTGACCTGAAATGTCACCCATTCCTTCTCTTCAGAGATGCTGCCTATGGAATGTCTGTGGAATTCTCTGCCTCAGAGGGCGGTGGAGGCTGGTTCTCTGGATGCTTTCAAGAGAGCTAGATAGGGCTCTTAAAAATAGCAGAGTCAGGGGATATGGGGAGAAGGCAGGAACGGGGTACTGATTGGGGATGATCAGCCATGATCACATTGAATGGCGGTGCTGGCTCGAAGGGCCGAATGGCCTACTCCTGCACCTATTGTCTATTGTCTGCCTGCCCCGCTGAGTTTTTTTTTACTGAATTCTGTCTATCTTTAAAATATGCAAACATAGTACTCTGTAAACGATATAATAAATGAGAAAATAAATTTAGTGTGTGTATAAGTCTATTTTATCTGTGTGTGTGTGTGTATGTACAGTATGTATATACAGGGAGACACAAACACACAAAATATATATATAAGATGTTCAAGAAGGAACTGAGGATGCTGGAAAATTCCACACAGTCTGTGGAATTCTCTGCCTCAGAGGGCGGTGGAGGCAGGTTCTCTGGATGCTTTCAAGAGAGAGATAGATAAGGCTCTTAAAAATAGCGGAGTCAGGGGATATGGGGAGAAGGCAGAAAATGGGTACTGATTGGGGATGATCAGCCATGATTATATTGAATGGCGGTGCTGGCTCGAAGGGCTGAATGGCCTCCTCCTGCACCTATTGTCTATTGTCTATTGTCTAAAATCGAAGGTAGACAAAAGTGCTGGAGAAACTCAGTGGGTGACGCAGCATCTATGGAGCGAAGGAAGTAGGCAACGTTTCAGGCCAAAACCTTTCTTCAGAAGCAGGGTTTTGGCCCGAAATGTTGCCTATTTCCTTTGCTCCATAGATGCTGCCTCACCCGCTGAGTTTATCCAGCACTTTTGTCTACCTTCAAAAAAAATATATATATACATATACATACACACACATATCTATGCACTGCCTGCTGTACCTGCATGTGGCGTTTGCACTACACAATGTGCGGCAGTAAAAACACCATTGGAAACGTTATACATAATGTAAAATGATTGGGTGATCGTAACAGAGAACAGTGTGCAGACTGCCCTCCGAGAGGGACTTCAGGAAAACCACAGCTGAAACAAGCGACAGGTTCTGAGACGATACCCAGGGCACAGGGCAACTATTTAAAGTACTTGAGAAAAAGAAAAATCCTCATGAGAATTCCCTCTGAGAGAGTGTGTCACATTGAAGCAGTTTACAGACATAAAACCATCCTGCCCATATTTAACCAGAACCTGCCTGGATGAGAGGGTGTTAGATACAGGGAGAGGTTGTACAGACTTGGAATTGTTTGCTCTGGGAGGAAGCGGGGACCTGATAGATGTTTTTTTTCATGTATTTTGTGTTTTTTTTATGACTGTTGGCCGGTCCATTTCCCTCCTGGGATAAAAAAAGTTCTATCGTATCAATACACAATAGCCAATAGGTCAGGAGTAGGCCATTCGGCCCTTCCAGTCAGCACCACCATTCAATGTGATCATGGCTGATCATCCCCCATCAGTACCCCGTTGCTGCCTTTTCCCCATATCCCCTGACTCCGCTATTTTTAAGAGCCCTATCTAGCTCTCTCTTGAAAGTATCCAGAGAACCGGCCTTCACCGCCCTCTGAGGCAGAGAATTCCACAGACTCACAACTCTCTGTGTGAAAATGTGTTTCCATGTCTCTGTTCTAAATGGCTTATTTCTTACTCTTAAACTGTGGCCCCTGGTTCTGGACTCCCCCAACATCGGGAACATGTTTCCAGCCTATAGCGTGTCCAAGCCCTTAGCAATCTTATTTGTTTCAATGAGATACCCTCTCATCCTTCTAAACTCCAGAGTGTACAAGCCCAGCTGCTCCATTCTCTCAGCATATGGCAGTCCCGCCATCCCGGAAATTAACCTCGTGTTAACCTTGTTGTATCGTATATAAAATTATGAGAGGCAATGATACAGAACCTTTTCCCCAAGGTGGAAATCAGTTCATCAGATCATAAGTGATAGGAGCAGATTTAGGCCATTCAGCCCATCAAGTCATTACTCCGCATCCCCTCCCCTTCCCAGCTCTCCCACAGCCTACTATCTCCGCCTTCCTTTCTTCTTCCCGCCCCCTCACCCCCATATCAGTCTGAAGAAGAGTCTCGACCCGAAACGTCACCTATTCCTTCGCTCCATAGATGCTGCTCACCCGCTGAGTTTCTCCAGCACTTTTGTCTACCTTCGATTTTTCCAGCATCTGCAGTTCTTTCTCAAACATTTAATCGTGGCTGATCTATCTCTCCCTCTCAACCCCATTCTCCTGCCTTCTCCCCCTAACCTCTGGCACCCGCACTAATTATTACCCTTTGATTAGTGCGGGTGTCGGGTTATGGGGAGAAGGCAGGAGAATGGGATTGAGAGGGAGAGATAGATCAGCCATTATTGAATGGCAGAGTGGGCTTGATAGGCCGAATGGGCTAATTCTGCTCTTAGAACTTATGAAATGCTAGAGGGCGTTGCTTTAAGGTGAGAGAGGGAAAGGTTGGGTCAAGGCTTTTTGGGGGGTGCCTGGAACGCGCTGCCAGGGGTGGTGGTGGTGTAGGCAGATATGAATTTAAGAGCGAATTTTGAGATATGAATTTTGGATAGGCACATGGTTATGGGGGTATATGGATCGCGTGCAGGAAGAGAAGAGTTGGTCTTGATATCATGCTCAGCATGGACATTGTGGGCCGAAGGGCCTGTTCCTGTGCTGTACTGTTCAACGTTAACGGGGCTATATTCATTGTGTGTTAAAAGCCTGGCTTATTTTCAAAAATTAGTCCAAATAAAGAGACTCGGGTAAATTAAATGCAGACTCGGTGACACTTCAAATAATGGCATGAAATGTGAGGTGAAGGACGTTTTAGATACGCAGACCCGCTGAGTTACTCCAGCACTCTGTGAAACGTCACCTATCCATGTTCTCCACAGATGCTGCCTGACCCGCTGAGTTACTCCAGCACTCTGTGAAACGTCACCTATCCATGTTCCCCACAGATGCTGCCTGACCCGCTGAGTTACTCCAGCACTCTGTGAAACGTCACCTATCCATGTTCTCTAGAGATGCTGCCTGACCCGCTGAGTTACTCCAGCACTCTGTGAAACGTCACCTATCCATGTTCTCCACAGATGCTGCCTGACCCGCTGAGTTACTCCAGCACTCTGTGAAACGTTACCTATCCATGTTCTCCACAGATGCTGCCTGACCCGCTGAGTTACTCCAGCACTCTGTGAAACGTCACGTATCCATGTTCTCCACAGATGCTGCCTGACCCGCTGAGTTACTCCAGCACTCTGTGAAACGTCACCTATCCATGTTCTCCACAGATGCTGCCTGACCCGCTGAGTTACTCCAGCACTCTGTGTCTATCTTTGGTATAAACCAGCATCTGCAGTTCCTTTTACTATAATTGGTCAGCATGGTATAGGTTCATTATTGTCATATGTCCCAAGGTAAAGTGAGAATCCTTTGTTTACGTGCTATCCTATCAGATCAGATAAAAGCATACATGTTTTGGGGGGCGTCACGGTGGCACAGCGGTAGAGTTGCTGCCTCGCAGCGCCAGGGACCCGGGTTCCATCTCAACTACGGGTGCTGTCTGTATGGAGTTTGTACGTTCTCCCCTTGACCTGCGTATGTTTTCTCCAAGATCTTCGGTTTCCTCCCACACTCCAAAGACGTGCAGGTTTGCGGGTTAAATGGCTTGGTGTCATTGTAAAGAATCCCCAGATAGCTGAAGAAGGGTCTCGACACTTATTTCCTTCATTCCATAGATGCTGCCTCACCCGCTGAGTTTCTCCAGCATTTTTATCTACCCTAGATAGCACGGACATTGTGGGCTGAAGAGTCTTCTGCATTCCATGTTGATGTTGCTGTCTTTGTCCTCTGTTTGGCTTCTGTGAGTCTGACATTGGTTGGTTTTAATACTCGTGCTGTTTTAATGCTTTTTGCTGTCTGTGGAATTCTCTGCCTCAGAGGGCGGTGGAGGCCGGTTCTCTGGATGCTTTCAAGAGAGAGCTAGATATGGCTCTTAAAGATAGCAGAGTCAGTGGATATGGGGAGAAGGCAAGAACGGGGTAGTGATTGTGGATGACCAGCTGTGATCACATTGAATGGCGGTGCTGGCTCGAAGGGCCGAATGGCCTACTCCTGCACCTATTGTCTATTGTTTATTGTCTATTGCTTTTTCATTTTGGTCTCGGCCAGCGAACACCAAAACTGCTGATCTTGTCTCTCCTCAGGTCCTCCCATGCCTTCCTCCTACACCTCGCCCAGCCCATCGGCCACCAGGCGACCCGCTTGCCCACTGCCGCCATCACCCTTTGCCAATGGCAACCCGAGGCGGGTGGTGGCCAAGGGCGGCGGGCTGCTGCAGCCGGCTCCTGCCTCTGACACAGACGATGAGGAGACTATTGCAAACTCATATCTAGCTCAGGCCACTCCAGGCACTGCCTGTGGGCTCAATCATGGTAAGGAAAATACCTTGCATCTATCATCTCCTCCACTTCTGGGCGCTTTCCTTCAAGCTGGAAGAGGTGACACATTACCTCCCGGCCTCTCACTAAAACCACTCTTCTCCTCACTAACCTCCCCCTCCCCCCCAAGACGCTTTTCTGCACCGTAATCGCTTTATAAGTTTTTTGTCTTAATGCATGGTGGAAATTCTCCTTGTTATCGTCTGCCTGCTGCAGACTTTGTCTCGCACTAACACCACTTTGGTAAAGCACGTTCACCTCTTGAGTCACAGTCACGTCTTGTATTTAACACGGTGGCCTAGCGGTATAGTTTAGTTTAGAGATGCAGCGTGGAAACAGGCCCTTCGGCCCACCAAGTCCGCACCGACCAGCGATCCCCGCACACTTAAGGGGCCTGTCCCACTGTACGAGTTTACCCAAGAGCTCTCCCGAGTTAAAAAAGAAAATCAAACTCCTAGCGGCTCATAACGCTAACGGCAAGTAAACTTGTGAAGTTTTTTCAACATGTTGAAAAGTGTCCACGAGGGCCCCAAGTACCAATGAGCGCCCCTTACCGTAATTCTCCGAGTTCGAATCAGGGGAAACTCAGGGAGAACTCTTGAATTAGCTCGTACAGTGGGACAGGCCCTTAACTCTATCCTACACACACTAGGGACAATTCAACATTTCATACCAAGCCAATTAACCGACAAACCTGTACGTCCTTGGAGCGTTGGAGGAAACCGGCGACCGGAGAAAACCCACGCAGGTCACGGGGAGACTCCGTACAGACAGCACCCGCGGTCGGGATCGAACCTGGGTCTCTGCCTCTGCAAGCGTTGTAAGGCAGCAACTCTACCGCTGCGCCACCGTGCTGCCCTGGGGTGGCTCACGGTGCTGGAGACCCAGGTTCAATCCGGACCTCGGGAGCTGTCTGTGTATGTGGAGTTTGCACATTTTCCTGGTGACCACGTGGGTTTCCTCTGGATGCTCCCAAGGATGTGCGGGTTTGCAAGTTAACTGGGTGTGTAGATTGCACCCAACGCCTCGGGAGTGGACGAGAAAGTGGGATAACGTAGAAAGTGTGAACGGGTGATCGATAGTCCGCATGGACTAAGTAGGCCGAAGGGCCTGTTAATTTGCTGAATCTTTAAATCAATCGAACTGGTGTAGGTTTTCAGTCAGAACCTTTGAAGGACTACTCTGGGCAAGTTGGGCTGAAAGGCCTGTTTCCATGCTGTATGACTCAATAACACTATGACTGTGGGATTTGTAGGTTAATTGGCCCTCTGTAAATTGTCCCTAGTGTGTAGGGAGTGGATGAGAAAGTGGGATATCATAGAATTAGTTTGAACGTGTGATCGATAGTCTGTGTGGGCTGAAGGGCCTGTTTCCATGCGGTATCGCTAACCTGAACTTGAAACTAAACTGTAGCTGAGCATCGCCAGAATAAATAGGCGTGAAAGTGGCAATTTGCTCAGCAGTGAAAATAAATTGCAATCACATTGCCCGTGGCGGGCGGAGTGATGAGACTGCACTCTGCCGCTGCAGAGAGTTGTGGACGCAGCCCAGACCATCACACAAACCAACCTCCCTTCCATTGACTCCATCTACACCTCACGCTGCCCCGGCAAGGCCAGCAGCATCATCAAGGACCAGTCGCACCCTCGCCACTCCCTCTTCTCCCCTCTCCCATCAGGCAAGAGGTACAGAAGTGTGAAAATAAACGCACACCTCCAGATTTAGTGTTGAAGAAAGAACTGCAGATGCTGGAAAAATCCAAGGTGGACAAAAAATCTGGAGAAACTCAGCGGGTGAGGGGGCATCTATGGGGGGTCTGAAGAAGGTTCTCGACCCGAAACGTCGCCTATTTCCTTCGCTCCATAGACACTGCCTCACCTTCTGAGTTTCTCCAGCTTTTTTGCCGACCTCCAGATTCAGGGACAGTTTTTTCTCAGCTGTTATTAGGCAACTGAACCATCCTCTCACCAACTAGAGAGCGGTCCTGACCTCCCATCTACCTCATTGGAGACCCTCAGACTATCTTTAATGGGACTGACCAGGACTTTACCTTGCACGAAGCGTTATTCCCTTTATAGTGCATCTGTACAATGTGGATGGTTCTATAGTAACCGTGTATTGTCTTTCCGCTGACTGGTTAGCACGCAACAAAAGCTTTTCACTGTACCTCAGTACACGGGACACTAAGCTACACTAATCTAGAGCCCTGTGTTTAAGTGTAGGAAGGACCCGCAGACTAAAGATAGACACAAAATGCTGGAGTAACTCAGCGGGACAGGCAGCTTCTCTGGAGAGAAGGAATCGGTGACCTTTTTGGATCTGTATGTCGCTGTTTGTCAACGTATGTCATGTTGTCACATGCGGGCGGAGCACCAAGGCAAATTCCTTGTATGTGAATAATTGGCCAATAAACGTATTTATTCGTTTGCATCCGAACAAATTTTTTTCCAAAATATCGAGAATTTCTTCTGCAACTATTGGCTTGCGTTTTGGAGAAATGGACAATTAAACCATAGTTTAGTTTAGAGATACAGCCTAGAAACAGGCTCTTCGGCCCATCCTGTCCATGCCAACCACCGATCATCCGTTCACACTAGTTTTAAGTTATCCCACTTTCTCATCCACTCCCTACATACTAGGGGCAATTTACAGAGGGCCAATTAACCTGCAAACCCGCACGTCTTTGTAGTGTGGGTGGAAACCGGAGCACCCGGAGAAAACCCATGGGGCATCAAGGAGAATGTGCAAACTCCACACAGACAGCACCCGAGGTCAGGATCGAACCCAGGACTCTAGCGCAGTACTTTAATAAAAAACCATAAGGCACAAAGTGCTGGAGTAACTCAGCGGGTCAGGCAGCATCTGTGGAGAACATGGATAGGTGATGTTTCACAGAGTGCTGGAGTAACTCAGCGGGTCAGGCAGCATCTGTGGAACGAAACGTCGCCCGTTCCTTCTCTCCAGAGATGCTGCCTGACCCGCTGAGTTACACCGGCATTTTGTGTCTACCTTCGATGTAAACCAGCATCTGCCGTTCTTTCTTACACACTTGAGTTGATGAAGGTGTATAAGGAACTGGAAGACATTGGAGTGATAAGTGTGGAGACGTTGGTGAGACCGCACTTGGAGTTTTGTGCTCAGTTTTTACTATAAGAAGGACGTCATTGAAATGGTGCAGAGAAGATTTACGAGGATGTTGCCAGGACTCGAGGGCCTGAGCTACAGGGAGAGGTTGAGCAGACTGGGACTCTATTCCTTGGAGCGCAGGAGGATGAGGGGTGATCTTATAGAGGTGTACAAAATCATGAGAGGAATAGATGGGGTAGACGCAGTCTCTTGCCCAGGGTTGGGGAATCGAGGACCAGAGGACATGGGTTCAAGGTGAGGGGGGGGGGGGAATGAGGGAGGGAGGGGAGGGAAATATTTTTAGGAAACTGAGGGGTAACTTTTTTACACAAAGGGTGTAAGGGTCGAGGGGCCCGATTCCACACCATATCTCTGAACGAATAGCACACAGTCGATGGGCCGAAAGGGCTCATCACGCATGATAACTCTGTAACCAAGGATCTATTTGTGGATCTGGGGGTCATCTACAGTACGCACTTGCGATGACAAGCAGATTTCCTGAAGGGCATACACAAACCAGACTCAATGTTAGTTGCAAGGGTTAGTAGTATTTACACCGGCATCTCGGACACGCTTTGTTTAAATATTTAATATCATCAGCTGAGAGAATGGAGCAGCTGGGCTTGTACACGTTGGAGTTTAGAAGGATGAGAGGGAATCTCATTGAAACTTATAAGATTGTTAAGGGTTTGGACACGCTAGAGGCAGGAAACGTGTTCCCGATGTTGGGGGAGTCCAGAACCAGGGGCCACAGTTTAAGAATAAGGAGTAAGCCATTTAGAACGGAGACGAGGAAACACTTTTTCTCACAGAGAGTTGTGAGTCTGTGGAATTCTCTGCCTCAGAGGGCGGTGGAGGCCGGTTCTCTGGATGCTTTCAAGAGAGAGCTAGATAGGGCTCTTAAAGATAGCGGAGTCAGGGGATATGGGGAGAAGGCAGGAACGGGGTACTGATTGGGGATGATCAGCCATGATCACATTGAATGGCGGTGCTGGCTCGAAGGGCCGAATGGCCTACTCCTGCACCTATTGTCTATTGTCTATCATCAGATTGGAAATCGAAATGGTTCCGTTGCTAAAGGGCCTGTCCCACTGTACCTGCCTTCTCTCCGTACCCCCTGATCCCTTTAGCCACGGGCCACATCTAACTCCCTCTTAAATATAGCCAATTAAGTGGCCTCAACTACTTACTGTGGCAGAGAATTACACAGATTCACAACTCTCTGTGGGAAAAATGTTTTTCTCATCTCGGTCCTAAAAGACCCTTAAGGCCCTTATCCTTAAACTGTGGGCCATTGTTCTGGACTTCCCCAACATTGGGAACAATCTTCTTGCATCTAGCCTGTCGAACCCCTTAAGAATTTTGTACGTTTCTATAAGGTCCCCCCTCAATCTTCTAAATTCTCGCGAGTACAAGCCGAGTCTATCCAGTCTTTCTTCATATGAAAGTCCTGACATCCCAGGAATCAGTCTGGTGAACCTTCTCTGTACTCCCTCTATGGCAAGAATGTCTTTCCTCAGATTAGGAGACCAAAACTGTACACAATACTCCAGGTGTGGCCTCACCAAGACCCTGTACAACTGCAGTAGAACCTCCCTGCTCTTGTACTCAAATCCTTTTGCTATGAATGAAAGGGACAGGCCCTTAACACTCACATCTGCTGGTCACAAGGCTCTGCATTGGACTCCTGGTTCAGTATGTTCGCCAATTGACTGCAGATTCAGACTCAAGATCAATCTTTGCAAACATCTGACTGAAATGCAGACATCAACTGATGCAAGCGGCCTTAAACGTGGGACAGATGCAAGGTGCTGGAGTAACTCAGCGGGTCAGGCAGCACCTCTGGAGAAAAATTATAGGTGACGTTTCAGGTCGCGACCCTTCAACCTGTGCCCTCTGGTTCTAGATTCCACAAATCTTGAGTAAAAGAATCTGAAGAAGGGTCTCGACCCGAAATGTCACCTGTTGCTTCGCCCCATAGATGCTGCCTCACCCGCTGAGCTTCTCCAGCATTTTTGTCTACCTTCGATTTTTCCAGCATCTGCAGTTCTTTCTTAAACAACTGTACCTGATCTATTTCCCTCATCAGGTCATAAGTGATAGGAGTAGAATTAGGCCATTCGGCCCAAGTCTACTCCACCATTCAATCATGCCTGATCTATCTCTCCCTCCTAACCCCATTCTCCTGCCTTCTCCCCATAAACCCTGACACATGTATTAATCAAAAATCTAGCTATCTCTGCCTTAAAGATATCCACTGACTTGTCCTTTACAGCCCTCTGTGGGAAAAAAATCCCACAGAATCACCACCCATAATCTTATACACTTCTATAAGATCATCCTGAGAAAAAACTTTTTTACCCAGAGAGTTGTGAATTTATGGAATTCCCTGCCACAGAGGGCAGTGGCGGCCAAATCACTTGATGGATTTAAGAGAGAGTTGGATAGGACTCTAGGGGCCATAAGGGATATGGGGAGAAGGCAGGCACGGGTTATTGATAGCGGACACTCAGCCATGATCACAGTGAATGGCGGTGCTGACTCGAAGAACTGAATGGCCTCCTCCTGCACCTATTTTCTATGTTTCTATCCCTCATCCTCCAGCGCTCCAGGGAATAGTCCCATCCTACTCAACCTCGAGTCATGACAACACCCTTATAAATTTTCTCTACAACCTTTCAAGCTTGCCAATATCTTTCCTATAACACGGTGCCCAGAACTGAACACAATATTTTAAATGCAGTCTCACCAACATCTTATACAACTGCAACATGACCTCCCAACTTCTATACTCAATACTCTGACTGATGAAGGCCAATGTGCCCAAATCCTTGTTGACCACCTTATCTACCTGCGACTCCACCTTAATGGAACCATGTACCTGTACTCCTAGATCCCTCTGCTCTACAACACTACCCAGAGGCCGATCATTCACTGTGTAGGTCCTGCCCTTGTTCGACGTCCAAAAATGCAACACCTCACACTTCTCTGTATTAAATTCCAGCAATCATTCCTCAGCCCACCTGGCCAATTGATCCAGATCCTGCTGCAATTGTTCACAACCATCTTAACCATATAACCATATAACAATTACAGCACGGAAACAGGCCCTCTCGGCCCTTCCAGTCCGTGCCGACCATTTGTTTTCCCCTAGTCCCATCTACCTGCACTCAGACCATACCCCTCCATTCCCTTCACGTCCATATACCTATCCACTTTACTCTTAAATGTTACAATCGATCCTGCCTCCACCACTTCTGCTGGAAGCTCATTCCACACAGCCACCACCCTCTGAGTAAAGAAGTTCCCCCTCACGTTACCCCGAAACTTCTGTCCCTTAATTCTCATGTCATGCCCTCTTGTTTGAATCTTCCCTACCCTCAATGGGAAAAACGTATCCACGTTAACTCTGTCTATCCCTTTCATCATTTTAAAGACCTCAATCAAGTCCCCCCTTAACCTTCTGCGCTCCAAAGAATAAAGACCTAACTTGTTCAACCTTTCTCTGCAACATAGTTGCTGGAACCCTGGCAACATTCTAGTAAATCTCCTCTGTACTCTCTCTATTTTGTTGACATCCTTCCTATAACTAGGCGACCAAAATTGTACACCATACTCCAGAATTGGTCTTACCAATGCCTTGTACAATTTTAACATTACTTCCCTACTCCTATATTCAATGCTCTGATTTATAAAGGCCAGCACACCAAAGGCTTTCTTTACCACCCTATCTACATGCGATTCCACCTTCAGGGAACTATGCACAGTTATTCCTAGATCTCTGTGTTCCACAACATTCCTCAATTCCCTACCATTTACCATTACCCAATCGGCCCATCAAGTCTATGTTGATTTGTCCTGCCAAGATGTAGCACTTCACACTTAACAGCATTAAACTCCATCTGCCATCTTTCAGCCCACTTTTCCAAATGGCCCAAATCTCTCTGTAGACTTTGAAAATCTACTTCATTATCCACAACACCACCTATCTTAGTGTCATCTGCATACTTACTTATCCAATTTTCCACCCCATCATCCAGATCATTGATGTACATGACAAACAACAGTGGACCCAACACAGATCCCTGAGGCACCCCACTGGTCACCGGCTTCCAACCTTACAAACAGCCATCCACCAATACTCTTTGACATCTCCCATTCAGCCATTGTTGAATCCATCTTGCTACTCCACCATTAACACCCAAAGATTGAACCTTCTTAACCAACCTTCCATGGGGAACCTTGTCAAAGGCCTTACTGAAAGGCCTTTCTTCACTATCTGCAAAACCAATTCACTTTTGTCTCATCTGCAAACTTGCTAATCTTGCCCTGTGCCTTCCCATCCATTTGGTGGGTGTGGAATGGTTGGCATTCGGGCAGTGGATATCCATTAATTATCATAGAAAATAGGTGCAGGAGTAGGCCATTCGGCCCTTCGAGCCTGCACCGCTATTCAATATGATCATGGCTGATCATCCAACTCACTATCCTGTACCTGCCTTCTCTCCATACCCCCTGATCCCTTCAGCCACAAGGGCCACATCTAACTCCCTCTTAAATATAGCCAATGAACTGGCCTCAACTACCTTCTGTGGCAGAAATTCCACAGATACAGACTGATAGGGGCAGAATTGGGCCAATCGGCCCATCAAGTCTACTCCGCCATTCAATCACAACTGATCTATCTCTCCCTCCTAACCCCATTCTCCTGCCTTCGCCACATAACCCCTGACACCCGTACGATCAAGAATCTATCTACAGTGGCTTGCAAAAGTTTTCATACCCCTTGAACTTTTCCACATTTTGTCACGTTACAACCACAAACGTAAATGTATTTTATTGGGATTTTATGTGATAGACCAACACAAAGTGGGGCATAATTGTGAAGTGGAAGGAAAATGATACATGGTTTCCAAATTATATTACAAATAAAAAACTGAAAAGTGTGGCGTGCAAAAGTATTCTGCCACCCTGAGTCAATACTTTGTAGAACCACCTTTCGCTGCAATTACAGCTGCAAGTCTTTTGGGGTATGTCTCTACCAGCTTTGCACATCTAGAGTGACGATTTTGCCCATTCTTCTGTGCAAAATAGCTCAAGCTCAGTCAGATTGGATGGAGAGCGTCTGTGAACAGCAATTTTCAAGTCTTGCTAGAGATTCTCAATTGGATATAGGTCTGGACTTTGACTGGGCCATTCTAACACATGAATATGTTTTGATCTAAACCATTCCATTGTAGCTCTGGCTGTATGTTTAGGGTCATTGTCCTGCTGGAAGGTGAACCTCCGCCCCAGTCTCAAGTCTTTTGCAGACTCTTAACAGGTTTTCTTCCAAGATTGCCCTGTATTTGGCTCCATCCATCTTCCCATCAACTCTGACCAGCTTCCCTGTCCCTGCTGAAGAAAAGCATCCCCACAGCATGATGCTGCCACCACCATGTTTCACAGTGGGGAATGGTGTGTTCAGGGTGATGTGCAGTTGTTAGTTTTTCCGCCACACATAGCGTTTTGCATTTAGGCCCAAGACTTCAATTTTGGTCTCATCAGACCAGAGCACCTTCCTCCACATGTTTGCTATGTCTCCCACATGGCTTGTGGCAAACTGCAAACGGGACTTCTTATGGCTTTGTTTCAACAATGGCTTTCTTCTTGCCACTCTTCCATAAAGGCCCGATTTGTGGAGTGCACGACTAATAGTTGTCCTGTGGACAGATTCTCCCACCTGAGCTGTGGATCTCTACAGCTCCTCCAGAGTTACCATGGGCCTCTTGGCTGCTTCTCTGATCAATGCTCTCCTTGCCCGGCCTGTCAGTTTAGGTGGACGGCCATGTCTTGGTAGGTTTACACTTGTGCCATATTCTTTCCATTTTTGAATGATGGATTCAACAGTGTTCCGTGAGATGTTCAAAGCTTGGGATATTTTTTTATAACCTAACCCTGCTTTAAACTTCTCCACAACTTTATCCCTGACCTGTCTGGTGTGTTCCTTGGGCTTCATGATGCTGTTTGTTCACTGATGTTCTCTAACAAACCTCTGGGGCCTTCACAGAACAGCTGTATTTATACTGAGATTAGATTACACACAAGTGGACTCTATTTACTAATTAGGTGACTTCTGAAGGCAATTGATTGCACTGGATTTTATTTAGGGGTATCAGAGTAAAGGGGGCTGAATACTTTTGCACGCCACACTTTTCAGTTTTTTATTTGTAAAAGATTTTGAAAACCATTTATCATTTTCCTTCCACTTCACAATTATGCGCCACTTTGTGTTGGTCAATCACATAAAATCCCAATAAAATACATTTATTTTTGTGGTTGTAACGTGTCAAAATGTAGAAAAGTTCAAGGGGTGTGAAAACTTTTGCAAGCCACTGTATCTATCTATCTATCTATCCCCCTATCTCTCTCTCTCTCTTTCTCTGTCTATCTCTCTCTCTATCCTCTCTTTCTCTGTCTCTCTCTCTCTCTCCCTCTCTCTCTCTCTCTCTCTCTGTATCTATCTCTCTCTCTCTCTCTCTCTCTCTCTCTTCTATCTCTCTACCTATCTATCTCTCTCTCTACCTATCTCTCTCTCTCTCTCTACCTATCTCTCTCCCTCTCTCCCTCTCTCCTCTCACCCTCTCTCTCTCTCTCTCCCTCTCCCTCCCTCTCTCCCTCTCTCCTCCCTCCCTCTCTCCCTCTCTCCCTCTCTCCCTCTCTCCCTCTCTCTCTCCCTCCCTCCCTCCCTCTATCTCTATCTCCCTATCTCTCTCTCTATCTATCCTCTCCACATCCATTTTGTTCAGATGTAGTGAAAGAAATAGCAACTTTATAACTTTCCGACAGTGTGTTTCAAAGTTACACTTTACTCATTTGAATTCAAGTCTGTTCCCCTGAGCAGCTTTGAAAATGCCTCAGTGTGTCTTCTGCTCCTGCGCCATTTAATATTTTATATTGCTCAACTAAATTCCCCTGGCACTGTTCTCCAACTTTACTTTGAAATATTATTTCGAATTTACCTTAATCATCTGTATGTCGTTTAATATTTTAACGGCATCCTAGTGAGATCGATCACCACAGCCAACTTCTCTCTGAGCTGCAGAGTTCATGGCTTAGGGTGAGGGTGGCACGGTGGTGCAGCGGGTGGAGCTGCTGCCTCCCAACGTCAGAGGCCCGTGATCGATCCTGGCTACGGGTGCTGTCTGTATGGAGTTTGTACGTTCTCCCTGCGTGTGTTTTCTCCGAGATCTACGATTTCCTCCCACACTTCAAAGAATTAGCCTTTTTATTAGGTTAATTGGCTTGGTGTAAATGTAAATTTGTTCCGTGTGTGTGTGTGTGTGTGTGTGTGTGTGTGTGTGTGTGTGTGTGTGTGGGTGTGTGTGTGTGTGTGTGTGTGTGTGTGTGTGCGATCGCTGGTCTGTGCGGACTCAGTGGGCCAAAGGACCTGTTTCTGCGCTGTAAACTAAACTAAATGAGTATTGAGTATAGAAGATGGGAGGTCATGTTAGATTTATATAATGCATTGGTGAGCCTACAATTTTGTTCAGTTTTGGTCACCATGATATAGGAAAGATTTTGAAAAGATAGAGACAGAATGCTGGAGTAACTCAGCGCGTCAGGCAGCATCGCCAGAGACAAGGAATGGCTGAGGTTGGCTCGATGACTGTGACACTTCTTCAGGTCCTTAGAATTAGGTGGATGTTGCCAGGACTCGAGGGGCCTGAGCTACAGGGAGAGGTTGAGCAGGCTGGGACTCTATTCCTTGGAACGCAGGAGGATAAGGGGTGATCTTATAGGTATAAAATCATGAGAGGAATAGATGGGGTAGATGCACAGAGTCTCTTGCCCAGAGTAGGGAAATGGGGGACCAGAGGACATAGTTTTAAGATGAAAGGGAAAAGATTTAATAGGAGTCTGAGGGGTAACATTTTTACCCGACGGGTGTATGGAACGAGCTGCCGGAGGAGGTAGTTAAGGCTGGGACTATCCCAATGTTTAAGAAACAGTTAGACAGGCACATGGATAGGACAGGTTTGGAGGGACATGGAACAAACGCAGGCAGGCGGGACTAGCGTAGATGGGGCAAGTTGGGCCGAAGGGCCTGTTTCCACGCTGTATCACTCTGTGACTCGAATTGTGCTGTTTCTAATCTGCGTTGATAAGTTGCGACACTGAAAATAAAATGTGGTTTGACCGAACCGTAAACTCCAGAGTGCTGGAGTGACATTGAAACATTGGGAAGAGTTCAATCAGGGAATGCAGCCAACATCTGCAGACGGATTTAGACCATTTATGAAACCAACCAAGTGGCAAATTAAATGACACCAGGCGACTTGTACAGCTCTGCACAAATGTCACGAGATGTGGAGCACAAGTGGACGGCAATCAGTAGCGAATTAGCGCTGGGGGAGATGTGTAAAGGGGATAATCAGAGATGCATTTCTTTTCAATTTCTCCACAATGAGATAACGTGGTTAATAATGTTAATGTGCCGCTGCAACTGTTTGTCGATATCGTTGACTGGCTGCGGCAAGACTTCACAGAGCGCTGGCAAACACACGGAGTCATGTCCAGCACCAACCCTCCTGTGGGTGGCACGGTGGCGCAGCGGTAGAGTTGCTGCCTCACAGCGCCAAAGACACGGGTTCCATCCTGACTACGGGTGCTGTCTGTATGGAATTTGTACGTTCTCCCTGTGACCTGCGTGGGTTTGACCCTAGTGTGTGTAGGATAGTGTTAGCGTGCGGGGATCGCTGGTCGGCATGGACACAGTGGGCTGAAGGGCCTGTTTCCA
Organism: Okamejei kenojei; assembly: GCA_035221665.1. Classification (NCBI taxonomy): domain Eukaryota; kingdom Metazoa; phylum Chordata; class Chondrichthyes; order Rajiformes; family Rajidae; genus Okamejei; species Okamejei kenojei. The sequence goes on from CM069133.1 coordinate 4,518,184, forward strand.
TGCTGTATCTCTAAACTAATCTAATCTAAACCCAACATGGGAGCAAAAGGCATTTGGTCTCACAAGAAATAAAAATAAGGAACTGCAGATGCTGGTTTACTAATAAAGGGCACAGACCAGTTAGTCTAACATCGGTAGTGGGGAAACTGCTAGAGTCAATTATTAAAGATGGGATAGCAGCGCATTTGGAAAGTGGTGAAATCATTGGGCAAAGTCAGCATGGATTTACGAAGGGTAAATCATGTCTGACATTGAATTTTTTGAGGATGTAACTAGTAGAGTGGATAAGGGAGAAGCAGTGGATGTGTCGTATCTGGACTTTCAGAAGGCTTTCGACAAGGTCCCACACAAGAGATTGGTATACAAACTTAAAGCACACGGTATTGGTGGTTCAATATTGATGTGGATAGAGAACTGGCTGGCAGACAGGAAGCAAAGAGTAGGAGTGAACGGGTCCTTTTCAGGATGGCAGACAGTGACTAGTGGGGTGCCACAAGTCTCAGTGCTGGGACCCCAGCTATTTACAATATACATTAATGATTTGGACGAGATAAATGCAACATCTCGAAGTTTGCGGATGGCACGAAGCTGGGGGGCAGTGTTAGCTGTGAGGAGGATGCTAGGAGGCTGCAGGATGACTTGGATAGACTGGGTGAGTGGGCAAATGCATGGCAGATGCAGTATAATGTGGATAAATGTGAGGTTATCCACTTTGGTGGCAAAAACAGGAAGGTAGACTATTATTTGAATGGTGACCGATTAGGAAAACGGGAGATGCAGCGAGACCTGGGTGTCATGGTACACCAGTCATTGAAAGTAGGCATGCAGGTGCAGCAGGCTGTGAAGAAAGCGAATGGTATGTTGGCATTCATAGCAAAAGGATTTGAGTAGAAGAGAAGGAAGGTTCTACTGCAGTTGTACAGGGTCTTGGTGAGGCCACACCTGGAGTATTGCGTACAGTTTTGGTCTCCTAATCTGAGGAAAGACATTCTTGCCATAGAGGGAGTACAGAGAAGGTTCACCAGACTGATTCCTGGGATGGCACGACTTCCATATGAAGAAAGACTGGATAGACTTGGCTTGTACTCGCTGGAATTTAGAAGATTGAGGGGTGATCTCATAGAGACTTACAAAATTCTTAAGGGGTTGGACAGGCTAGATGCAGGAAGATTGTTCCCGATGTTGGGGAAGTCCAGGACAAGGGGTCACAGTTTAAGGATAAGGGGGAAGTCTTTTAGGACCGAGATGAGAAAATCGTTTTTCACACAGAGAGTGGTGAATCTGTGGAATTCTCTGCCACAGAAGGTAGTTGAGGCCAGTTCGTTTAAGAGGGAGTTGGATGTGGCCCTTGTGGCTGAAGGGATCAGGGGGTATGGAGAGAAGGCAGGTACAGGATACTGAGTTGGATGATCAGCCATGATCATATTGAATGGCGGTGCAGGCTCGAAGGGCCGAATGGCCTCCTGCACCTAATTTCTATGTTTCTATGAGAGCTGGAGTAACTCAGCGGGTCAGGCAGCATCTCTGGAGAACATGGATAGGTGACGTTTTGAGTCGGGACCCTTCATCAGTGAATCAGATACCTTATACCTCCATTCCCCATCAAAACCGTTTCAAGGTTTTCTAGTTCTGCCTAGAACAGAGACCTAGTCAGTTCCCCGAGTCTGAAGAAGGGTCCCAACGCGAAACATCGTATATCAATAATGCCCTTTGGCCCACCGAATCCGCACTGACCAGCGATCCCCGCACATTAGTACTATCCTACATACACTAGGGGCAATTTTTACATTCATACCAAGCTAATTAACCTACGAACCTATACATCTTTTCAGAATGTTTAAGAAAGAACTGCAGATGCTGGAAAAAAAAAGGTAGACATAAAATGCGGCAGTAACTCAGTGGGTGAGGCAGCATCTACCTGCTGAGTTTCTCCAGCATTTTTTGTCTACCATCTTATGAGCATGACAGGAAACCAAAGATCTCGGACAAAAAAACCCACGTGTGTCACGGGGAGAACATACAAACTACACACAGACAGCACCCGTAGTCAGGATCGAACCTGCATCTCTGGCGCTGTAATGGGCCTGTCCCACTTAGGTGGCTCTTTAGACGACTGCCAGGGACTAATTTTAATGGGATTCACTTTCGGCACCCGGCGACAACCTACAACAGCAATAATTGTCGCAACTGTGGCCGAAAATATTTCAATATGTTGAAAAGCTTGTGGCAGTCGCCTGTGGTCGCCCAAAAAATCTTCTAAGTGGGACAGGCCCATTAGGCAGCAACTCTACCACTGCGCCACTCATGACAATTTGGGTCGGGACCCTTCTTCAGTCCCATAAGCATTTGATTTTTCCATCCTGGGAAAAAAGGTTCCGACTGTCTACCGCCTCTTTGAGGCAGAGAGATTCTGAAGGTCTTGGATTTTATTGACAGCAAGCTGACCTTGGACAGCTTTTGCTGCACAATCACAAACCAATTACAGTCACGGAAACCACTTTTTTTTTGCGATCGTTTTGTCGCTAATTCATCCAAGATAAGAATGAGCTGGCATGGTGTCCAACGTCAGCCTGGGAGATTGTCACATCCTAATTAAGGTGTTGGAAGTGTCAAATCACTCTAGTATTTTTTATCTCACCTCACTGAGTGAATCGTGCTTCACCGATTTCCTTGCATAATCGCTTTGGTGCAAAATTCAGTTGAGTTTATTGTCACGTGTACCCGGAGGGACCATAGACAATAGGTGCAGGAGTAGGCCATTCGGCCCTTCGAGCCAGCACCGCCATTCAATGTGATCATGGCTGATCATCCCCAATCAGTACCCCGTTCCTGCCTTCTCCCCTTATCCCCAGACTCCGTTATCTTTAAGAGCCCTATCTAGCTCTCTCTTGAAAATATCCAGAGAACCGGCCTCCACCGCCCTCTGAGGCAGAGAATTCCACAGACTCACAACTCTCTGTGAGAAAAAGTGTTTCCTCATCTCTGTTATAAATGGCTTACCCCTTATTCTTAAACTGTAGCCCCTGGTTCTGGACCCCCAACATCGGGAACATGTTTCCTGCCTCTAGCGTGTCCAAGCCCTTAACAATCTTTTGTTGCGTGCTAACCAGTCAGCGGAAAGACAATACATGATTTTATATATAAATGCGCTGTGTGGGGATCTTTATGTTAAATTCCATCGTGTATTGTGTTCTTTTTATTCGTACGGCTGTATGGTAACTCAAATCTCACTGTACCAATTTGTGCATGTGACAATAAATGTACCTTGAACTTGAACATCATGTGTTGTGGACCAAAATGCTGGAGAAACTCAGCGGGTGAGGCAGCATCTATGGAGCGAAGGAACAGATGATATTTCGGGTCTCGACCCTTCTTCAGACAAGTATGTTGCCAGGACTTGAGGGTGTGAGCTATAGGGAGAGGTTGAGCAGGCTGGGACTCTATTCCTTCAATAGCAAGAATGTCCCTCAATAGCAAGAATGTCCTTCTTCAAATTAGGGGAATTTACAATTTACAATTATACCAAGCCAATTAACCTACAAACCTGCACGTCTTTGGAGTGTGGAGGAAACTGGAGCACCACGGAGCAAACCCACGCAGGTCACGGGGAGAACGTGCAAACTCCACAGACAGCACCGGTGGTCTCCCGTGGAACCCGGGCCTCCGGCGCTGTGAGGCAGCAACTCTACCGCTGCGCCACCGTGCCACCCCAGTGCAAAGGCCCAACCTCTGTAGAAGATTAAATTGGCATGTTGTAAATTATATTGCAAAAGTATTTCAACATTCTTTGCCAGCGATCACTCCGCTGTTTTAATGACAGCCTTGGCCCATTTAGAGGAAACATTTTTATTTGTTAAAATCCTAACAAATCAATTTGAAACAAACGTGATAATGAGTTTGGTGCTGATGTGATGTTGGTCTCTTTGCCTCTTCATTCAAGCTTGAAATGACCCTTCTATTAAGGAAAAGGGAAAATAACAGAATTTGCATTTATATAGCCGCTTTAATATGCTGGGCTATGTTAAAACTCTTTATAGCCGTTGAATTACCATTGATGTGTAATCACTGGTATTTTATAGGCACATAACAATACATGCAAAAAGCAAATGTACTAAATAACCGTAGACACAACGAACGACTGTCTACCTCATTGGTGACCCTCAGACTATCCTTGATCGGACTTTGCTGGCTTTACCTTGCACTAAACGTTATTCCCTTATCACGTATCTATACACGGTGAATGGCTCGATTGTAATCATGTACAGTCTTTCTGCTGATCACCCCACACATTAACACTATCATACACACTGGAGACAATTTACAATTTTTACCAAAGCCAATTAACCTACAAACCTGTACGTTTTTGGAGTGTGGGAGGAAACTGGAGCACCCGGAGAAAACCCACGCAGTCACGGGCAGAACGAACAAACTCCCTACAGACAGCAGCCGTAGTGAGGATGGAACCCGTAAGTTGTAAAACAAATTGTGCCTAGTGTGTAGGATAGTGTTAAGGGCCTGTCCCACTTGGCCGTCATTTGTGCCTCATTAACGCGTCATACGTAAAATAGGTTGACGCGTGGGTGACGCACACATTGCTCACGGTGAGGAGTAGAATCGCATGTGGTGGTGCACGGTATCGTGCGCCGCTCCAGGATTTCGTAGTGTAACGAAATCCTCGCGCACCACCTGCGTGACGTATCGCGTACGCATGCTGATGCATTGGCGTCGCACGCTGGCGTCCCGACGTCTCACGCCTATCGCATGGTGACGCATGGTTATGTCACCGTGCGTCAACGTCCGTAACCATGCGTCGCGGGCACCAGATGGCTGTGCTGACACGTTATTTGCATGCGATGTGGCGCGTAACGACGCATCGACCTATTTTACATACGCTTAAATGAGGGTCAAATCGCAACCAAGTGGGACAGGCCCTTTAGTGTACAAAATGATCACTGGTCTGCACGGACTCGATGGGCCGAAGGGTCTGTTTCTGTGCTGCATCTGAAAGTCTGAAAGTAACTCAACATTTAAGTAACACAAACGTTTTAGAGGTATATGGGTTAAAGACAATCAAATGGGACGTGGGTGGACAGGGCATCTGGGGCTAGCATGGGTGAGTAGGGCTGAAAGGTGTGTTTCCCTGTCATATGACTGTATAAGAATACATTTTCAATTGTCATGGAATCATAGTGATACAGTGTGGAAATAGGCCCTTCGGCCCAACTTGCCCATATCGCCCAACATGCTCCATTTACACTAGTCCACCTGCCTGCGTTTGGTCCATAATTTGTCCTACCCATGTACCTGTCAAACTGTTCCATAAACGTTGGGATAGTCCCAGCCTCAATGACCTCCTCCGGCAGCTCATTCTATACACCAACCACCTTTATACATCTTTCCTATAACGCGGTGCCCAGAACAGAACACGATGCTCTAAATGCGGCCTCACCGACGTCTTGTACTGATCTCCCACCTTCTATAATTGTGTGGTAATACTGAAAAGTGAAGGATGGCATTTATAGACTTCCTATCATAGTGACAAAGCCGACGATGCCCATGGCGACTATCAACAATCCATCTACACTAATCCCATAAACACAGCTCTGGATCTTCTCCAAGCACTCTGCAGCTTGAAGAACGTTTTGTGTCATGATTACAGTGTTGGAATTGCACCAGCCAGTACGCCAGGGAACGCTCTCCCAAACACTCCCACGATGACAACCAACTTATCTTAGTTAACAACCTGTCCCATTGTACGAGGTAATTCACAAGTTCTCCCGGGTTTTCAATAGACAATAGGTGCAGGAGTAGGCCCTTTGTCCCTTCGAGCCAGCACCGCCATTCAATGTGATCATGGCTGATCATCCCCAATCAGTACCCCGTTCCTGCCTTCTCCCCATATCCCCTGACTCCGCTGTTTGTAAGAGCCCTATCTAGCTCTCTCTTGAAAGCATCCAGAGAACCTGCCTCCACCGCCCTCTGAGGCAGAGGATTTCATAGGCCCACCACTCTCTATGAGAAAAAATGTTTGCTCGTCTCCGTTCTAAATATAACCATATAACCATATAACAATTACAGCACGGAAACAGGCCCTCTCGGCCCTTCCAGTCCGTGCCGACCATTTGTTTTCCCCTAGTCCCATCTACCTGCACTCAGACCATACCCCTCCATTCCCTTCCCGTCCATATACCTATCCACTTTACTTTTAAATGTTAAAATCGATCCTGCCTTCACCACCTCTGCTGGAAGCTCATTCCACACAGCCACCACCCTCTGAGTAAAGAAGTTCCCCCTCACGTTACCCCTAAACTTCTGTCCCTTAATTCTCATGTCATGCCTCTTGTTTGAATCTTCCCTACCCTCAATGGGAAAAACATATCCACGTCAACTCTGTCTATCCCTTTCATCATTTTAAAGACCTCAATCAAGTCCCCCTTAACCTTCTGCGCTCCAAAGAATAAAGACCTAACTTGTTCAACCTTTCTCTGTAACATAGTTGCTGGAACCCAGGCAACATTCTAGTAAATCTCCTCTGTACTCTCTCTATTTTGTTGACATCCTTCCTATATTTAGGCGACCAAAATTGTACACCATACTCCAGAATTGGTCATACCAATGCCTTGTACAATTTTAACATTACTTCCCTACTCCTATATTCAATGCTCTGATTTATAAAGGCCAGCACACCAAAGGCTTTCTTTACCACCCTATAATCTACATGCAATTCCACCTTCAGGGAACTATGCACAGTTATTCCTAGATCTCTCTGTTCCACAGCATTCCTCAATTCCCTACCATTTACCATGTACGTCCTATTTTGATTTGTCCTGCCAAGATGTAGCACTTCACACTTATCAGCATTAAACTCCATCTGCCACCTTTCATCCCACTTTTCCAAATGGCCCAAATCTCTCTTTATACTTTGAAAATATACTTCATTATCCACAACCCCACCTATCTTAGTATCATCTGCATACTTACTTATCCAATTTTCCATCCCATCATCCAGATCGTTGATGTACATGACAAACAACAGTGGACCCAACACAGATCCCTGAGGCACCCCACTGGCCACCGGCTTCCAACCTGACAAACAGCCATCCACCATTACTCTCTGACATCTCCCATTCAGCCACTGTTGAATCCATCTTGCTACTCCGCCATTAACACCCAAAGATTGAACCTTCTTAACCAACCTTCCGTGGGGAACCTTGTCAAAGGCCTTACTGAAATCCATATAGACAACATCCACTGCTTTACCCTCATCAATTTCCCTAGTAACCACTTCAAAACATTCAAGAAGGTTTGTCAAACATGACCTTCCAGGCACAAATCCATGTTGACTGTTCCTGATCAGACCCTGTTTATCCAGATGCTTATATATATTATCTCTAAGTATCCATTCCATTAATTTGCCCACCACTGACGTCAAACTAACAGGTCTATAATTGCTAGGTTTATTCTTTGAACCCTTTTTAAACAATGGAACAACATGCGCAGTACGCCAATCCTCCGGCACTATTCCCGTTTCTAATGACATTTGAAATATTTCTGTCATAGCTCCTGCTATTTCTACACTAACTTCCCTCAATGTCCTAGGGAATATCCTGTCAGGACCTGGAGACTTATCCACTTTTATATTTTTCAAAGGTGTCAGTACTTCCTCCTCTTTGAATCTCATAGTTTCCATAGCTACTCTACTTTTTTCCCTTGCCTCACAGAGTTCAATATCCTTCACCTTGGTGAATACCGAAGAAAATAAATTGTTCAATATCTCCCCCATCTCTTTTGGCTCTGCCGATAGCTGTCCATTCTGGCTCTCTAATGGTCCAATTTTATCCCTTGTTATCCTTTTGCTATTAATATAGCTGTAGAAACCCTTTGGATTTACTTTCACCTTTCTTGCCACAGCAACCTCACATTTTCTTTTAGCCTTCCTAATTTCTTTCTTAAGATTCTTTTTACATTCTTTATACTCCTCTAGCACCTCATTTACTCCATGCCTCCTATAATTATTTTAATTTTATTATATATCTCTCTTTTTTTGAAACGTGTCCAATTTCCCTTGAAAACCATGGCTCTTTCCAATTTTTACTATTTCCTATTTACATAAAGATTCTGTACTCTTACAATTTCCCCTTTAAATGTCCTCCATTTCTATTCTACATACTTCCCATAAAACAAAATGTCCCAATTCACTCCTTTAAAATCCTTACGCATTCCCTCAAAGTTAGCCTTTCTCCAATCAAAAATCTCCACCCTAGGTCCAGTTCTGACTCTCTCCATAATTATATTGAAACTAATGGTATTGTGATCACTGGTCCCGAAGTGCTCACCAACGCATACCTCCGTCACCTGACCTGCCTCATTTCCTAACAGCAGGTCCAGCACTGCCCCTTCTCTGGTCGATACCTCTATGTACTGTTGCAAAAAACTATCCTGCACACATTTTACAAACTCCAAACCATCCAGCCCATTTACAGAATGTGTTTCCCAGTCTATTTTTGGAAAATTGAAATCTCCCACAATCACTACCTTGTGCTTTCTACTAATATCTGCTATCTCCTTACATATTTGCTCTTCCAATTCTCGCTCCCCATTTGGCGGTCTATAATACACCCCTAAAAGTGTTGCTACACCGTTCCCACTTCTCAGTTCCACCCAAATAGCCTCCCTAGACGAGCCCTCTATACTATCCTGCCAAAGCACTGCTGTAATATCCTCTCTGACAAGCAATGCAACACCTCCACCTCTGGTCCCTCCAATTCTATCACACCTGAAGCAACGAAATCCTGGAATATTTAGTTTTCAATCACTAACAATCCAGGCTCTAAGTTCATCCACCTTACTTACAATGCTCCTAGCATTAATATATACACATTTTAGAAACCCACCGTCCCTTATTCTCTGTCTATTATCTTTTTCCTCTTTCTCGCCTACATTTTGGGTCCGAGTGCTTCCCTTCTCTGCCTCTTGCCCCACACCCTGTCCCCTAGCTCCCTCTACCCGAGTCCCTCCCCCCAGCCTTTCTAGTTTAAAGTCTCCCCAGTAGCCTTTGCAAATCTCCCTGCCAGGATATTGGTCCCCCTCGGGTTCAAGTGCAACCCGTCCTTTTTGTACAGATCATGCCTTCCCCAAAAGAGGTCCCAGTGATCAAGAAACTTGAATCCCTGCCCACTGCACCAGTCCCTCAGCCATGCATTTATCATCCACCTCATTCCATTCCTACTCTCACTGTCACGCGGAACAGGCAGTAATCCTGGAATCGTTATCCTTTTGATCCTTCTCCTTAACTTTATCCCCAACTCCCTAAATTCTCCCTTCAGGACCTCGTCTCTTTTTCTGCCTATGTCTTTGGTACCTATGTGTACCACAACATCAGGCTCCTCTCCCTCCCTTTTCAGAATCTTTTGGACACGTTCCGACACATGCGAGACTCTGGCACCAGGGAGGCAAACTACCATCCGGGTCTCCCGACTGTGTCCACAGAATCATGGCTTACTCCTTATTCTTAAACTGTGGCCCCTGGTTCTGGACTCCCCCAACATCGGGAACATGTTTCCTGCCTCTAGCGTGTCCAAACCTCGATTCCCCTGATTCGAACTTGGAGAATGTCCATAGCGGGTGTGTAGGAGTTTGTGGATGTCTCGTAGCGGCTGGTACGAGTAACGGTAGGTCCTCGGGACATCCGGTAAACTCGTGACATTTTTTCATCCCTTTAAAAAAAGTACTCATGATGAAAAAAATCGTTACTTTTTACTCCTATGAGCCGCTTCGATACATCCACGAACTCCTACACACCCGCTACGGACATTCTCCGAGTTCGAATCAGGGAAAACTCGGGAGAACTCGTGAATTATTTCGTACAGTGGGACAGGGGCTTTAGATATTTTAGTTGCGTTTATTGTCCCGTGTACCGAGGTACAGTGAAAAGCTTTTGTTGCGTGATAACCAGTCAGCAGAAAGACAATACAGGATTACAATCGAGCTGTCCACAGTGTACAGATATGTGATAAGGGAATAACGTTGAGTGCAAGGTAAAGCCAGCCAGCCAAGGGTCCGAGGGTCACCAATGAGGTAGATAGTAGTTCAACACTGCTCTCTGGTATGGGTAGGATGGTTCAGTTGCCTGATAGCAGCTGGGAAGAAACTATAAGCCTGTCCGTCTTTGGAGTGTGGAAAGAAACCGGATAATCCGGAGAGAAACCACGCAGGTCACGGGTTTAGAGATACAGCATGGAAAAAGACCCTTCGGCCCATCGAGTCCCTGCTGACCAGTGATCCTCGTACACGAACACTATCCTACACACACGAGGGACAATTTCCACCCAGATAAACCCACGCAGGTCACGGGAGTACGTACAAACTCCGTACAGACAGCACCTGTGGTTGGGATTGAACCCGGGTCTCCGGCGCTGTGAGGCAGCAGCTCTACCCCCGCCATGAGAGCATTCATCGATTTACCGTGTGGCGATGATAAGTGCGGCTATCACTACGTGATGTGTTTATCGATGACTCCTGCTACCAACCGGCCTGAAAGAGTCCACAAATATGTCAGCCCTTCAACATTTAAATGGATCTGGCTCTTTATACCGGTTTAAAGAAAGTAAATTGTGGGCAGGAGCAATTCGAATTCTAAATTTATGCTCTTGTCTCTTATCCTTTGGCCAAGCAGACTGAGGGAAGGAAAATCAAATGACCTCACATACTAACATTGCCAAAGCCTTGATCTATGTCAGACAATGCTTTAAAACGGCACACTGCTTGTGTCTAAGGCTAAAGAAAGGAGAAATGTATAGAGTACTACATCTCTTAAATGGGATATCCACGGTGTAAATACAGCTTTCTGGATAATTGTTGTTGAAGTCTTTTACGAGGACGTTGCCAGGACTTGAGGGCTTGAGCTGTTTAGTTTAGTTATAGTCATAGAGTGATACAGCGTGGAAACAGGCCCTTCGTCCCAACTTGCCCACACCGGCCCACATGCCCCGACTACACTAGTCCCACCTGCCCGCGTTTGGCCCATATCTGTCCTATCCATGTACGTGTCTAACTGTTTCTTGAACTTTTGGATAGTCCCAGCCTCAACTAACTCCTCTGGCAGCTCGTTCCATACGCCCACCAATCTCTAAGTGAAAAAAGTTACCCCTTGGATTCCTATTAAATATTTTTGTTTTTGGTAAATCTTTAAATCTAAGCTAGTTTAGTTTAGTTTGGAGATACAGCGCGGAAACAGGCCTGGGCTAGATGGGCCGAATGGCCTGTTCGCGTGGTGTATCACTCTGTAGATGTATAGGGGGCATGTGGTCGGCATGGGCTAGATGGGCCGAATGGCCTGTTCGCGTGATGTATCACTCTGTAGATGTATAGGGGGCATGTGGTGGGCATGTGGTCGGCATGGGCTTAATGTGGCTGTTTCCATGACGATAGGTGTACATGGGTCACTCTATCACTCCAGAGGTGTATATAGCAACTCAGCAGAGGCCCGGCACAGGTGGCGCAGCAGTAGAGTTGCTGCCTCACAGCGTCAGAGACCCAGATTCCAACCTAATTACGGGCGCTGTCTGTACGGAGTTTGTACGTTCTCCCCGTGGCCTGTGTGGGTCTTCTCTGGATGCAAATTGTCCATCGTGTGTGTGTAGGATAGTGTTAGTGCGCGGGGATCGCTGGTTGGCACGGACCTGGTAGGCCGAAGGGCCTGTTTCCGCGCTGTATCTCTAAAACTAAAACCAAGAAACTAAAACTAGAAAAAACACCATTGATCATCTTAGAATTCCTAGAATTAAGGCGAGGCCATTTAAGACCTTTTTTAAAAACTTTTTCACCCAGAGAGTTGTGAATTTATGGAATTCCCTGCCACAGAGGGCAGTGGAGGCCAAGTCACTGGATGGATTTAAGAGAGAGTTAGATAGAGCTCTAGGGGCTAGTGGAGTCAAGGGATATGGGGAGAAGGCAGGCACGGGTTATTGATTGGGGACGATCAGCCATGATCACAATGAATGGCGGTGCTGCCTCGTAGGGCCAAATGGCCTCCTCCTGCACCTATTTTCTATGTTTCTACAATCAGTGGTAGACGAAAATGCTGGAGAAACTCAGCGGGTGAAGCAGCATCTATGGAGCAAAGGGAATAGGCGATGTTTGGGTCGAGACCCTTCTTGTCCAGTTGTGACGAAGTGTCGGACAACTTATTGTAAATACCAAGGCACGATATGAAGGGGTTCCAATACTAACTGAGCCATTATAAATTAATGCGATGATGATATTTGCAAATTAATTAGTGTAGTCTTTAACCCTGAATTACATTTTAGCATCAAAATGAAATGCAGTCAAACAGGATTACAACAGACTTGTAATCTTTTAGGCTGCTTCTGCTAAAGCCTCTTAAGAGATTGTCTGAAGACAGTTGCCTTACTGACCCCAAGTGAATTAGATCGTGTTTCCGCAGCATTGCATCCCTTTTGGTGATGCGATCTGATCCCTTCGCAAATAACTGGAGTGTTCATTTTGAGATAGAAAAGAGACACAAACTGCTGGAGTAATTCAACGGGACAGACAGTATCTGTGGAGAACGTGGTCTGAAGAAGGGTCTCAACCTGAAACTTGAAAGTTGCTTGGTGTGAATGCTGGTATAGACTTTAGATTTTACACATCAGAGATACAGGTCCTCTGGCCCACCCAGTCCGCGCCGATCAGCGATCACCCTGCCCACTAACTCTATCCAACATACCAGGGACAATTTACAATTTTTACTGAAGCCAATTAACCTACAAACCTGTATGTCTCGCGGGTGTGGGAGGAAACCGGAGAACCAGGACAAAACCCACGCGGTCACAGGGACATTCAAGATTCAAGAGAGTTTATTGTCGTGTGTCCCAGATAGGACAATGGAATTCTTGCTTTGCTTCAGCACAACAGAATATTGTAGGCATAAATAAATACAGAACAGATCGGTGTGTCCATATACCTTTGAATATATATACATACACACATAAATAATCATTTAAAGTCCAATGGACTATTAAAGTTCAGAGTTTTGTTTGAGTTGAGTTTAATAGCCTGATGACTGTGGGGAAGGGGCTATTTCTGAACCTGGATGTTGCAGATTTCAGGCTCATGTACCTTCTACCTGAAGGCAGCGGGGAGATGAGTGCGTGGCCAGGATGGTGTGGGTCCTTGATGATGTTGCCAGCCTTTTTGAACATACAAACTCCGTACAGACAGCCAATTCAAGTCAGCATGGTTTTGTGATGGGGGGGGGGGGGGGGTTCTGCTTGACAAACTTGCTCCTTTGATAAGGTGCCACAGGTTATCTGCTGAGGAAGATGTGAGCCCACGGTATCAAAGGGCAGATACTAGCATGGATAGCAGGTTGGCTGGATGGCAGAAGGCAAAGAGTGGCAATAAAGGGGGCTTTATCTGGTTGGCTGCCAGTGACTAGCGGAGTTCCGCAGGGCTCGGTGCTGGGGCCGCTGCTCTTCACGTTGTATATTAATGATTTGGACGAGGGGATTGAAGGCTTTTTGGCCAAGTTTACGGATGATGCGAAAATAGGTGGAGGGGCAGGAATTCTGCAGAAGGATTTGGACAGGTTGGGAAGGTGGGCAGAGAAGTGGCAGATGGAATACAGTGGAGCAACGTGTGGTCATGCATTTTGGTCGTAGGAATAAAGGCGTAGACTATTTTCTAAATGGGGGGAGAATCCAGAAATCGGAGGTGCAAAGGGACTTGGGAGGTGGTGCAGGATTCGAATCTGCAAGGAATCAGTAGTAAAGAAAGCAAACTCAATGCTGGCATTTATTTCAAGAGGGCCTGTGTACAAAAACAGGGATGTAATGCTGAGGCTCTATAAGGCGTTGGTCAGGCCATATTTGGAATATTGTGAGCAATTATGGGCCCCATATCTGAGGAAGGATGTGCCGGCTCTGGAGAGAGTCCAGAGGAGGTTTACAAGGATTATCCCAGGAATGAATGGGTTAACGTACAATGTGTGTTTGTCAACACTGGGCCTGTACTCGCTGGAGTTTAGAAGAATGAGGGGGGACCTAATTATAGGAAGGATGTCAACAAAATAGAGAGAGTACAGAGGAGATTTACTAGAATGTTGCCAGGGTTCCAGCAACTGTGTTACAGAGAAAGGTTGAGCAAGTTAGGTCTTTATTCTTCTAATCTCGCCAATTAGGTCACCCAAGTAGGTCTTTTTATAGCCCAAGTAGACTATAGGTCTTTATTCTTTGGAGCGCAGAAGGTTAAGGGGGGACTTGATTGAGGTCTTTAAAATGATGAAAGGGATAGACAGAGTTGACGTGGATAAGCTTTTCCCATTGAGGGTAGGGAAGATTCAAACAAGAGGGCATGACATGAGAATTAAGGGACAGAAGTGTAGGGGTAACGTGAGAGGGAATTTCTTTACTCAGAGGGTGGTGACTGTGTGGAATGAGCTTCCAGCAGAAGTGGTGGAGGCAGGATCGATTTTAACATTTAAAAGTAAAGTGGATAGGTATATGGACGTGAAGGGAATGGAGGGGTATTGTCTGAGTGCAGGTAGATGGGACTAGGGGAAAACAAATGGTCGGCACAGACTGGAAGGGCCGAGAGGGCCTGTTTCCGTGCTGTAATTGTTATATGGTTATATGGTTATATGGTTATATGACCTCATTGAAACATACAGAATAGTCCCAGGCTTGGATAGAGTGGATGTGGAGAGGATGTTTCCACAAGTAGGAGAGTCAAGGACTAGAGATCACAGCCTCAGAATTAAAGCACGTTCTTTTAGGAAGAAGATGAGAACTTTATTTCGTCAGAGGGTGGTGAATCTGTGAAATTCTTTGCCACAGAAGGCTGTGGAGGCCAAGTCAGTGGATATATTACATCCACTGACTTGGCCTCCTAAGATAGACAGATTCTTGATTAGTGCGGGTGTCAGGAGTTATGGGGAGAAGGCAGGAGAATCGGGTTGAGAGGGAGCGATAGATCAGCCATGATTGAATGGTGGAGTAGACTTGATGGGCCGAATGGCCTCATTCAACTCCTATCTCTTCTGACCTTCTGATCTTATAACATGTTTAACTTTGATCGATGATGTGCGATGGGGACCTTGTAGAGGATAGGAAATAGTTAAAAGAATCTTGGACACCCTTTCATTTGCAGAGTGGAAGATAAGACACTGGCTTGGAGATAACATTAACTAGATGAACCAGGTCGCTGGCTTAGTTTAGAATCCAATCAGAGCTAATTGAGTGGAATCTTGGTCAATTGTGAAAGTGCTTAATTAAATGTTTGAACAGTCTGAATCCAATCCAATAATTCCATGTCAGCAGCCTACAGCATTTCAACTTTATACCAACAAATATAACCATATAACAATTACAGCACGGAAACAGGCCCTCTCGGCCCTTCCAGTCCGTGCCGACCATTTGTTTTCCCCTAGTCCCATCTACCTGCACTCAGACCATACCCCTCCATTCCATTCACGTCCATATACCTATCCACTTTACTTTTAAATGTTAAAATCGATCCTGCCTCCACCACTTCTGCTGGAGGCTCATTCCACACAGCCATCACCCTCTGAGTAAAGAAGTTCCCCCTCGCGTTACCCCTAAACTTCTGTCCCTTAATTCTCATGTCATGCCCTCTTGTTTGAATCTTCCCTACCCTCAATGGGAAAAACGTATCCACGTCAAACTCTGTCTATCCCTTTCATCATTTTTAAAGACCTCAATCGTCCCCCCTTAACCTTCTGCGCTCCAAAGAATAAAGACCTAACTTGTTCAACCTTTCTCTGTAACATAGTTGCTGGAACCCTGGCAACATTCTAGTAAATCTCCTCTGTACTCTCTCTATTTTGTTGACATCCTTCCTATAATTAGGCGACCAAAATTGTACACCATACTCCAGAATTGGTCTTACCAATGCCTTGTACAATTTTTAACATTACTTCCCTACTCCTATATTCAATGCTCTGATTTATAAAGGCCAGCACACCAAAGGCTTTCTTTACCACCCTATCTACATGCGATTCCACCTTCAGGGAACTATGCACAGTTATTCCTAGATCCCTCTGTTCCACAGCATTCCTCAATTCCCTACCATTTGCCATGTACGTCCTATTTTGATTTGTCCTGCCAAGATGTAGCACTTCACACTTAACAGCATTAAACTCCATCTGCCATCTTTCAGCCCACTTTTCCAAATGGCCCAAATCTCTCTGTAGACTTTGAAAATCTACTTCATTATCCACAACACCACCTATCTTAGTATCATCTGCATACTTACTTATCCAATTTTCCACCCCATCATCCAGATCATTGATGTACATGACAAACAACAGTGGACCCAACACAGATCCGTGAGGCACCCCACTGGTCACCAGCTTCCAACCTGACAAACAGCCATCCACCATTACTCTCTGACATCTCCCATTCAGCCACTGTTGAATCCATCTTGCTACTCCGCCATTAACACCCAAAGATTGAACCTTCTTAACCAACCTTCCATGGGGAACCTTGTCAAAGGCCTTACTGAAATCCATATAGACAACATCCACTGCTTTACCCTCATCAATTTCCCTAGTTACTGCTTCAAAAAATTCAAGAAGGTTTGTCAAACATGACCTTCCAGGCACAAATCCATGTTGACTGTTCCTGATCAGACCCTGTTTATCCAGATGCTTATATATATTATCTCTATATGGTATGGTATCTATCTCCAGCTAACGGTATAGATGTGAAGGGTATAGATCACACAATGCTTCTGTTCTGTTGTGCATTGACATATATAAGAAATTTCATCATGGTTTTTATTACTCGAATAGTGAAAGGCCTGGATAGGGGATGTGGAGAGGATGTTTCCACCAGTGGGAGAGTCTAGGACCAGAGGGCACAGTCTGAGAATTAAAGGACCGACCTTTAGAAATGAGATGAGGAGGAATTTCTTAAGCCAGAGGGTGGTGAATCAGTGGAATTCATTGCCACGGAAATTGTGGAGGCCAAATCAGTGGATATTTTTAACAAGGTCACTGACAGATAGTTGATTAGTGCGGGTGTCAGGGGTCATGGGGAGAAGGCAGGAGAATGGGGTTGAGAGGGAGAGATAGATCAGCCATGATTGAATGGCGGAGTGGACTCAATGGGCTGAATGGCCTTAATCTGCTCCTATAACATGAATTTATGTAGAACATCGAAGAGGAACAGGCCCTACAGCCCACAATCTCCTCTCATCCTTCTACGTTCCAGTGAATACAAGCCCAGCCGACCCCTTCTTTCATCATACATCAGTCCCACCATCCCGGGAATTAACCTGATGAACCTATGCTGCACTCCCTCAATAGCAATATTGTCCTTCCTCGGACACCAAAACTGCACACAATACTCCAGGTGTGATCTCACCGGGGCCCTGTACAACTGCAGTAGGACCTCCTTGCTCCTAAACTCAAATTCCCTCTCAAAGAAGGCCAGCATGCCATTGGCTTTCTTCAGTACCTGCTGTACCTGCATGCTTACTTTCAGTGACTCATGTACAAGCACACCCAGGTCTCGTTGTACTTCCCCTTTTCCTAACCATTCAGATAATAATCTGCCTTCCTCTTCTTGCCACCAAAGTGGATAACCTCACATTTATCCACATTTTGCATCTGCCATGCATCTGCCCACTCACCCAACCTGTCCAAGTCACCCTGCATCCTCATAGCATCCTCCTCACAGCTCACACTGCCAGCTAGCTTTGTGTCATCTACAAACTGGGAGATGTTACATTAAATTCCCTCGTCTAAATCGTTAATATATATATTGTAAATAACTGCACTGAGCCTTGCGGCACCCCACTAGTCACTGCCTGCCATTCTGAAAAGGACCCGTTAATTCCTACTTTTTGCTTCCTGTCTGCCAGCCAGTTCTCTATCCATGTCAGTCCCCTACCCCCAATACCATGTGCTCTAATTTTGCACACTGATCTCTTGTGTGGGACCTTGTCAAAGGCTTTTTGAAAGTCCAAATACACCACATCCACTGGCTCGCCCTTATCCATTCTACTTGTTACATCCTCAAAAAATTCCAGAAGATTAGACAAGCATGATTTCCCCTTCGTAATCCATGCTCTTTGACCGATCCTGTCATTGGCATCGGTAAAATTGTAAACGTGTCCCTATTGTGTGAAGGACAGTGCTTGTGTACGGGGTGATCGCTGGTCTGAGTGGGTCGTAGGGCCTGTTTCCGTGCTGTATCTCTAACAAAAAAAAATCAGAAAAAAGTATAAGTGCAACGTAAAGACTAATTTTAGACGATAACATTGTACGATAAAGAGAGCGGTCACTCCTGAAGCAATGTTTAAACTCATGCTGAATTAATTTGCGTCCTGTGAGATCATTAAGTCAGCTCTCTCTCTCTCTCTCTCTCTCTCTCTGTCTTTGGACGGTGAAACCTGCTCCCAGCAGCCTGCGGCATCGTCAGTTCTGTGGTTGTGTGGGGCAGCAGGTTTTCCGCAGTGCCACTGTGCTGCCCACGCTGGGTGTGTGTACATACATAACGTTAGTCGATTGTCACATGTACCGAGGTACAGTGAAAAGCTTTTGTTGTGTGTGTGTATATATATATATAATATATATATATGTGTGTACATGTACACATACATATACACATGCATATACATGTACATACATACATACATACATACATACATATGAATGAATAAATAACTTTATTGGCCAACTATTCACATACAAGGAATTTGCCTTGGTGCTCCACCCGCAAGTGACAACATGACATGGGTAGATGGGACTAGGGGAAAACAAATGGTCGGCACGGACTAGAAGGGCCGAGAGGGCCTGTTTCCGTGCTGTAATTGTTATATGGTTATATGGTAATATGGTTATATGGACATACAGTGACAGTTAGGAATGACACATAAAACATTAAACATAAACCTTTTCACACAGAGAGTTGTGAGTCTGTGGAATTCTCTGCCTCAGAGGGCGGTGGAGGCAGGTTCTCTGGATACTTTCAAGAGAGAGCTAGATAGGGCTCTTAAAGATAGCGGAGTCAGGGGATATGTGGCGAAGGCAGGAACGGGGTACTGATTGGGGATGATCAGCCATGATCACATTGAATGGCGGTGCTGGCTCGAAGGGCTGAATGGCCTACTCCTGCACCTATTGTCTATTGTCTATTGTCTATGGATAATCAGAATCAGAATCCCACTTTATTCGCCAAGTATGTTTTGCAACATACGTGGCATTTCATTAGCCAGGTCAATCATACAATTAAAAGTAACGGATCACTCAAAACACATAATACATAATAATAATAATAAAATAATAAACATGTTTAAATGATTAAACATGTGAATCAAACAAAATACCAGAGCAAAAGGAGGCTACAGACTTTTGGTTGATCCTGTCTGGCGGCACGGTGGCGCAGCGGTAGAGTTGCTGCCTCACAGCGCCAGAGACCCGGGTTTGATCCTGACTATGCGTGCTGATTTTGTACGTTCTCCGCGTGACCGCGTGGGTTTTCTCCGGGTGCTCCGGTTTCCTCCCACACTCCTAAAGAAGTACAGGTTTGTAGGTTAATTGGCTATGGTAAAAACTGTAATTTGTCCGCAGTGTGTAGGATAGTGTTAGTGTGTGGGGTGAACAGGTGTACGGGGGGTGGTAGGGTCTACATATATTATATATATACTTTCGACTTTAGAAATACTGCGTGGAAACAGGCCCTGCGGCCCACCGAGTCCGCGCTGACCCGCGACCACCCCGTACACTGCCACTATCCTGTGAAGACCCTGTTTCCACGCTGTATGACTCCATGATTCTATGAACTCAGAATCTCTGTTCTTTTAAGGCCGAGGTACTGTTTGCTTTCCCACTAACAAGCACGTTAACTCCCTTCGATTTCTGCAGAAGGTCACCCACAATTCTCTGAACTTTCTCCGTGAAGGAGAGAAAAAAGTCTGGCCTCATGCTCATACAATTAAGATCCAGACCATGCGTTTTATAGACAAACGGTTGAATGGACTGAATACCTATTTCCCTGTACTTTTAAGCAGATTGTGCTCCAATTGCCCCGATGACCAAATCACATTTAATATGACTAGCAGTTTTTATAGTGAAAATTGAGATTAAAAATGTGGATCGCTCAGTTGTTAAAATGAAACAGGTATGTGCTTTGCCTCATATTATAAAAAGAAGAATAGGGCGGTAGAGTTGCTGCCGGAGATCCGGTTTCAACCTTGACTAGGTTGTGCCGTCTGTACGGAGTTTGTACGTTCTCCCCGTGACCTGCGTGGGTTTTCTCCGGTTTCCTCCACACACTCCAAAGACGTACAGGTTTGTAGGTTAATTGGCTTCTGTAAATTGTCTGGTTAACCCACTCATTCCTGGGGTCATTCTCGTAAACCACATCCAGGAGAACATCCAGGAGCCACCTTTAAAAAAACGCTGAGATTTTATCTACCGAACAGTGAAAGGCCTGGATAGAGTGGATGTGGAGAGGATGTTTCCACTAGTGGGAGAGTCTAGGACCAGAGGGCACAGCCTCAGAATAAAGGGCCTGTCCTTTAATCTATCTATCTCTGCCTTAAAAATACAAATAGATTTGGCCTCCGCAGCCTACTGGACCCTCTCCCGAGCCTCAGAATAAAGGGCCTGTCCTTTAATCTATCTATCTCTGCCTTAAAAATACAAATAGATTTGGCCTCCGCAGCCTACTGGACCCTCTCCCGAGCCGGCACATGCTTCCTTGGATATGATGCCCAAAACTGCTCACAATATTCCAAATGCGGCCTGACCAGCGCCTTATAGAGCCTCAGCCAGATATCCCTGTGTTTGTATTCTAGCCCTCGTGAAATAAATGCTGGAAATTTGACTTCCTTACTCCCGATTCAATAGACCATAGGCAATAGGTGCAGGAGTAGGCCATTTGGCCCTTCGAGCCTACAACGGGGACCTGCAACGACTATGACGGGTGCCGGCAGTCGCCGAAAAAGTCGCCTAAGTGGGACAGGCCCTTAAAGGGACGTTCTTTTGGGAAGGAGATGAGGAGGAATTTCTTTAGTCAGAGGGTGGTAAATCTATGGAGTTCTTTGCCGCAGACGGCTGTGGAAGCCAAATCTATGGGTATTTTTAAGGCAGAGATAGATAGATTAAAGGACAGGCCCTTTATCATGAGGCTGTGCGCTCTGGTCCTAGACTCTCCCACTAGTGGAAACATCCTCTCCACATCCACTCTATCCGGGCCTTTCACTGTTCGGTAGATAAAATCTCAGCGTTTTTTTAAAGGTGGGCCCTGGATGTTGTCAAGCATTTTAACAACGGTAAAAAGTGATATGACCATGACCCTTCGCTGACCTCTGGCGCTCCAGATTTACTGAGAAAGACAGGGAACACCGAATGTCAGCGTTGCTGTAGGTCATTCTTCCACATAAATGCATGTGGAATGTCAGCCCTTGACATTTATCAGTGTAACAATGCAGCTTTGGACCAAAAGGCATTTAGAAACTGGAGGACAAGCCTTAAATGGCACCTAAAGTATGGGTGAACTCTTCACCTGTGCTGAGAGCACTGTGCTAACCTCATGTTTGCTGGGAATGCGCCCACCAACATCTCACCACAAACAGAGCAGACCTGAACCACCACCTACCTCATCGGGGACCCTCCACTATCCTTGATCGGACTTTGTTCATCAGTCTATGAAAGTAAGCATGCAGGTACAGTAGGCAGTGAAGAAAGCGAATGGCATGTTGGCCTTGATAACAAGAGGAGTCGAGTATAGGAGCAAAGAGGTGCTTCTGCAGTTGCACAGGGCCCCAGTGAGACCACACCCTGGAGTATTGTTTAACAGTGCCTCCATGCACATGACAACAATAATGAGACCACACCTGGAGTATTGTGTGCTCTAATTTTGGAGGTTGCCTAATTTGTGGAAGGACATTCATGCTATTGCGGGAGTGCAGCGTAGGTTCACCAGGTTAATTCCCGGGATGGCGGGACTGTCATATGCTGAGAGAATGGAGTGGCTGGGCTTGTACACGCTGGAGTTTAGAAGGATGAGAGGGGATCTTATTGAAACATATAAGATTGTTAAGGGTTTGGACACGCTAGACGCAGGAAATATGTTCCCGATGTTGGGGGAGTCCAGAACCAGGGGCCACAGTTTAAGAATAAGGGGTAAGCCATTTAGGACGGGGACAAGGAAACACTTTTTCTCATAGGCAGTTGTGAGTCTGTGGAATTCTCTGCCTCTGAGGGCGGCAGAGGCAGGTTCTGTGGATACTTTCAAGAGAGAGCTGGATAGATAGAAACATAGAAACATAGAAAATAGGTGCAGGAGGAGGCCATTCGGCCCTTCGAACCAGATTTCATTGTGATCATGGCTGATCGTCCCCTATCAATAACCCGTGCCTGCCATCTCCCCATATCCCTTGACTCCACTAGCCCCTAGAGCTCTATCTAACTCTCTCTTAAATTCATCCAGTGACTTGGCCTCCACTGCCCTCTGTGGCAGGGAATTCCATAAATTCACAACTCTCTGGGTGAAAAAGTTTTTTCTTGCCTCAGTCTTAAAATACCTCCCTTTTATTCTAAGACTGTGGCCCCTGGTTCTGGACGCCCAACATTGGGAAAATTTTTCCTGCATCTAGCCTGTCTAGTCCTTTTACAATTTTATATGTTTTTATAAGAGATACCCTCATCCTTCTAAACTCCAGTGAATACAAGCCTAGTCTTTTCAATATGACAGTCCCGCCATCCCAGGGATCAATCCCGTGAACCTACGCTGCACTGCCTCAATCACAAGGATGTCCTTCCTCAAATTAGGAGACCAAAACTGTATACAATACTCCAGATGTGGTCTCACCAGAGCCCTATACAACTGCAGAAGAACCTCTCTACTCCTATACTGAAATCCTCTTGTTATGAAGGCCAACATTCCATTAGCTTTCTTCACTTAAAGATCTTAAAGATAGCGGAGTCAGGGGATATGGGGAGAAGGCAGGAACGAGGTACTGATTGTGGATGATCAGCCATGATCACATTGAATGGTGGTGCTGGCTCGAAGGGCCGAATGGCCTACTGCACCTATTGTCTATTGTCTATTGTCTATTTGCTGGCTTTACCTTGCACTAAATGATATTCCCTTATCATGTATCTGCACACTGCAAATGGCTCGATTGTAATCATGTATTGTTTTCAAGAGAGAGTTATGCCCCTGTCCCACTTGGCGATTTTTAGGCAACTACAGGCGATTTGGCTGTTGCCACATGGTCGCCGGGGTGTCGCCAGTACGGTTGTGAGTCGTCTCCTCAGTCGCCCGAAAGATTTGTCGCGTTTTCCTCTCTACCTCTCCCTCTCTAACCCCCCCTCCCTCTCTACCCCCTTCCTCTCTACCCCCTCCCTCTCTAACCTCCCCTTCCTCTCTACCCCCCTCCACCCCCCAACCCCTCCCTCTACCCCCCCCCCTCTCTACCCCCCCTATACCCCCTCCCTCTCTAACCCTCCCCTCTCTACCCCCCACAAGTCTCTACCCCTCCTATCTCTAAAAAAACCCCCCATCCTCTCACCCCCCTGTACCCCCCATCCCTCTCTACCCCCCACCCCCCCTCCCTCTCTACCCCCCCCCCCCTCTCTACCCCCCCCTCCCCCCTCTCTACCCCCCCCCTCCCCCCCCTCTCTCTACCCCCCCATCTCTACCCCCCCTCCCCTCCCTCTACCCCCCCTCCCTCTCTACCCCCCCTCCCTCTCTACCCCCCCCTCCCCTCTCTACCCCCCCCCCTCCCTCTCTCTACCCCCCCCTCACTTGTCCCCCTTCTACCCCCTCCCTCTCTTACCCCCCACTCCCTCTCCTATCCCCCCCTCCCTCTCTACCCCCCACTCTCTAACCCCCTCCCCCTCCCTCTCTACCCCCCTCTATCCCCTCCCTCTCTACCCCCCCTCCCTCTTCTACCCCCCTCCCTCCTCTACCCCCTCCCTCCCTCTCTACCCCAACTCTATCCCCCTCCCTCTCTACCCCCCTCCCTCTCTACCTCCCTCTCTCTCTACCCCCCCCCCTCCCTCTCTACCCCCACTCTATCCCCCCCTCCCTCTCTACCCCCCCTCCCTCTCTAGGGATTGAAGAGGGAGGATGAAGAGGAGGAGGGAGTGGTGGGCGATGAGGGGAAATGAGCCTTGCTGGGGGATGAGAGGCACTTTTTTTTCCATCCTTTATTTTTCCTTCTCCTCTCTATATCTTTATCCACTCTTTGGCCACACTACTTTGGTGGTCTAGGGGTCCTATTTTTGCACCTCTCACTTTTTCTCTCTCTTGTTCTTTCTCTTTTCTTTTCCTTCATTTTCAAGTAAAAAAGTTAAAATTGAAGCTGTACATTATGTTGTTGAATATTTTTATTAGACGTAAGTATATATTAATAGAATATACTTCTCACATACGTTCGTAATTTTATTAATATTAACAATTATGTCTTATATATTTCTATACTTTTTTTGCAGGTAAGAAAAGATAGAGAAAAATAAAGTAAGAGTAGGAATGAGTATTAAAAAAGTTATCCATCAGTGGAGATATATCCATGATTTGTTATACGTGATTCTTCATCTATTCCATTATTCAGGCTTCAGACAGGCTCTCGTACCGAGCCATTTTGACCCTTTAGATATTCGAAGCTGTACATTAACTGTATAATTTTACACGCCGATTGTTTTATTCTTGTACAATTGCTTCTAATAAAAATAATTAAAAATAAAAAAATAAAAAAATAAAAATGAGTCTTGCCTGCGCAGTTGGAGGCTATGCATGCGTGCGTGGTGGAATATTGCATTGCGGGCTATGCGTGAGTGACGGAATATTGCGTTGGGGGCTATGCATGACTGGCAGAATATTACGTTGGGGGCTATGCGTGAGTGGCAGAATATTACGTTGGGGGCTATGCGTGCGTGGCGGAATATTGTGTTGCGGGCTATGCGTGAGTGGCGGAATATTACGTTGGGGGCTATGCGTGCGTGGTGGAACATTGCATAGGGGGATTGGGTGAGTGATGGAACCTTGCGTTGGGGAGGATCAGACCCCAACAGGTCTGGACTTGGTCTAGTGACAATTATATCTCAGGGTGGGTTTAATGAATTGGGCGGAATGTGGTCGAGCTAATGTCTCTTAAGCACGCACTTTACAAATAAATCACTGTGAATAGCTTCTGCCCATTTCTCAGAAGTATTGAAAGTTTGCCAGTAAAGCCATTTACTGCCCCGATCAATATAAAGTCATTGATTACTGTAACAATTTCCACTGTTATTTATTGGGTGACAGCAGTTGAAACGTAACAAGGAGTTATATTACACTACAAACAAATTAGAATGCATTCCCCATCAAACTGGGAGAAATTAATAGAGTGAAAACTGAAATCGGGGACCTGATCATAATTGTAATCAATTTATTAGCCAAGGAGGTAAAAACATGCAAGGAATATACATAAGAGCAGAATTAGGCCATTCGGCCCTTCATGTCTGCTGTGCCATTCCATCATTAAATCAATTAAAGGACATTCTTTTAGGAAGGAGATGAGGGAAATATTTATTTAGAGGGTGGTGAATCTGTGGAACACATTGCCACAGACGGCTGTGGAGGCCAAGTCAGTGGATATTTTTAAGGCAGAGATCGACAGATGTTTGATGAGAATGGGTGTCAGAGGTTAACGGGTGTCATAGAATGAAAAGATTTTCACCCAGAGATTTGTGAAATTGTGGAATTCCCTGCCACAGAGGGAAGTGGAGGCCAAGTCACTGGATGGATTTAAGAGAGAGTTAGATAGAGCTCTAGGGGCTAGTAGTGGAATCAAGGGATATGGGGAGAAGGGTTATTGATTGGGGACGATCAGCCATGATCACAATGAATGGCAGTGCTGGCTCAAAGGGCCGAATGGCCTCCTCCTGCACCTATTTTGAAAATCATCCCCAATCAATAACCCGTGCCTGCCTTCTCCCCATATCCCTTGACTCCACTAGCCCCGAGAGCTCTATCTAACTCTCTCTTAAATCCATCCAGTGACTTGGCCTCCATTGCCCTCTGTGGCAGGGAATTCCTCAAATTCACAACTCTCTGGGTGAAAACATTTGTACTCTGATGGGGAGAAGGCAGGAGAAGGGGGTTAGGAGGGAGAGATAGATCAGCCATGATTGAATGGCAGACGAGACTTGATGGGTCGAATGGTCTAAATCAGCTCCTGTCACATGACCTTGTGACTTATGATCATGGTTGATCTATCTTTCCATCATAACCCCCGTTCTTCTGCCTTCACGCCGTAACATTTGACGTCCTTACTAGTTTAAGTTTGGTTTATTTATCATTGCCAGGTGCACTGAAGTGCAGTGAAACAATTTGTTTTGCTTGCTATCCAGTCAGCGAGAAGAGTCATAGAAACATAGAAATGTAGAAAATAGGTGCAGGAGTAGGCCATTCGGCCCTTCGAGCCTGCACTGCCATTCAATATGATCATGGCTGATCATCCAACTCAGTATCCCGTACCTGCCTTCTCTCCATACCCCCTGATCCCTTTAGCCACATCTAACTCCCTCTTAAATATAGCCAATGAACTGGCCTCAACTACCTTCTGTGGCAGAGAATTCCACAGATTCACCACTCTCTGTGTGAAAAAGAAAATTCTCATCTCGGTCCTAAGAGACTTTCCCCTTTATCCTTAAACTGTGACCCCTTGTTCTGGACTTCCCCAACATTGGGAACAATCTTCTTCAGACTGAGAGTCAGGGGACTAAACTGATAGGTTCTTGATTAGTAATCGGCAACTAGAGAGAGGTCCTGAATCTTCCTGCATCTAGAAGATGTTTCTTGCACTCGACATGATTATAATCGAGCCAAGGAAATCACTTTTAGTGCAAGGTAAAGTCAGATTAAAGATGGTTCCCAGGGTCTCAAATTAGGTAGATGGCAGTTCAGGACCTCTCTCTAGTTGCCGATTACTAATCAAGAACCTATCAATCTCCGCTTTAAAAAAAAGTTTAGTTTAGTCCCCTGACTCTCAGTCTGAAGAAGTCTTAAAAAACCCTCAAACAGAGAGTTGTGAATCTGTGGAATTCTCTGGATTCTTTCAACCTCGGTGGAGGTGGAATTCTCTGGATTCTTTCAAGCTAGATAGAGCTCTCAAAGATAGCGGAGTTAGGGGAAATGGGGGAAAAGGCAGGAACGGGGTACTGATTCGGGATGATCACAGTGAATGGCGGTGCTGGCTCGAAGGGCAGAACGTCCTACTCCTGCACCTATTGTCTATTGTCTAAGTGTCCGGACCCAAAACGTCACCTATTCTGACCCGCTGAGTTACTCCAGCTGTTTGTGTCCATGTTTAGTCCAGTTTTGTTTCGTTTCCTTTAGTTTAGAGATAATGTGGGTACATGCCCTTTGGACAACCGAGTGATCTATCGTTCCCTCTCAACCCCATTCTCCTGCCTTCTCCCCATAACCCCTGACACCCGTACCAGGCACGTGCCGTGAGTAATTACTCAGGGTAGGCACTCAGTCCGCTAAAAAAAAAAATTAAACCGCGCATGCGCAGATTGGCCGCTCCGTTTAATAATTGTACTAAACAAGAATCAGTCAACCTGCGGCTTAACTATATGCATTGACTTGGTCTCCACAGCCGCCTGTGGCAATGAAGTCCACAATTGCCTGGTCTGAGCTCGGACGCCACTCAGACAAACGCCACAACCTCAACTGAAATCTGGCACAGCCTTGCGGCAAAGTTGCGGCACGGTGGCGCAGCGGTAGAGTTGCTGCCTCACGGCGCCAGAGACCCGGGTTCCATCCCGACCGAGCGCCGTCTGTACGGAGTTTGTACGTTTCTCCCGTGACCAGCGTGGGTTTTCTCCAAGATCTTTGGTTTCCTCCCACGCTCCAGACGTACAAATTTGTGGGTTAATTGTCTCGGTAAATATTGTAAATTGATCCTGGTGTGTGTAGGATAGTGTTAAGGCCCTGTCCCACTGTGCGAGTTCATTGAAGAATTCTCCCGAGTTTGCCCTGATTCGAACTCGGAGATTTACGCTAATGGCCGCTCGTAGGTACTCGGGGCTCTCGTGGGCATTTTTCAACATGTTGAAAAATCTTCCCAAGCTTACCTGCCGTTAGCGTTACGAGCCGCTAAGAGACGCCCTGAGCTCCGACATACCCGCTACGTACATTCTACGTGCTTACCACAAGTTTGATTTTTTTTTTAAACTGGGGACAGGGCCGTTAGTGTACGGGGGGATCGCTGGTCGGTGCAGACTCAGTGGGCCCAAGAGCCTGTTTCCACGCTGTATCTCTAAACTAAACTAGAGAGTGCATCAGTAAGAAATAGCAAGCGATATACTGTACACGCTTTGTACTTGAATTTCTGATGCCTATGGTCACCCGCCGTCTTTCAGCTGCTCTGTAAATTTAACATTGTAATCCTTAAAGTGCCGTGCTGTGGCTGGCTGTGTATTTTGTCATCTGTAGCTAATCCATTAAATGCAGGAGAGGAGCGTAATCGCAAATCTAATTATTCCAAGTCCTACTCTGAACCATTTCTTTGTTCCATGCTGAGTGTGAAAGGACTCGGAAACAAACAGATAAAAAGTTCTCGGCCCTAAGTACATGTTGAGAAGAAAGTAAGAAATTGACTCACACAAGTCACGTGCGGGAATCTTGGCGCGGCACGGTGGCGCAGCGATAGAGTCGCTGCCTCACAGCGCCGGAAACCCGGGTTCCACCCCGACGATGGGTGCTGTCTGCACGGAGTTTGTACGTTCACCCCGTGACCTGCGTGGGTTTTCTCCGGGTGCTCCAGTTTCCCCCCACACTCCGGAGAGGTGCAGGTTCGTAGGTTAATTGGCTTGTTAAACATTGTAAATCCCCAGTGTGGAGGATAGTGATTGTATACGGTGGGGGGGGGGGGTCGCTGGTTGGTGCAGACTCGGTGGTCCGAAGGGCCTGTTTCGTCAATGTATCTCTAATGTAAACTAAACATGAAAGTGTTTGAGGAACTGAAAAGCATCTGCGAAGGTCATGTGTAGGTGACAGTCTGAAGAAAGATTGCGACCCTGTTTAGTCGAGTTCCGTACATTATTGCCATGTCTACCGAGGTACGGTGAAAAGCTTTTGTTGCGTGCTATCAAGTCAGCGGAAAGACAATACGTGATTACAATTGAGCCGTACGCAGTATACAGATACAGGATAAATGGAATAACGTTTAGTGCAAGGTAAAGCCAGCAACGTCCGATCAAGGATAGTCCGAGGGTCACCAATGTGGTAGATAGTAGTTCAGGACTGCTCTCTGGTTGTGGTAGGATGGTTCAGTTGCCTGATAACAGCTGGGAAGAAACTGTCCCTGAATCTGGAGGTGTGCGTTTTCACACTTCTGTACCTCTTGCCTGATGGGAGAGGGGAGAAGAGGGAGTGGCCGGGGTGAGACTGGTCCTTGATGATGCTGCTGGCCTTGCCGAGGCAGCGTGAGGTGTAGATTGAGTCGATGGAAGGGAGGTTGGTTTGTGTGACGGTCTGGGCTGCGTCTACAATTCGCTGCAATTTCTCGCGGTCTTGGATGGGGCTGTTCCCAAACCGAGCTGTGATGCATCCCGATAAAATGCTTTCTGTGGCGCATCTGTAGACGTTGGTGAGAGTTGTCGGCGACGTGCCGAACTTCCTAAGTCTTCTCAGGAAGTGCTCCAGAGATGCTGCCTGTCTCTTTGTGTTTGTGTTTTTTCCAAGAAAGTACGAAATAGCAGTAAATGTGGGCCATTCAGCCCTTCTTGCCTCTTCCAACATTAAATGTACATGGAGAGGAGGGGTTTGAGTTCTATGTTCATAAGTGATAGTAGCAGAATTAGGCCATTCAGCCCATCAGGTCTAGTATGCCATTCATTCATGGCTGATCTATCTTTCCCTCTCAACCCCATTCTCCTGCCTTCTCCCCATAACCCCTGACACCTGTACTAATCAAGAATCTGTCTATCTCTGCCTTAAAAATATCCACTGACATGACCTCCACCGCCTTCTGCAGCAAAGAATTCCACAGATTCACCACCTTCTGACTAAAGAAATTCCTCCTCATCTCCTTGCTAAAGGGATGTCCTTTAATTCTGAGGCTGTGACCGCTAGTCCTAGACTCTCCCACTAGTGGAAACATCCTCTCCACATCCACTCTGTCCAGGCCTTTCACTATTCGGTAAGTTTCAATGAGGTCCCCCCCCTCATCCTTCCAAACTCCAGCGAGTACAGGCCCAGCGCCGCCAAACGCTCATCATACGTTAACCCACTCAAATGCAAGTAAATGGGGGCTGTTATTCTCCACTATTTCCTGCCTGGCTCCATGTCTTGTGAAGATGGACACTAAATATTTATGAAATGTCTCTTGTCATTTCATTTATTGTCCGATAAAATCCATTCGTTCTCAGTCACTGAGGAAATCATGTTAACATTTCCTCCTTTGACTTTCCTTTTCCATATCATTTATGGTCGGATTTTACAGTCCTCTCTGGATTACTGTCATAACCTTCTTTGCGTTTTACTGTTATTGCCTGGTACCTCCTTTGCTGAAATCTGAAATGATCCTGTTCTTTCGCTTAGTCATCTTTCTGGCAACATTACGTGCCTTTGTCCTTTGATTTAGTTTTGTTTAGATTAGAGCTGCAGCGCAGGAACAGGCGCTTCGGCCCACTGTGTCCACGCCGACCAGCGATCCCCGCACACTTACGCTACCCTACACACTAGGGACCCGGATTACAGAAGCCAATTAACCTACAAACCTGCACGTCTTTGGAGTGCGGGAGGACACCGGAGAAAACCCACGCAGGTCACGGGGAGAAGGTACAAACTCCGTACAGACAGCGCCCGTAGTGAGGATGGAACTCAGGTCTCTACCGCTGCGCCACCGTGCCGCCCCATCTAAAGCTAATTTTAAATGAGCTTGTTAACCATGGCTGGATCACTCTTCCTGTTGTGGACTCTTGTGTCACATTCTAATCTTAAAAGTTTTATGTTGCTGACATTATCAACCTTATTACATAACTACCCAATCCACCATATGCGGCTCATGCATAATACCCATGTGGTTTACTTTATTTTTGATTTAAGACCCTTGCTTCAGACTAAAATCAAATAAAATGGGCAGCAAGGTGGCTCAGGAGTAGAGAGCCGCCAGGGACCCGGGTTTGATCCTGACTACAGGTGCTGTCTGTACGGAGTTTGCACGTTCTCTCTCCTCGTGACCTGCGTGGGTTTTCTCCGGGTGCTCCGGTTTCCTCCCACACTCCAAAGACGTGCAGGTTTGTACGTTAATTGGCTTCTGTAAATTGTTCCTAGTGTGTAGGATAGAACTAGTGTACAGGGATCGCTGGTCGGCACGGACTCAATGTTGTATCTCTAAACTAAACTTAACTAATTTTTAGTCTTTACTATAATATTTATATAATGATCACTCTTCTCTGAACACTATATAATTTAAACCTTTCTCTTTGCACTCTAAAAGAGCATGTCCCTTCAATATTCTGATTTAGAAAGAAAAGACACAGAGTGCTGGAGTAACTCAGCGGGTCAGGCAGCATCTGTGGAGAACATGGATAGGTGACGTTTCACAGAGTGCTGGAGTCACTCAGCGGGTCAGGCAGCATCTGTGGAGAACATGGATCGGTGACATTTCACAGAGTGCTGGATAACTCAGCGGGTCCCTAATAGGTGGCGTTCACAGAGTGCTGGAGTAACTCAGCGGGTCACAGAGTGCTGGAGTAACTCAGCGGGTCAGGCAGCATCTGTGGAGAACATGGATAGGTGACGTTTCACAGAGTGCTGGAGTGCTGGCAGGCATCCATGAGTGCTGGAGTTACAGGGGTTCAGCGAACCTTTTGTTCGCCTTCTATCACAGTGACAAATGTGGAGGGGTCACTGTGGTGGATGTTTATGTTAAAATGTATTTTGTGTGTCTTGTTTCTCTTTGTTGGTACGACAAATCAAATTCCTTGTATGTTGCAAAACACACTTGGCTAATAAAGTACGATTATGATTATGAAATACACCAGGTCAAATTCTAAGTACAATAGGTAGGGCAAAGGGAAAGATACAGAGTGCAGAATATAGTTTCTCAGCATTGTAGCGCATCAGTTCCACAGACAAAGCACAATGTCCTGTTAGTTCTATACTACACACTAAGGGAAATCTTACTGAAGATAATTAACCTACAAAACTGTTTGGACGTCTTTGAAGTGTGGGAGGAAACCGGAGCACCCGGAGAAAACCCACGCAGGTGACGGGGAGAACGTACAAACTCCGTACAGACAGCACCCGTAGTCAGGATGTGATCCGGCTCTCTGGTGCTGTGAGGCAGCAACTCTACCCGCTGCGCCACCGAGCTGATGTTCCGAAAGCAGGAATGCCTGGATATTAAATTGCCGGGCTTTTGCTGGAGTTCCTCATGCAGCACAATCTTAACTTGGCAACAGAACGCTGCAAGCCAGCTATTTCTGGAAGGGATGCCAAATTGTCCCGTTCCCCTAATTGAGATGGTAATGTTCTTACAGAGCTTTGTATAGAGAGTGCTCCCCAGCCGCAGTGTCTCCTGGCAGCTGGCTGTGTACTAGTCATGGGGGAGCTGATCGTGATCATCACACTGGCACCTACTGGGCTGGAGAGGTTTGCCCCGCGCTGGGGGCAGTATCCCCAGTATGGCACTGCCGCAGAGTGGCAGCAATGGGCAGTGGGAGCACTGCATGCGGGCACACTAGCATTCCACGCTCATCAGTGGACAACGTGGCCAGTGCCAGAGGCTGCTATACTGCAATCTGTTCAATGGGCAGCATGCAGCACCTGGCCGGCACTGTGGGGGCAGTGTGCCTCTGTGTACATGTGTGTGTGTGTGTGAGTCTGTGTGTGTCTGAGTGTCTGTGTGCGTGTGTGTATCTGTCTGTCTGTGTGAGTGAGTCTGTGTGTGTGTGTGTGTCTGTGTGTGTCTGTCTGTGTGTGTGTGAGTGAGTGTGTGTGTGAGTGAGTCTGTGTGTGTGTGAGTGAGTCTGTGTGTGAGTGAGTGAGTCTGTGTGTGAGTCTGTGTGTGTGTGTGTGTGTGCGTGTCTGAGTGTGTGTCTGTGTGTGTGTGAGTGAGTCTGTGTGTGAGTGAGTCTGTGTGTCTGTGTGTGTGTGTGTGTGTGTGTGAGTGTGTGTGTGTGTGCGCGTGTGTTTGTGAGTGTCTATGTCTGTGTGTGTGTGTGTGTGTGTGTGTGTCTCACTGTGTTTGTGTGTCTGTGTGTGTGTGTTTGTGTGTGTGTGTGTGTGTGTGTGAATGTCTGTGTCTGTGTGTGTGAGTGTCTGTGTGTGCATGTGTATGGGCACTCGTGTGTGTGTGTATGTGCACTTGTATGTGTGTATGTGCATGTGTGTGTATGTGTGTATGTGCACACGTGTGTGTGTGTGTGTGTGTGTATGTGCACGTGTGTGCGTGTGTGTGTGTGTGTGTGTGTGTGTGTGTGTGTGTCTGCATGTGTGTGTGTGTGTATGTGCACGTGTGTGTGTGCACGTGTGCGTGTGTGTGTGTGTGTGTGTGTGTGTGTGTGTCTGTCTGTCTTCTGGTACAATTTTCCTTCTGTGTCTTATCGTCCAAGTTTGATCCTGTATCTTATGGTCTAATTCCTCTCCAATGGTTGAAGGATATAATTCTGATCCTAGGTCTAATGACGTTATGGTCTAATTCTGCTCCAATGTCTCATGGTTTTGAGGTATAATCCTGCTCCAATATCTTACATTATAATTCTGGTCCTAATTCTAATGGTATTATGGTCTAATTCTGCTTCTGAGAAAGAAGTTGGAAAAGAAAGTCATAGAGTGATACAGCGTGGAAACAGGCCCTTCGGCCCAACTTGCCCATACTGACCAACATAGTGTTGAGTATAGAGTTGTGGGGGGGAGGTCATGTTGCAGTTTGTATAAGATGTTGGTGAGGCCGCATTTCTTAATGCATTGTGTTCAGTTCTGGGCACCATGTTACAGGAAAGACATTGGAAAAGATGCAGAGAAGATTTACGAGGATGTGGCCAGGACTCGAGGATCTGAGCGATCGGGAGATGTTGAGTAGGCTGCGAATCTATTCCCTGGAGCGCAGGAGGATGAGGGGTGATCTTATAGAGGTGTATAGAATCAAGAGAGGAATAGATCGGGTGGACATACAGACTCTTGCCCAGAGTGGGGGAAATGGAGAACCAGGGGACATAGGTTTAAGGTGGGGGGGGGGGAGGGGAATGGGGGGGAAGATTTTATAGGAATCTGAGGGGCAATTTTTCACATAATGGGTGATGAGCGTATGGAAAGAGCTGCTGGAGGAGGTAGCTGAGACAGGCACCACAACAGCATTTAAAATACATTCAGACAGGTACTGTACATGATAGAACAGGTTTGGAGGGCTATGGGCCAAACACAGGCAGGTGAGACTAGTGTAGATGGAGCATGGTGGTTGTTGCGGGCAAGTTGGGCTGAAGAGCCTGTTTCAATAGACAATAGACAATAGGTGCAGGAGTAGGCCATTCGGCCCTTCGAGCCAGCACCGCCATTCAATGTGATCATGGCTGATCATCCCCAATCAGTACCCCGTTCCTGCCTTCTCCCCATATCCCCTGACAGGTATTTTTAAGAGCCTATCTAGCTCTCTCTTTAAAGTATCTATGAACCTATGCACGTGTGAACTCCAAGGTCTAACGTTGTTATGGTCTACTCCTTCTCCAATGGTGTTCTGGGGTGATTCTGCTCCTATGTCTCATGTTCCTGTGGTCTTGTCCCTTGCAGAGCAACCAGCCAACCACCAAAGCCAGGCCTCGCTGCAGCCGCTGCCTCCGGTGCTGAAGCCTCACCTGGGCCAACAGCCTCCGGCCGTCACCTCGCTCAGCCGCAACTCGGTGAGCCAACGGCGGACCCAGAGCCCGGCGCCCGTGGCCGCGCCACCCAGCGAGCTGCCCACCACGCCCGAATCTGTCCAGCTGCAGGACAGCTGGGTGCTCGGCAGCAATGTGCCTCTGGAGACCAGGTAGGGCCTGGGGCGGGGCGCGGGCTCCAACACGGGTCGGACACGGCACCCGCAAGGCACGGACACGGCACCCGCACGGCACGGACACGGCACCCACACGGACACGCACCCACACGGACACGCACCCACACGGACACATCCACACGGACACGCACCCACACGGACACGCACCCACACGGCCACGCACCCACACGGGGCACACACCCACACGGGCACCCACACACACACACGGGCACACACCCACACGGACACACACCGGGCACGGACACGCACCCACACGGGACACGCACCCACACGGACACATCACACACACGGACACGGACACCCACACGGACACGCACCCACACGGGCACGGGCACCCCACACGGACACGCACCCACACGGGCACGCACCCACACGGGCACACACCCACACGGACACGCACCCACACGGACACGCACCCACACGGGCACGCACCCACACGGACACGCACACCCACACGGACACGCACCCACACGGACACGCACCCACACGGACATGGACACAGACACCTACACGGACACGCACCCACACGGACGGACACACCCACACGGACACGCACCACACATGGACACGCACCCACACACGGACACGCACGCACCACACGGACACGCACCCCACACGGACACGCACCCACACGACACACCCACACGGGCACACACCCACACGGGCACGCACCCACACGGACACGCACCCACACGGACACGCACCCACACGGACACGCACCCACACGGACATGGACACAGACACCCACACGGACACGGACACAGACACCCACACGGACACGGGACGGTGGGTCGCAGAGGGCAGGGTGTCTGCGGAACTTACCCAATATTGTAGGCCAGGTCGGGGGGAGTTCCCCCCGCCACGGGTACCATGTAATCCCGTGCTACCCGCTCCATGGTCGGACAGTCGGCGACTAAACCGTCTCCCCCACCTGGTTTGCCAGGTGAGGAGGGGGCTGTGGACCCCCAGCAGGACCAAAAACAAGTCCTGTCAAAGGACGGATGGGCTTCTAGCGAGCCAACGGCCATCCACACACTTCAGTAGAAGTTGCGATCACTGTCGTACACGGCATTGTAAGGCACCGTGTCCGGTGATGGTTTCAACTATGATGATGATGATAAAGATGTAAGACCCGGATACAGTGGATGTGGAGAGGGTGTTTCCACTAGTGCGAGAGTCCAGGACCAGGGGTCACAGCCTCAGAATTGAAGGGCGTTCCTTAAGGAAGTTGAGGAGGAATCTCTTCAGTCAGGGGGTGGTGAATCTGTGGAATTCTTTGCCACAGACGGCGGTGGAAGCCACAAGTCAGTGGCTATTTTTAAGGGAGAGATAGATAGATTCTTGATTAGTACGGGTGTCAGGGGTTTATGAAGAGAAGGCAGGAGAATGGGGTTTGGAGATAGATCAGCCATGGTTAAATGATTGAATAGTGGAGTAGACTAGATGGGGCAAATTGCCCAATTCTGCTCCTATCCCATGACCTTGTTCAGTTCAGTTAGTTTCAGTTTATTGTCACGTGTACCGAGGTACAGTGAAAAGCTTTTGTTGCGTGCTAACCAGTCAGCGGAAAGACAATACATGATTACAATGGAGCCATGCACAGGGTACAGATACATGATGAAGGAATAAGGTTTAGTGCAAGGTAAAGCCAGTAACGTCCGATCAAGGATAGTCCGAGGGTCACCAATGTGGCACGGTGGCGCAGCTGGTAGAGCAAAGAGCAGAATCAATGGGTATTTTTAAGGCAGATATTGATAGATTCTTGATTAGTACGGGTGTCGGGGGTTATGGGGAGAAGGCAGGAGAATGGGTTAGGAGGGAGAGATAGATCAGCCATGATTGAATGGTGGAGTAGACTTGATGGGCCGAAAGGCCTAATTCTACTCCGAAAACCAATGAACATATCAACTTGTGAATTAGGCCATTCAGCCCATCGAGTCTTCTCTGCCATTCAGTCATGGCTGATCTATTTTTCTCTGTCAACCCCATTCTCCTGCCTTCTCCCTATTTCCACTAGTGGGAGAGTCTAGGACCAGAGGGAACAGCCTCAGAATAAAAGGACGTACCTTTAGAAAGGAGATGAGGAGGAATTTCTTTAGTCAGATGGTGGTGAATCTGTGGAATTCTTTGCCGCAGACGGTGGTGGAGGCCAAGTCAGCGGATATTTTTGACGTGAAGATTGACAGATTTTTGGTTAATAATCGCCAACTGAGGAGCTGTCCTGACCTTCCATCTACCCGATTGGTGACCTTTGAACCGGGCCTCAGTGCACCCCTTTAGAATAAGGAGTAATCCATTTAGAATGGAGATGAGGAAACACTTTGTCACACAGAGAGTTGTGAGTCTGTGGAATTCTCTGCCTCGGAGGACGGTGGAGGTCGGTTCTCTGGATGCTTTCAAGAGAGAGCTAGATAGGGCTCTTAAAAATAGTGGAGTCAGGGGATATGGGGAGAAGGCAGGAACGGGGTACTGATTGTGGATGATCAGCCATGGTCACATTGACTGGCGGTGCTGGCTCGAGGGGGCGAATGGCCAACTCCTGCACCTGTTGCTTATTGTCTATTGTCTTTAGCGGACCTTATCTTGCAGTAAACGTTATACCCTTCATGCTGTATCTGTTCGCTGTGGGCATCGGCCCATGTTCCTCAGAG
This sequence comes from Okamejei kenojei, assembly GCA_035221665.1. NCBI lineage: Eukaryota > Metazoa > Chordata > Chondrichthyes > Rajiformes > Rajidae > Okamejei > Okamejei kenojei. The sequence goes on from CM069133.1 coordinate 4,555,860, forward strand.
ATCCTGCCTGAACCGCTGATGTACTCCAGCACTTTGTGTCTTTTATCAGGAGCTGCTGTGCCTCTTGCTGGACGGGGGTGGGGAGAAGGGGGGATTTTCCTGGGTGGGACAAATTCTTTGATCAGGCCATGTGGAGCAGAGATGGTCAAAGATGGGGAGTCTGGTCTTGCTGTCGTGAATGGAACCTATAGTCACACAAATTAAGCTCTCCCACCCGCGCCACTGTGCAACCCTTCAAATGTAATTAATTCAACATTTCCGTCTTTGAGTTTGAGTTTAGTTTATTGTCACGTGTACTGAGGTACAGTGAAAAGCTTTTGTTGCGTACTAACCAGTCAGTGGAAAGATAATACATGATAGAGATAATATATATAAGCATCTGGATAAACAGGGTCTGATCAGGAACAGTCAACAAGGAGAAGGATATTGAACTCGGTGAGTTAAGGGGAAAAAGGTAGAGTAGCTATGGAAACTATGAGATTCAAAGAGGAGGAAGTACTGACACTTTTGAAAAATATAAAAGTGGATAAGTCTCCAGGTCCTGACAGGATATTCCCTAGGACATTGAGGGAAGTTAGTGTAGAAATAGCAGGAGCTATGACAGAAATATTTCAAATGTCATTAGAAACGGGAATAGTGCCGGAGGATTGGCGTACTGCGCATGTTGTTCCATTGTTTAAAAAGGGTTCAAAGAATAAACCTAGCAATTTATAGACCTATTAGTTTGACGTCAGTGGTGGGCAAATTAATGGAAAGGATACTTAGAGATAATATATATAAGCATCTGGATAAACAGGGTCTGATCAGGAACAGTCAACATGGATTTGTGCCTGGAAGGTCATGTTTGACAAACCTTCTTGAATTTTTTGAAGTGGTAACTAGGGAAATTGATGAGGGTAAAGCAGTGGATGTTGTCTATATGGATTTCAGTAAGGCCTTTGACAAGGTTCCCCATGGAAGGTTGGTTAAGAAGGTTCAATCTTTGGGTGTTAATGGCGGAGTAGCAAGATGGATTCAACAGTGGCTGAATGGGAGATGTCAGAGAGTAATGGTGGATGGCTGTTTTGTCAGGTTGGAAGCCGGTGACCAGTGGGGTGCCTCAGGGATCTGTGTTGGGTCCCACTGTTGTTTGTCATGTACATCAATGATCTGGATGATGGGGTGGAAAATTGGATAAGTAAGTATGCAGATGATACTAAGATAGGTGGTGTTGTGGATAATGAAGTAGATTTTCAAAATTTACAGAGAGATTTGGGCCATTTGGAAAAGTGGGCTGAAAGATGGCAGATGGAGTTTAATGCTGATAAGTGTGAAGTGCTACATCTTGGCAGGACAAATCAAAATAGGACGTACATGGTAAATGGTAGGGAATTGAGGAATGCTGTGGAACAGAGGGATCTAGGAATAACTGTGCATAGTTCCCTGAAGGTGGAATCGCATGTAGATAGGGTGGTAAAGAAAGCCTTTGGTGTGCTGGCCTTTATGAATCAGAGCATTGAATATAGGAGTAGGGAAGTAATGTTAAAATTGTACAAGGCATTGGTAAGACCAATTCTGGAGTATGGTGTAAATTTTGGTTGCCTAGTTATAGGAAGGATGTCAACAAAATAGAGAGAGTACAGAGGAGATTTACTAGAATGTTGCCAGGGTTCCAGCAACTATGTTACAGAGAAAGGTTGAACAAGTTAGGTCTTTATTCTTTGGAGCGCAGAAGGTTAAGGGGGACTTGATTGAGGTCTTTAAAATGATGAAAGGGATAGACAGAGTTGACGTGGATATGTTTTTCCCATTGAGGGTAGGGAAGATTCAAACAAGAGGGCATGACATGAGAATTAAGGGACAGATGTTTCGGGGTAACGTGAGGGGGAACCTCTTTACTCAGAGGGTGGTGGCTGTGTGGATTGAGCTTCCAGCAGAAGTGGTGGAGGCAGGATCGATTTTAACATTTAAGAGTAAAGTGGATAGGTATATGGACGTGAAGGGAATGGAGGGGTATGGTCTGAGTTCAAGTAGATGGGACTAGGGGAAAACAAATGGTCGGCACGGACTGAAAGGGCCGAGAGGGCCTGTTTCCGTGCTGTAATTGTTATATGGTTATATGGTTATAATCGAGCCGTTCACAGTATACAGATACGTGATAATGGAATAACGTTTAGTGCACGGCAAAGCCAGCAAAGTCCGATCAAGGATAGTCCGAGGGTCACCAATGAGGTAGATAGTAGTTCAGCACTGCTCTCTGGTTGTGGTAGGATCGTTCAGTTGCCTGATAACAACAAGGTGATGGTCTGGGCTGCATCCACAATTCGCTGCAATTTGTTGCAATTTCATTAAGAGCATAAATTAATCATTGTCATCCATTTATTAATTTTGTAGTTTTCGCAAAAGTAAAAGCCTGGCGAATCTTACTGAAGGGGACGTGTCTGAGAAATGAAACAAAGATGAGATTAGCCAAAGACTTTAGAATCAGTGAGTGGAGTTGCAGAAACATTAATTGTTGTTAGTTTAGTTTAGTTTAGAGGTACAGCGCGGAAACAGGCCCTTCGGCCCACCGAGTCCACACCAACCAGCGATCCCCACACACTAACACTATCCTACACACTAGGGACAATTTCACATTCATACCAAAGCCAACTAACCTACAAACCTGTACGTCTTGAAGTGTGGGAGGAAAGAGTGTGGATTGTCTGTGGAATTCTCTGCCTCAGAAGGCGCTGGAGGCCGGTTCTCTGGATGCTTTCAAGAGAGAGCTACATACGGCTCTTAAAAATAGCAGAGTCAGAGGATATGGGGAGGAGGCAGGAACGGGGTACCGATTGTGGATGATCAGCCATGATCACATTGAATGGCGGTGCTGGCTCGAAGGGCCATATGGCCTACTCCTGCACCTTTTGTCTATTGTCTATTAGAACCCGGAGAAAAACCCACGCAGGTCATGGGGAGAACGTACAAACTCCATACAGGCAGCACCCGTAGTCAGGATGGAACCCGGGTCTCTGGCGCTGTGAGGCAGCAACTCTACCGCTGCGCCACCGTGCCGCCCTGTTTAAATGAAATTGTCAGTTGAATCGCAGCTCCTGAGACTAGATTCTGCGCCATCCCTGATAGATTTACCAGAGGCATGCCTGGATTATGAGATATTAGTGACAGGAAGAGGTTGGATTGTTTTCTCTGCTACGCCAGACAAAACAATCAAAATCTGTCCTGTAGCTGATACCATCTAATCCAGGCACCGTTCTGGTAAACCTCCTCCGCGCCCTCTCCAAAGCTCCCCACATCCTTCCTGTAATAGGGACGACCAGAACCGCACGCAATGCTCCACATGCAGCCTGACCCAAGATCCTATAAAGCTGCATCATATCTGACTCACTCCTATAATCAATGCCCTGACCAATGAACACAAGCTAGCCAGAGAAACAATGAGTCAAACAGCGTGGAAACAGGCCCTTCGGCCCATCTTGCCCATGCCAACCAACTGATTGTGGATAATAGACAATAGACAATAGGTGCAGGAGTAGGCCATTCGGCCCTTCGAGCCAGCACCGCCATTCAATATGATCATGGCTGATCATCCCCAATCAGTACCCCGTTCCTGCCTTCTCCCCATATCCCCTGACTCCGCTATCTTTCAGAGCCCTATCTAGCTCTCTCTTGAAAGCATCCAGAGAATCGTCCTCCACGGCCTCAGAGGCAGAGAATTCCACAGACTCACCATTCTCTGTGAGATAAAGTGTTTAACCATATAACCATATAACAATTACAGCACGGAAACAGGCCCTCTCGGCCCTTCCAGTCCGTGCCGACCATTTGTTTTCCCCTAGTCCCATCTACCTGCACTCAGACCATACCCCTCCATTCCCTTCACGTCCATATACCTATCCACTTTACTTTTAAATGTTAAAATCGATTCTGCAAGCTCATTCCACACAGCCACCACCCTCTGAGTAAAGAAGTTCCCCCTCACGTTACCCCTAAACCTCTGTCCCTTAATTCTCATGTCATGCCCTCGTGTTTGAATCTTCCCTACCCTCAATGGGAAAAGATTATCCACGTCAACTCTGTCTATCCCTTTCATCATTTTAAAGACCTCAATCAAGTCCCCCCTTAACCTTCTGTGCTCCAAAGAATAAAGACCTAACTTGTTCAACCTTTCTCTGAACATAGTTGCTGGAACCCTGGCAACATTCTAGTAAATCTCCTCTGTACTCTCTCTATTTTGTTGACATCCTTCCTATAATTAGGCGACCAAAATTGTACACCATACTCCAGAATTGGTCTTACCAATGCCTTATACAATTTTAACATTACTTCCCTACTCCTATATTCAATGCTCTGATTTATAAAGGCCAGCACACCAAAGGCTTTCTTTACCACCCTATCTACATGCGATTCCACCTTCAGGGAACTATGCACAGTTATCTGATCCCTCTGTTCCATACTTACCATTACGTCCTATCCAATTTTCCACTTAACCCTCCATCATCCAGATCATTGATTTGTACATGACAAACAACAGTGGACCCAACACAGATCCCTGAGGCACCCCACTGGTCACCGGCTTCCAACCTGACAAACAGCCATCCACCATTACTCTCTGACATCTCCCATTCAGCCACTGTTGAATCCATCTTGCTACTCCGCCATTAACACCCAAAGATTGAACCTTCTTAACCAACCTTCCATGGGGAACCTTGTCAAAGGCCTTACTGAAATCCATATAGACAACATCCACTGCTTTACCCTCATCAATTTCCCTAGTTACCGCTTCAAAAAATTCAAGAAGGTTTGTCAAACATGACCTTCCAGGCACAAATCCATGTTGACTGTTCCTGATCAGACCCTGTTTATCCAGATGCTTATATATATTATCTCTAAGTATCCTTTCCATTAATTTGCCCACCACTGACGTCAAACTAATAGGTCTATAATTGCTAGGTTTATTCTTTGAACCCTTTTTAAACAATGGAACAACATGCGCAGTACGCCAATCCTCCGGCACTATTCCCGTTTCTAATGACATTTGAAATATTTCTGTCATAGCTCCTGCTATTTCTACACTAACTTCCCTCAATGTCCTAGGGAATATCCTGTCAGGACCTGGAGACTTATCCACTTTTATATTTTTCAAAAGTGTCAGTACTTCCTCCTCTTTGAATCTCATATCCATAGCTACTCTACTTTTTTCCCTTACCTCACAGAGTTCAATATCCTTCTCCTTGGTGAATACTGAAGAAAAGAAATTGTTCAATATCTCCCCCATCTCTTTTGGCTCTGCAGATAGCTGTCCATTCTGGTTCTCTAATGGTCCAATTTTATCCCTCGTTATCCTTTTGCTATTAATATAGCTGTAGAAACCCTTTGGATTTACTTTCACCTTTCTTGCCAAAGCAACCTCATATCTTCTTTTAGCCTTCCTAATTTCTTTCTTGATTCTTTTTACATTCTTTATACTCCTCTAGCACCTCATTTACTCCATGCCTCCTATAATTATTGTGGATATCTCTCTTTTTTCGAAACAAGTGTCCAATTTGTGTTTCCTCGTCTCCTTTCTAAATGGCTTACCCCTTATTTCTTAATCACAGTGAATCACATGATCACAGTGAATGGCGGTGCTGGCCTACTCCTGCACCTATTGTCTATTGTCGTGACATGTCCCATCTACACCAGCCCCACCTGCCTGCGTTTGGCCCTTCTCCCTCTAAACCATTCCTGTCCTGGTACCTGGTAAAATGTATTTTCATTGTTGTTTTCGTACCTGCCTCAACTACCCCACTGTGGCAACTCAGTCTGTAAACCCACCACCCATTGTATTTAAAAAAAAGCCTCTCAGGTTCCTCCCAAATCGTTCTCCCCTCACCTTAAACCTTTGTCCTTTGGTTGCTTGATTTCCCCTGCTCTGGGTAAAAGACTCTGCGCTATCTATTCCCCTCAGCATCTAATACACCTCGATAAGATCACCTCTCAGCCGCCTGCCCAGCCTCTCCCTGTAGCTTAGGCTCTCAAGTATCGGCAATATCCTCGTGATTCCTCTCTGCTATTGTATGAGAGAACCAGATAAAGTAAGTGCCAGAATAGTAGCCGGCCCCCCTCGGTCATGCCAGACCATGGGTGGCATCCTGGTCGGATGCAAGCCTGGGCGATGTCATATGGAGGACAGACAGGCTGTTGCCCATGCAGCACGTCCCCCCCTCTCCACGTCGCTGATCGATCCAAATCAACAGCAGGGCCGTTACAGTTTGGCACCAGCGCCGTTGCAGGAGCTGCCAGAGCGAGGTTGTAGACAACGACGAACTGCCTTAGGGGCTCCGACTCCAGATTTTCTTGAGGTTTACTCCTGGAGCCTTTTCCATGACTGGATATGGCCACAAGGCGATGGAGGTTTTAAATCAGGAACGAACAGCCGGAGGAGGTAGTTGAGGCTGGGACTATACAAGCTTTAAAAAACATTGGGCTAGGCACATGGATAGGACAGGTTGAGATGGATATGAGTCAAACACAGACTGGTGGGACTGTCCTACACACACTAGGGACAATTTGCAATTTTACCAAAGCCAATCCTGTACAGAAAAGATAAATCAGCCATGATTAAATGGCGGGGTAGACTTGATGAGCCGAATGGCCTCATTCTGCTCCTATAACTGATGAACATACAAACTATCCTACACACTCGGGACAATTTACATTTTACATATTTTTTACCGAAGCCAATTAACCTACAAACCTGTACATCTTTGGAGTGTGGGAGGAAACCTGAGCGCCTGGAGAAAACCCACGCAAGTCACGGGGAGAACGTACAAACTCCTTACAGATAGCACCCAGGATCTAACCCGGGTCTCTGGCGCTGTGAGGCAGCAACTCTACCACTGCGCCACCGTGCCACCCCTAAGTTATGGAATTGGATTTTGGCTCAATTGTTCCCTTACCGACCTGGGTTCTGGACTTCGGACTTTACTGGCTTCACCTTGCACTAAACATTATTCCCTTTATCATGTGTCTGTACACTGTGGACGGCTGGATTGTAATCATGTGTTGTCTTTCCGCTGACTGGTTAGCACACAACAAATGCTTTCCACTGTACCTCGGTACGTGACAATAAACTGAACTCAACTGAACTTCACTCACTTGCCTGACAAAATTGGCAATTTAATAGTAAGATTAAACGAGAATTTACCAGTTTAAAGTTTGATCGTTATTTTATGAGGAGTTACGATGAGGGATTACGTGAAGAATCCCCGCCTGGCGCATGCTTGGCATACTTCAAAGCAGCGGCTTAAAAAACACAGAACCAATAGCCGGAGTAAGATAGTAAGGCTTACATAGACTAGAACTACCAGATGATCATTTATATTATGAGGGTTGGGAGTGGAGGGCACGTAATCCCTCATCGTAACTCCTCATAAAATAACGATCAAACTTCAAACTGGTAAGTTCTCGTTTAATCTTACTATTTTACTTCGGAGTCACGTGAGTGACTACGTGAAGATTTTGAAGCTCTGTGATTTTCATGCCGTAGATCATTCCATACGACACACTGCTTGAGTTTACACAGTAGTGAGTAAATAATATATATTGCTTGAAATTATGCAATAAATATTTTAATATTTTAATAATAATAATAAAAAGAAAAGTAATAACCCCTCTATCCCTGGGGAAATTACAACAAATGATATGCAACAAAGCAAACAATTTGAACAGAACCCAACACAGCATGTGCAACCCTGGCACTGTGACAACAGGTTTATCAAAAATCTAGAAAAGTTCCTCTTTAGACCATCCTGCGGTCTCCAGAATTTGGTCAAGCGGCATGTCCTGCACCTTTGCCGCGGACATTGATACCGCCCTTGTGGAGTGAGATTTAAACACATCATAAATCCAGAACCTGTTTATCCATCTAGAAATAGTTTGTATTGTCACTTTTATATACGTTTCTTGTGGGTAATGAACATTGGTGTCTCATCGGAGATTCTTAATTCAATATATATTAAATCAGATGCTTAACCACACACAATGTTTAGTTGACAGAGTATGTCTTAAAGATTACATTGGCTCCAGCCTTTCTTGGCTTGCTTTGCTTGCTTAGATCATTGACATAAAACGTCATTTTATCTACAGACAACTGCATACGATGTAACCGCAACATTTGTAATGTTTGTACTCATTGTGCTGATATTAATGTCATCAGCATAACCACTTTAAATATTAACTTCTGAAAAGACAGTGATGTAATTGGAGTCCATTGCCAAAGCAATGTGAGAACTATACTGACATCCCAGATTTCTGTATATCTGGGTTTGGTAGGATTTTATTAAAATTCCTCTCATAAATCGGGATATTAACGGATGAGACCCGATAAATTGTCATTCTGAAAAATGTCCTAAATAGGAGGCTAAAGCACTCCGAGCTCCATTAATGGTACTATAACTCAGGTGCAACATAGCAAGGAACTCCAATATATCAGATATGTTTGCAGTATGATAAAATATATCTAACTGTATACAAAAGATTTCCCATTCCTTATATGAAACATATATGGTTTCTTAGTGCTATATCTCCAAGCTGCAGTTATGACATCCATGGTCCTATCCAACATTCCATCAGAACCTGCAGATTAACAATTAATACTGTCATGTAATGGATGACTTCTGCTGTTACTGGATGTACCAACAATTACTGCACCTGGGATTTGTCATGAATGTCTGAATCATCATTCTGAGCACCAATGGGAACAATGGCTATGTAGTAATGGTCCCTAGATAAGGGACGTATCAGATATTGAACTGATAAGAACAGATACTACACTTGATTTCAGCCAAAAGGCCGAGAAGCAATACCAGTTTGGAACCACCAAATGCCTGCGGCGGAACTTGCTCTATTTTGGTGACACATTGCCAAAACAGGCAAAATGGCGAAAACATAAAATACCATACTTCCCCAATGTAGCGAGAATGCATCCACCGCTAATGCTCCTGGGTCTGGCTCCCATGAGACACATTTGGACCACTGGAGATTTAATCCAGACACAACAGATCAACTGTCTGACAATCTTTTTTTTAACTTTTTGAATTTTAACATTCATTTTGTATTGTCATTGAACTTTCGTGATCTGTTGTCTTACCACAATATTGTCTTCTCCCACAGCTGTGGCATTGTCTACTCCCAATAACTCCAAATAATTCATACCATGTGTTTGGAGAATTAAATCATCTTGGACAGTCCATCGACCACCACAACTGATGTCGCTGTCCTTGGCTCCCCATCCGAGAGCACTCCCATCAGTCTGTAATACCACTGTAGACTACTGAACCAGCACATTTTTACTTCTAGTAACTTGTGCAACATTGAGAATCCATCATTGTAATTCAGCTCAACCTTTTTAGTTGGTAACTGCATGGACCTAATCAATGACCTGCACGCTTTTTATGCTTATTCTCTGGTCTTTGCAGACTTTGATCACTTTACTTTACCGCTATCACTTTACCAGTAACCGTCGCTACTTCTTGGATGGTGGGATAATGTTTTTTACCAAGACAAGTACAGGCATTTGTAACATCCCCAACCTTAATTGTTGGTAAAGTTATTGACATATCAACTGTATTAATGACTAACCCCAAATAATCAATTGTTTGGGATGCCTGTAACTTACATTTGTTTGGATGTACAGAACCTTAGCCTTTCAATAGGCTTATGGTTGCTGAACCCAGTTCTTCAGCTGTTTCCCATTTACAATTAACATATCCTCTAGATAAGTCATTACAATGTAATTCTCAGCCCTCATTAACACCAGTGCTGGTTTCAATAATTGTGTGAGCAATCTGAGGTCTGAATTTAACCCATTAGGTAATTCCTTCAGCTGACCCATCCAATTAATTTAAAGGCACCTGAATTATAAGGCATCTTTTTTAGGTCTAATAATAGCCATATAGCGGCCTTGTGATAACAATTTTGTTACAGTTTTGAAGTGTACTTTTTTTTTAAATGCCTATACTGAACTATAAATTTAAGTTTGTGAGTCCCAGAATGACTCTGCAACCCCCATACTTGCGTCTGGGATATATTATCTCTACCTGACGAGTTCCTGGTACATTCAAACACCAAGCCGATCAGATTTAATGCAGAATTACAAAACAATTGTAATCTTACAACTGACCAGAGGTTGTTTCCCAGAAATTCCATGTGTGATGGAATGCCGTTTCTGTACTTCCATAAATAAACTAGAAGATCTCCTTCTCTTAATATAGGGGTTCGTATTCAACCCATTTGTTTTCTCAACGCAGGGATGAGAAGTTTTATAAGGCAAATATCCTTAATTGTTTGGGCAGTTTTTCATCAATCATAAATCTGGTTATAGCTTGCCCACATTAATCCTGCATTTTTTGGGTATAACGTTAGCCAAATGGCAATTTTCATCATACAATTGGGTTTGAATATGCATTGCAGAGTAACGCAAGCATGTCTTAAAAGTATTGGACATTATCGATCCATGTATAGGTATATGGACGTGAAGGGAATGGAGGGGTATGGTCTGAGTGCAAGTAGATGGGACTAGGGGAAAACAAATGGTCGGCACGGACTGGAAGGGCCGAGAGGGCCTGTTTCCGTGCTGTAATTGTTATATGTTATATGTTTGTTATATGTATGTCTTCCCCAAATGCAGTGATGCCAACTGAATATCAGCTAGAGTACATGCTGGAACACATTTCCTGTCCTCGCATCGTTACACTCATGGGTGCCCATTTACTGAGTTACTGTTGGCACCCTGAGCGAGGCACAATAGACGGGTGTTTTATATATTTTTTACTGTTTCAGTCATAACAGTTTCTTGGAGTAGGTGAGAAACCAAATAATGTTGGCCGCCAGGTTCATCCATAGCCTCACCAGTCCATACCGATATAGCAAAACTTGGTGCTATATCGGGAACACCCGGAGCGTTTCTATTGTGCTCTGGTGTATACACATAAGTAGGGACACCAGCTTCAGGGTCAGTTTCATCCTGCCCTGGTACTCCCGAGTCTTTGCTCTAGGAGACTTCATCCAGACCTAAACAAGGCACTGGTGAATGAGATTCTCATTTTTCATAGGCACCGTACTCAGTGTATGGAAACTCCTTTCGGAGCCTGCCTTAGAATCTCATGGGTCTTAAAACCCTTAATTGTTTAGAATTTTGAGCATTTTATCTTGCTCTAAATACTTCATCCAGACCTATGTAAGGCATTGGTGAATGAGATTCTCATTCTTTATAGGCACCATACTCAGTGTATGGAAACTCCTTCGGAGCCTGCCTTAGAATCTCATGGGTCTTTAGAACCCTTGACTGATTAGAATTTGGAGCATTTTATCTTGCTCTAGGGATCTCATCCAGACCTAACCAAGGTACTGGAGAATCAGAATCCCATTTTCATAGGCACCATACTCAGCGTATGGAAACTCCTTTGGAGCCTGCCTTACAGGAAGACATACATGGGTCAAGAACCCTTGACTAATTCAAGTGTGGAGCATTTTCTCCATTTCCAGCCTCCCCCACATTCTGTCCTCCCTTGGAAGAGAGTTACTTCTTTACTGTTTGTATTTGTGCATAAACCATATATATTTAAAATTGTAATTCTGACAGACACATTATGCTTGCAGAATATTTGTATTAACCTCAGTATCACATTGTGTTATATACATTTCCATAAAGAAAACTGCATCTGGTAAAATATACTCAGAGCAGACTTTATTTAACAATTACTGGGTATTTGGAGCCGGCATTTAGCGCAGCCGTTATCTCCAAACCCGATCTAAGTAGCGGTAAATAGCGGGAGCCGGCTTTTAAAGCAGCCCTTATCTCCCGATCCGATCTAAATCGGAAACTGCGGTTCCAGCGCTATTCAATTACCGCAGTTTAAAATACATTCACTCTAGCTGGCTCTGTATTTCGAGCCAGAGTTACAGAGTTTTTAAAATTTTTCAAAATACATCAGCACTCTAGCTGGCTCTGCAGACTTACAGAGTTTAAACCCACTAGCGAGAAAGTTCAACGGCGACTTACCTGCGGGTTAAACTTACGCTGGTGGGAGCTGCGCTTTCCAACCTGTCGGAGCTTCAAATGCGTCGACCTAATGCTCAGCATGCGCCAGGCGGGGCTTCTTCATGTAGTCACTCACGTGACTCCGAAGTAAAATTAAGATTATACCATGGATTCATTTTGCACAGACCCACAAGGGATAGATCCCTACAATGGCGCTCTCTGTTTTAAAACCTTTTATAGATCTCAGCGAATATTGTAGTCACCTAATTACGCCAAAGATGACAAGGCTGTGAATTTATGATGTTCCAATACTGCTGAGTGCTGGGGACCTCATTGAAACTTACCGAATAGTGAAAGGCCTGGATCAAGTGTCTGTGGAGAAGATGTTTCCACGAGTGGGAGAGTCTAGGACTAGAGGGCACAGCCTCAGAATGAAAGGAGGGTCATTTAGGAAGGAGATGAAGAGGAATTTCTTTCGTCAGAGGGTGGTGAATCTGTGGAATTCTTTGCCACAGACGGCAGTGGAGGCCAAGTCAATGGATATTTTGAAGGCACAGATAGATTCTTGTTTGAGAAAGAACTGTAGATGCTGGAAAAATCGAAGGTAGACAAAAAATGCTGGAGAAACTCAGCGGGTGAGGCAGCATCACCCGCTGAGTTTCTCCAGCATTTTATGTCTACCTTCGAAAGATTCTTGATTAATGCAGATGTCAGGGGTTATGGGGAGAAGGCAGGAGAATGGGGTTAGGAGGGAGAGATAGATCAGCCATGATTGAATGGTGGAGTAGACTTGATGGGCCAAATGGCCTAATTCTACTCCTATCTCTTATGAGTCTGCACCGACCAGCGATCTGCGCACACTATCACCATCCTACACACACTAGGGACAATTTTACATTTTCATACCAAGCCAATTAACCTGTAAACCTGTACGTCTTTGGAGCGTGGGAGGAAACCGAAGATAAACTAGATGTATCCTTTCCACATCCTGCTAACAAAACTCAAAGCAATATATTCTGATTACGCCCACTGTGAAGAGGCGAAGGGAAATGAAGGGAATCCCTCTCAATAAACAGCCTGCAATTTTCTCCACGCCTCAATCATCTCTCAGGCGTTTAAATCAGCCTCGCTTCACAGAGGATTTCATCAACTTCAACTTTGATAAACCTGACAGATAGTTGATTGGACACTGACTGCAAGTTAAAGCAGAGATTATTCAACCACAATTAGTTTGTAGGGTTTTTTTTGACAAGAAGCAACTGATGTTTTCAAACACTTATTTATATACATCGGTTTATGGTATTAGGGAAGACATTACACAAGGCTCTTGCGATTTACCTACTGGTTTAGAGGCACACAGTCATAGAGTGGGATGAAGGGCTTGTTTCCATGCTAAACATATAATATTGTTAAGGGCTTGGACACGCTAGAGGCAGGAAACATGTTCCCGATGTTGGGGGAGTCCAGAACCAGGGGCCACAGTTTAAGAATAAGGGGTAAGCCATTTAGAACGGAGATGAGGAAACACTTTTTCTCACAGAGAGTTGTAAGTCTGTGGAATTCTCTGCCTCAGAGGGCGGTGGAGGCAGATTCTCTGGATGCTTTCAAGAGAGAGCTAGGTAGGGCTCTTAAAAATAGCGGAGTCAGGGGATATGGGGAGAAGGCAGGAACTGGGTACTGATTGGGGATGATCAGCCATGATCACATTGAATGGCGGTGCTGGCTCAAAGGGCCAAATGGCCTACTCCTGCACCTATTGTCTATTGTCTATTTTCTACTGTCTATTGCTTTATCTCGAAACTAAAGGGCAGAAAGAGGCCATTTGGCCCATTGAGACTGTACTGGATCTTGATACAGAAATCCCATCAGTCTCATTCATCTGCTTCTACCGACAGTCACAGAGACATGATACAGAGTGGAAACAGGCCCTTCGGCCCAACTTGCCCATCCATACCTCTTATAGAGGTGTACACAATCATGAGAGGAATAGATCAGGTAGATGCACAGAGTCTCTTGCCCAGAGTAGGGGAATCAAGGTCCAGAGGACACAGGTGCAAGGTGAAGGGGAAAAGATTGAACAGGAATCTGAGGGGTAACTTTTTCACACAGAGGGTGGTGGGTGTATGGAACGAGGCAGTTAAGGCTGGGACTATCACAATGTTTAAGAAACAGTTAGACAGGTACATGGATAGGACAGGTTTTGAGGGCTATGAACCAAACACAGTCAAGTGGGCAGTGGAGGCTTAGTCACTGGATGGATTTAAGAGAGAGTTAGATAGAGCTTTAGGGGCTAGTGGAATTAAAGGAGAAGGCAGGCATGGGTTTTTGATTGGGGACGATCAGCCATGATCACAATGAATGGCGGTGCTGGCTCGAAGAGCCGAATGGCCTCCTCCTGCACCTATTTTCTATGTTTCTATCTATGTTTCTATATGGGACTAGTGTAGTTGGGACATTGTTGGCCGGTGTGGGCTAGTTGGGCCGAAGGGCCTGTTTCCACATTGTATCACTCTATGACTCTATGCCCCATCTACACTAGTCCCACCTGCTTGCGTTTGACTGATATCCCTCTAAACCTGTCCTATCCATGTTCCTGTCTAAACATTTCTTAAACATTGAGAAAGTCCCGGCCTCAACTACCTCCTCCGGCAGCTTTGTGTGAAAATGTCACCTCTCAGGTTCCTATTAAATCTTTCCCCCCCCCACCTTAAACCTATGTCCTCTGGTCCTCGATTCCCCTACTCTGGGCAAGAGACTCTGTGCATCTACCCAATCTATTCCTCTCATTGTTTTGTACACATCTTAACGCCTCAGGCGGGTGGAGTTTGCTACGGTTGGTGAGACCGCATTGATTAGCACAGATTTGTTTTGTTATTTAGGAATGTGTCAAGGTTTTTCACGTGATCGCAGGGTAAAAAAAACATTTGGACAGGTAAATGGATAGGAAAGGTTTAGAGGGATATGGGCCCATTGCCACAGAGGGCCGTGGAGGCCAAATCAGTGGATATTTTTAAGGCAGAACTGGACAAATTCTCGATTAGACGGGTGTCAAGGGTTATGGGGAGAAAGCAGGAAAATGGGATTAAAGCCCTGTCCCACTGTACAAGTTCATTCAAGGGCTCTCCCGAGTTAAAAAAAAAATCAAACTCGTGGTAAGCACTTAGAATGTACGTAGCGGGTACGTCGGGGCTCGGGGACGTCTCTTAGCGGCTCGTAATGCTAACGGCAGGTACTCGGGAAACGTGGTAAGCTCGGGAAGATTCGGGAAGATTTTTCAACATGATGAAAAATGTCAGTGAGAGCCCCGAGTACCTACGAGCGGCTATTACCGTAAATCGCTGAGTTTGAATCAGAGCAAACTTGGGAGAACTCTTGAATTTGCTCGTACAGTGGGACAGTGCTTTTAGGAGGCAGAGATCAAGCAGACATGATGGGCCGAATGGCCTAAATCTACTACAACTTGTGGATAAACAATGTTAATGTGACCCCGGGTGTTGCAAGTGCAGTTAATGGAAGTCAAAGGAAAGATCTTCTGTTTCGTGAACTGAACTCCACCCTGGGGCTGCTCAGGGCAGGCATCAAAGTGTGAGAGGAGGAATGGGTTTAAACCTCTGAGGTGTAAATGAACGAGGATAATCCACACTTAGAAACACTTCCCAGCCATTTAATAATACAACAGCTCTTTCAGCGCTGGTTCGACATCCTGCTGACAAAGTTCATGATCCCTTTCTGTGCTCAAAATATGATTTATAATCAAACGAGAACAGTTCCTCGTTCTGCCATGCAGTCACAGAGGACCTGGAACACACTGCCAGGGGTGGTGGTGGAGGCAGATACGATAGAGGCGTTTAAGAGGCTTTTAGACAAGCACATGGATATGCAGGGAACGGAGGGGTATGGATGGCTGGATATGCACATCTTTGGAGTGACAATAGACAATAGGTGCAGGAGTAGGCCATTTGGCCCTTTCAGCCAGCACCACCATTCTATGTGCTCATGGCTGATCATCCCCAATCAGTACCCCGTTCCTGCCTTCTCCCCGTATCCCCTGACTCCGCTATCTTTAAGAGCCCTATCTAGCTCTCTCTTGAAAGCATCCAGAGAACCTGCCTCCACCGCCCTCTGAGGCAGAGAATTCCACAGACTCACCACTCTCTGTGTGAAAAAGAGTTTCCTCGCCTCCGTTCTAAATGGCTTACCCCTTATTCTTAAACTGTCCTGGCCCTGGACTCCCCCAACATCGGGAACATGTTTTCTGCCTCCAGCCTGTCCAAACCCTTAACAATCTTATATGTTTCAATGAGATGTCCTCTCATCCTTCTAAACCTCAGAGTGTACAAGCCCAGCTGCTCCATTCTCTGAGTAAATATATATGTATATATGTATATTTGCATATATATATGTGTGTGTGTGTGTGTGTGTGCATATGTGTGTATATATATATATATATATATATATATATGTTTGTATATGCGTATATATATATGTGTGTGTGTATATGTGTATATATATACATATATGTGTGTGTGTGTGTATATATATATATATATATATATATATATATATATAATGTGTGTGTGTACACATAAAAAACAACAAGAACGTTTTAAAGCTGGTGTAAAGTTACAGCACAAAGCATCTTCAGCAGAAAGGGCTGAGGAAAGATTTAATTCCAACATGAATCAGTCTGTGGAGCCAGCGCTGCCCAGTGTTAATGGATGCAGCTCCAGCACAAACAATGAAGCTCAGTGTTTCAAACTTGCAACAGATGGGTTTAATTGTGGGGATGTGTGAGGCACTTTATTTTTGTTCCTGAAAGAACTGAAGCGAGAACTGAGGATATTTTTATTGGTACAAAAGCAAAGAAAGTGTTGTGGAGCAGAAAGATTAGGGGCTTAACTATGTAAGTGACAGAAATATGCAAGGGCTTAGCCAGCCCAGACCATCACACAAACAACCTCCCTGCCATTATGTGCAGGAAGGAACTGCAGATGTTGGTTTACACTGAAGATATACACAAAAAGCTGGAGTAACTCAGCGGGTTTTTTTTAGTTCAGTTTTAGTTTTAGGTCAGGCAACATCTCTGGAGAAAAAGAATAGGCGATGTTTCGGGTCGAGACCCTTCTTTAGATTCTACTCCCAGACCAGGGCAGCCTTCCATTGACTCCATCTACACCTCACGCTGCCTCGGCAAGGCCAGCAGCATCATCAAGGACCAGTCGCACCCTGGCCACTCCCTCTTCTCCCCTCTTCCATCAGGCAAAAGGTACAGAAGTGTGAAAACGCACACCTCCAGATTCAGTGTTTAAGAAAGAACTGCAGATGCTGGAAAAATCAAAGGTAGACAAAAATGCTGGAGAAACTCAGCGGGTGAGGGGGCATCTAGGAGTGAAGGAAATAGGCGATGTTTCGGGTCGAGACCCTTCTTCAGACTCAGGGACAGATTCAGGGAGAGTTTCTTCCCGGCTGTTATCAGGCAACTGAACCATCCTACCACAACCCAGAGAGCGGTGCTGAACTACTATCTACCTCATTGGTGACCCTCGGACTATCCTTGATCGGACTTTGCTGGCTTTACCGTGCACTAAACGTTATTCCCTTATCATGTATCTGTACACTGTGGACGGCTCGATTGTAATCATGTATTGTCTTTCCGCTGACTGATTAGCACTCAACAAAAGCTTTTCACTGTACCTCAGTACACGTGACAGTAAACTAAACTGGTGTGTCCCACCTCATTTTATAGCTAGTATCCTCGAATCCAGGCAGCACTCTGGGAAACCTCTCCTAGTTTAAGGGCCTGTCCCACTGTACGAGTTCATTCAAGAGTTCTCCCGAGTTTCCCCTGATTCCAACTCGGAGAATTACGGTAATAGTCGCTCGTAGGTACTCGGGGCTCTCGTGGACATTTTTCTCACTATTGAAAATTCTTCACGAGTTACCATGTTTCCCGTGTACTTGTCGTTAGCGTTACGAGCTGTTACGAGATATTCCCGAGCTCCGACATTCTACGTACTTACCCCAAGTTTGATTCTTTTTTAATTCGGGAGAGCTCTTGAATTACCTCGTACAGTGGGACAGGCCCTTTAGTTCTGCAGGCACTTTAGCCATTAATCGAAGGTAGACAAAAATGCTGGAGAAACTCAGCGGGTGCAGCGGCATCAATGTAGCGAAGGAAATAGGTGACGTTTTGGGTCGAGACCCTTCTTCAGACTAATGTGGGGGGGAGGGGTGTGAAGAAGAAAGGAAGAGGCGGAGATAGTAGGCTGTGGGAGTGCTGGGAAGGAGTGAGAAAGCAAGGTCTACCTGAAATTGGAGAAGTCAATGTTCATACCGCTGGGGTGTAAACTACCCAAGCGAAATATGAGGTGCTGCTCCTCCAATTTGCAGTGGGACTCACTCTGGCCATGGAGGAGGCCCAGGACAGAAATGTTGGATTGGGAATGGGAGGGGGAGTTGAAGTGCTGAGCCACCGGGAGATCAGGTTGGTTATTGCGAACTGAGCGGAGGGGTTGGGCGAAGCGATCGCCAAGCCTCCCCTTAGTGTCACCGATGTAGAGCAGTTGACACCTAGAGCAGCGGATGCAATAGATACGTTAGCCATTAATCCCAAAAGTTTCAAGTGTGCAAATAGATCTGTTATAGGTGCTTTGTAATACTCTTTATGAAAGTCTACATTAATGGGGGACTGTGTGAGATGCAAATGGTTTAATTTCATAGACAATTCCAAGGTTAATTTTTCATGAATATAAAATCTATGAGTATTGACTTTATTTTTCAAGAAAGAAAGAACTAATGTACTTTGTTCATAACTTGTCTAATAAAGTCTATATGAACTTATAGCACCTCTAATAGAGAATTAGATTAATCATGGTCTTGCTCAATAAATCATAAGTCTATACGCAGTCTATATCAGTCCTTTTAGATTTAGGTCAATTGTGATAAATTAATTGAAAAACTACTGGTTTAAAACTAATCTTCCATGGTAGTAAATTGAAAGAGACTAGAATGTCTTCATTTTATCCAGTTTTTAGTTTAGTGTTAGTGTTGTTTACAGATACAGGGTGGAAACAGGCTCTTCGGCCTACAGAGACCCCACCGACCAGCGATCCCCGCACATGAACACTGTCCTACACACACTAGGGACAGTTTTTACATTAAAACCAAGCCAATGAACCAACAAATCTGTGTGTCTTTTGGAGTGTGAGAGGAAACAAAAGTTGTCAGAGAAAATCCACGCAGGTCATGGGGAGAACGCACAAACTGCGTACAGACAGCACCCGTGGTCAGGATCGAACCCGGGTCTCTGTAAGGCAGCAACTCTACCGCTGCGCCACCGTGCTGCCCTTTTTGTTCTGATACGTTATTGTGGTTCAAATTCAAACTGAGTTCTCAATCTTGACTCAACTTACCCATTCACCAAAGACAAACACAAAGTGCTGGAGTAACTGAGCGGGTCAGGCAGCACGAAATGAGGAAAACGGATGGGTGACATTTCGTGTTGGTTCTGAAGAAGGTTCCCGACCTGAAATGTCACCTATCCTTTTTCCCCAGAGATGCTGCCTGACCTGTTGAGTTACTCCAACACATTGTGTCCATATTTGGTATAAACCAGCACCTTTGTTTCTACCCATTCACCAGATTGTATCGACTGGCCTCACCTATCCTCTGAATATGGACACAAAATGCTGGAGTTAAGGGCCTGTCCCACTTTCACGACCTAATTCATGACCTCTGCCGAGTTTGCCCTTGACTCATGGGTACACAAAAGGCTGGAGAAACAGGCAGCATCTCTAGAGAGAAGATGCTCGTATGAGTAAAAAGTAAAAACATTTTCTCATCACGAGCATTTTTTACTCGTGGACATTTTTCACAGTGTTGAAAAAGCGTCACGAGTTACCGGATTTTCCGAGTACGTACTGTTACTCGTACAAGCCGCTACGGGACATCCACGAACTCCTACGGACCCGTACGGACATTCTCCGAGTTCGAATCAGAGGGAAACTGGCCTCCACTGCCCTCTGAGGCAGAGAATTCCGCAGACTCACAACTTTCCGTGTGAAAAAGTGTTTCCTCATCTCCTGGTTTATCCCTTATTCTTAAACTGTGGCCCCTGGTTCTGGACTCCCCCAACATCAGGAACATGTTTCCTGCCTCTAGCGTGTCCAAACCCTTAATAACCTTACATGTTTCAATGAGATCACCTCTCATCCAGAATATGAACCAGATGCAGGCAGGTGGGACTAGTGTAGATGGGGCATGTTGGTCGGTGTGGGCAAGTGTGATAAAAGGCCTGTTTCAACGATGTATCACTCTGTGACTATCTCTTGCTCTACTGAACATTACTGGGCCAGATGGGGTTTTGCGACAGACCAATGGATCCATGGTTATCATTACTTGTGCAAGCTGCTGTTTCACTTGAATTCCTCAGCTGCCTCCATAGGATTTGGAATTGTATCTCCGGATCAGTAGATAGTCTGGGGTAACTCAGCGGGTCAGGCAGCATCTCTGGGGAAAAGGATTAGGTGACGTTTCAGGTCGAGACCCTTCTTCAGAGACCGAGAATCCGGGTGAAAGTGGAAACAAGAGATATTGAACAAATGAATTAAAGATATGCGAAAAAGTAACGATGATACAGGAAGCGGGCCATTGTTAGCTGAGGGCTAGGTGAGAGGTTTGGAACAGCTGTATTGTGGCACGGTGGCACAGTGGTAGAGTTGCGACCTTACAGCGCCAGAGCCACGATTGAATGGCGGAGTGGACTCGATGGGGTGAATGGCCTAATTCTGCTCCTAGAACCTACAAACGTATGAGCTTACGAAGCCCACTCAGTCACAGGGAGAAGGTACAAACTCCGTACAGACAACACCCGTAGTCAGGATGGAACCCGGGTCCCTGGCGCGGTGAGGCAGCGACTCTCCCGCTGCGCCGCCATGCTACCCCAAACTTATTATGTTCGCATAGACATTGCGAGCTGAAGGGCCTGTTCGTGTGTTGTACTGTTCTATACTGTGCCTTCACATTAGATATAATTGTTTCTCCTTCAAAGAGCAAACATTGAACCACATAGACTCCCTCTGCCTGCAATCAACTTACACATTCCATCACCTCATCTCTCACAATATCGTGAAAAAAAGTTTCCCCTCCGCTCGGTTCGCAATAACCAACCTGATCTCCCGGTGGCTCAGCACTTCAACTCCCCCTCCCATTCCCAATCTGACCTTTCTGTCCTGGGCCTCCTCCATGACCAGAGTGAGTCCCACCGCAAATTGAAGGAGCAGCTCCTCATATTTCTCTTGGGTCGTTGACACCCCAGAACATTGACTTCTCCAATTTCAGGTAGTCTCTGCTTTCTCCCTCTTTCCCCTCCCCTTCCCGGCTCTCCCACAGCCCCCTGTCTCCGCCTCTTCCTCTCTTCTTCTCGCCCCCCCACCCTCACATCAGTCTGAAGAAGGGCCTCGACCCGAAACGTTGCCTGTTTCCTTCGCCCCATAGATGCTGCTGCACCCGCTGAGTTTCTCCAGCACTTTTGTCTACCTTCAATTTTTCCAGCATCTGCAGTTCTTTCTAAAACATCCCTTTCAGTTCAGTTCAGTTAAAATTAGTTTATTGTCAGGTGTACTGAAGTAGAGTGAAAAGCTTTTGTTGCGAAAAGACAATACATGATTACAATCGAGCCATTTACAGTGTACAGATACATGATAAGGGAATAACGTTTAGTGCAAGGTAAAGCCAGTAAAGTCTGATCAAAGAGGAAATGTTGGTGTCGGAGTAGAGATTTAAGAGTGTGGGGCGATTGTAATATGTAACTCGTCTGCAAATAGTCAGTGGGGCGACATCTTCACCCCTTGATCTCACCACTTCAAAGACGTAGAGGTTTGCAGGTTAATTGGCTTGGTATAGATGTCAATTGTCCCTAGTGTGTGTCGGATAGTGTTAGCGTGCGGGGATCGCTGGTCGGCGCGGACTCGGTGGGCTGAAGGGACTGTTTCCGCGCTGTTTCTCTAAAACTACATCAATGATTTGGATGAGGGCAAGACTAGCAAGTTTGCTGATGAGGCAAAAGTGGGTGGTTTTGAAGATAGTGAAGATGGTTGTGAACGATTGCAGCAGGATCTGGATCGATTGGCCAGGTGGGCGGAGGAATGGTTGATGGAATTTAATACAGAGAAGTGTGAGGTGTTGCATTTTGGGACGTCAAACAAGGGCAGGTCCTACACAGTGAATGGTCGGCCTCTGGGTAGTGTTGTAGAGCAGAGGGATCTAGGAGTACAGGTGCATGGTTCCTTGAAGGTCGAGACACAGGTAGATAAGGTGGTCAACAAGGCTTTGGGCATCTTATGGCCTTCATCAGTATTGAGTACAGAAGTTGGGAGGCCATGTTGCAGTTGTATAAGACGTTGGTGAGACTGCATTCAGAATACTGTGTTCAGTTCTGGACACCGTGTTATAGGAAAGATGTTGTCAAGTTGGTAAGGGTTCAGAGAAGATTTATGAGAATGTTGCCAGGACTAGAGGGTGTGAGCTATAGGGAGAAGATGGGTAGGCTGAGACTCTATTCCATGGAGCGCAGGAGGATGAGGGGTGATCTTATACAGGTGTACAAAATCATGAGAGAAATAGATCAGGTAAATGCACAGAGTCCCTTGCCCAGAGCAGGGGAATCGTGGACAAGATGAGATGGGTTCAAGTTGAAGGGGAAAAGATTTAATAGGAATCTGAGGGGTCACCTTTTCACACAAAGGGTGGTGGGTGTATGGAATGAGCTGCCAGATGAGGTAGTTGAGGCTGGGACAATCCCACCTTTCAATAGACAATAGACAATAGGCAATAGGTGCAGAGGTAGGCCATTGGCCCTTCGAACCAGCACCGCAATTCAATGTGATCATGGCTGATCATCCCCAATCAGAACCCCGTTCCTGCCTTCTCCCCATATCCCCTGACTCCGCTATCTTTATGAGCCCTATCTAGCTCTCTCTTGAAAGTTTAAGAAACAGTTGGACAGGTACATGGATAGGACAGGTCTGGAGGGATATGGACCAAGCGCAGGCAAGTGGGACGAGTGTAGTGGGACATTGTTGGCCGGTGTGGGCGAGTTGGCCCTGAAGGGCCAGTTTCCTCACTGTATCACACTATGAGTCAACTAAAATGAAGTTTTTGCGAAAATAATTCCTAGCATGTGAGCCACTTAACAGCAGCAGTGAAAAATAAGTACCCACATTTGCACTGAAATATGGCATGCAAGGACTGACAAACATTTATGGCCCAATCCCAATGATGCATGTATACAGCTGCTAATCAACCCGTGATTATTCCTTTACAACTGCAGTGACTACCCTTCAAAAAATATTTCATTAGCTCTAAAGTGCTTTCGAACGACTTGACACCATGTGATGCACTCATTTCCCCGATAGATTTAATTTCTGACACATTAATAGCACTCCTTAACAACGTACATTTAGAGAGTGTAGAAATTGTAGACTTTTATTAAGAAAATTCTTCCATAAAATGTTTCGGGGCAAGTCATTCATTTGTCACTGACTATATTAGTACAAAAGTCTCTGACGACAACTGGAAGGAACTGTTTGCCTGAGAATTAGTTTCATTACATCTTATGACTACTTAATTTAGTTTAGTTTAGTTTAGTCCCCTGACTCTCAGTCTTAGGAACCCTCACACAGAGGATTGTGAGTCTGTGCAATTCTCGGGATGCTTTCAAGAGAGAGTTGGATAGAGCTCTGAAAGATAGCAGAGTCAGGGGATATGGGGAGAAGGCAGGAACGGGGTACTGATTGTGGATGAACACAGTGAATGGCAGTGCTGGCTCAAAGGGCCGAATGGCCTACTCCTGCACCTATTGTCTAAGTGTCTAAGTGTCTCGACCCGAAACGTCACCTATTCCGACCAGCTCAGTTACTCCAGCTTTTTGTGTCCATGTTTAGTCTAGTTTCATTTCCTTTAGTTTAGAGATACAATATGGGTACATGCCCTTCGGCCTAACGAGTGATCTATCGTTCCCTCTCAACCCCATTCTCCTGCCTTCTCCCCATAACTTCTGACCCCCGTACTAATCAACAATCTAGCTATCACCGCATTAAAAATATCCACTGACTTGGCCTCCACAGCCGTCTGTGGCAAATAATTCCACAGATTCACCACCCTCTGTCTAAAGAAATTCCTCCTTATCTCCTTTCTAAAAGTGTGTCCTCTGGTCCTAGATTCTTCCACCAGTGGAAACATCCACTGCATCCAGGCTTTACACTATTCCTATAAAATCTCTAGCCCTCTCACCTTAAACCTATGCCATCTGTTGTTTGATTCCCCCACTCTGGGCAAAAGCCATTCACCCTATCTACTTCCCTCATGGTCTTACACCTCTGTGAGATCACCCCTCATCCACCTGCGCTCCACGAACTAGAGTCCTAGCCTGCCCAAACTCTTCCTATAGCTCAGGCCCTCGAGCCCTGGCAACAGAAATAACTTCTGTGTTGGAAGAATTGGCAGATGATTTCGAATGTATTTGCATTCAGTTGCTAAAACTCATCAACTATTCCAAACTCGAGTGATGCTGATGAGAATGGGGGGGAGGGGGGGGAAGAAAGCACTGGGGATCTTACTTTGAAGAATGACATCATCCAAGTTGACTCGTCAGTGAACAGACAAGACCCCTGGGGGGTAAATTTACCACAGGTTGGGAACCCTTGGTGTAGAGGGATATGGGCCAGACAGGCAGGTGGGACTAGTGCAGATGGGGCATGTTGATCGACATGGGCAAGTTGGGCCTGTTTCCACGCTGTATGACCCTGCGACTCTATGACTCTACACAGGACCCGCAGTCAGGATCGAACCCGGGTCTCTGGCACCGTAAGGCAGCAACTCTACCGCTGCTTCACTGTCCCTTCCATCAGCTGGGGTACCGTCCGATTCACCTCGACCCCATTGCGGGCCATATAACCATATAACCATATAACAATTACAGCACGGAAACAGGCCCTCTCGGCCCTTCCAGTCCGTGCCGACCTTGGACATTGGACTTTGTCTGTGGAACTGATGCGCTACAATGCTGAGAACTATATTCTGCGCTCTGTATCTTCCCCTTTGCTCCACCTGTTGTCCGAAGTCTAAACTAGTGAGAAGGGGTGATCGATGGTCGGAGCGGACCCGGCGGGCTGAAGGGCAAGTTTCCATGCGCTATCTAGCAATTAATCAATTAGTGGTGAGACCTGGATATGTTATTAACAGGAATGTTTTAAACCTATAGGAAAGAAGTGCAGATGCTGGTTTAAATCAGACTGAAGAAGGGTCTCGACCCGAAACATCACCCATTCCTTCACTCCAGAGGTGCTGCCCGTCCCGCTGAGTTACTCCGGCATTTTGTGTCTACCTATGTTTTAAACCTACGTCTTGTCTGTTCACTGACGAGTCAACTTGGACGACCCAGGGGGTACATTTGTTGATTCTGGATTTGTACATATTTTTTCTCATTGGCTGACTGTGTTTGGTTCTGGTATACCGGTATCTGTTCATCATTAGTTGTTCATAAATAAGTGAAATAACATTGTTATGTGCTATTAAAATTGCCAGGGACGAAAAAGGTTGGGAACTCCTGGTCTAAACCTGTCCTAGCCATGTACCTGTCCAAATGTTTCTTAAACGTTGCGATACTACCTCTCTAACATCTCTAAAAAAAGACACAAAATGTTGGAGTAACTCAGCGGGTCGGGCAGCATCTGTGGAGAACATGGATAGGTGACATTTCACAGAGTGCTGGAGTAACTCAGCGGGTCAGGCAGCATCTGTGGAGAACATGGATAGGTGACGTTTCACAGAGTGCTGGAGTAACTCAGCGGGTCAGGCAGCATCTGTGGAGAACATGGATAGGTGATGTTTCACAGAGTGCTGGAGTAACTCAGCGGGTCAGGCAGCATCTGTGGAGAACATGGATAGGTGACGTTTCACAGAATGCTGGAGTAACTCAGCGGGTCAGGCAGCATCTGTGGAGAACATGGATAGGTGACTATTGTGGTCAACTTACTTTCTGAATAGCTTCAGGTGGCTGGAATGCGTTGCAAGTTGTGGTGAGGCCGAGAAGAGATGCACCACCATGAACAAAGGAGGATCCCTGGCGTGTGGGGACGGCCGTAAAAGGGGGGGGGGGGGACCCAGCGTGGGATACTCTGTAATTGGTGCCCTTTATGTGGTGACTCTTTGCATACCCTGTGAAGAATATCACAGGTAACCAGAAAGTATCATTCAGTCATTCGGAGGAGATGGCAACTGTGTTTCTTTTACCCTATGTTACAAATGCTTGCAGGTCTTAACGCAACGTACCTGATTTAAGTGTGGTCTTATACCTTTACACACACACACATATATATATAGATAGATATATATATATATATTGTCGCCTGATTGCTGTTTCAGATGTTGTCGGTAAAATGCTTTCCCGAGGTCCACCTTTTTAACTTGCTTTATATCTCGTTTCTGCACATAGAAAATTAGCAAAGCAGGCAGTTCTTGAAAATGGGCATGACAACCTAATAGAGATGGATGTTTTTACCCCACCGTGTCACGATGGGAGTTATGGTGACGGGTACGTCATTCTGAAAAGCAAAGACAAAAAGTGATGCGAGCTGCAAACCTCGAGTCACCCGCCGCAGAAAAGCGGGAGCCAATTTTCGTCCTAATTGACGCCACTCGTGAAACCGAAAAAAACCCTGTCTCTGATTTGTCTTCTGCACAGCCAATTGAAATTTCTATTCCACATTCTCTCGTACAAGGCCACGAAACAAAATCACTTATCTGTCAGCCTAGCAACAACTCATTTTGCATTCAGACAAGAGTTACTCCAGCACTTTGTGTCCATCTTTTATAACATCTTCCTTTGAGCCAGGGAACTGGTCCCTCTAGCGTACGTACAGGAAAGATTGGTTCTGTCCTCCGGCGTTGCAGGCGACAGGGAAACCACATTTAAAATGTCTCTAAAGGTCTGCGGAGAAATAAGAAATACAAACAGCTATCGGCTTCCATCAAGATGGACACAAAATGGTGGAGTAACTCAGCGGGACAGGCAGCATTTCTGGAGAGAAGGAATGGGTGACCCATCTTCAGACTCTTCCCGAAACGTCGCCCATTCCTTCCCTCCAGAGATGCTGCCCGTCAATAGACAATAACTGCAGGAGTAGGCCATTCGACCCTTCGAGCCAGCATCGCCATTCAATGTGATCACGGCTGATCATCCCCAATCAGTACCCCGTTCCTGCCTTCTCCCCATATCCCCGACTCCGCCATCTAGCTCTCTCTTGAAAGTATCCAGAGAACCTGCCTCCACCTCCCTCTACGCTGCACTCCCTCAATAGCAAGAATGCCCATCCTCAAATTAGGGGAAAACTGTACAAAATACTCCAGGTGTGGTCTCACTAGGGCTCTGTACAACTGCAGAAGGCCTCTTTGCTCCTATACTTGACTCGTCTTGTTATAAAGGCCAACATGCCATTCGCTTTCTTCACTGCCTGCTGTACCTGCATGCTTACTTTAATAGACTGAAGAACAAGAACCCCCAGATCCCGTTGTACTTCCCCTTTTCCCAACTTGACGCCATTCAGATAGCAATCTGCCTTTTTGCTACCTAAGTGGATAACCTCACATTTATCCACATTAAACTTCATCTGCCATGCATCTGCCCACTCACCCAACCTGTCCAAGTCACTCTGCATTCTCATAGCTGAGTTACTCCGGCATTTTGTGTCTACCTATGTTGTAAACCTAAATGTCTTGTCTATTCACTGACGAGTCAACTTTGATGATTTCACTCTTCAAAGTAAGATCCCCAGCACTTTCTTCCCCCTGCGTTTTCATCAGCATCACTCGAATTTGGAATAGTTGATGAGTTTTAGCAACTGAATGCAAATACACAGTGGACATCATCTGCCAATCTGCAGTTACATAGAAACATAGAAATTAGGTGCAGGAGTAGGCCATTCAGCCCTTCGAGCCTGCACCGCCATTCAATATGATCATGGCTGATCATCCAACTCAGTATCCCGTACCTGCCTTCTCTCCATACCCTCTGATCCCCTTAGCCACAAGGGCCACATCCAACTCACTCTTAAATATAGCCAATGAACTGGCCTCAACTACCCTCTGTGGCAGAGAGTTCCAGAGACTCACCACTCTCTGTGTGAAGAAAGTCTTTCTCATCTCGGTCTTAAAGGATTTCCCCCTTATCCTTAAGCTGTGACCCCTTGTCCTGGACTTCCCCAACATCGGGAACAATCTTCCTGCATCTAGCCTGTCCAACCCCTTAAGAATTTTTGTAAGTTTCTATAAGATCCCCTCTTAATCTCCTAAATTCCAGAGAGTATAAACCGAGTCTATCCAGTCTTTCTTCATA
Source organism: Okamejei kenojei (assembly GCA_035221665.1). Taxonomy (NCBI): domain Eukaryota; kingdom Metazoa; phylum Chordata; class Chondrichthyes; order Rajiformes; family Rajidae; genus Okamejei; species Okamejei kenojei. The sequence continues at coordinate 4,584,257 of CM069133.1, forward strand.
AGACAGTCCTGACATCCCAGGAATCAGTCTGGTGAACCTTCTCTGCACTCCCTCTATGGCAATAATGTCCTTCCTCAGATTTGGAGACCAAAACTGTACGCAATACTCCAGGGGTGGTCTCACCAAGACCCTGTACAACTGAAGTAGAACCTCCCTGCTCCTGTACTCAAATCCTTTTGCTATGAAAGCTAACATACCATTCGCTTTTTTCACTGCCTGCTGCACCTGCATGCCTACTTTCAATGACTGGTGTACCATGACACCCAGGTCTCGCTGCATCTCCCCTTTTCCCAATCGGCCACCATTTAAATAATAGTCCGCTTTCCTGTTTTTGCCACCAAAGTGGATAACCTCACATTTATCCACATTATACTGCATCTGCCAAACATTTGGCCCACTCACCCAGCCTATCCAAGTCACCCTGCAGTCTCCTAGCATCCTCCTCACAGCGAACACTGCCCCCCAGCTTAGTGTCATCCGCAAACTTGGAGATATTGCCTTCAATTCCCTCATCCAGATCATTAATATATATTGTAAATAGCTGGGGTCCCAGCACTGAGCCTGCGGTACCCCACTAGTTACTGCCTGCCATTGTGAAAAGGACCCGTTTACTCCTACTCTTTGCTTCCTGTTTGCCAGCCAGTTCTCTATCCACATCAATACTGAACCCCTAATACCGTATGCTTTAAGTGCAGTTAAGTGCCAATCTGCAGTTCCTTCCTGCTCATCCCATTCAGACGAGTCCTCGTGCAAGGTTGTTAAGGGCTTGGACACGCTAGAGGCAGGAAACATGTTCCAGATGTTGGGGGAGTCCAGAACCAGGGTCCACAGTTTAAGAATAAGTAGTAAGCCATTTAGAGCAGAGACGAGGAAACACTTTTTCTCACCGAGAGTGGTGAGTCTGTGGAATTCTCTGCCTCAGAAGGCGGTGGAGGCAGGTTCTCTGGATACTTTCAAGGGAGAGCTAGATAGGGCTCTTAAAGATAGCGGAGTCAGGGGATACGGGGAGAAGGCAGGAACGGGATATTGATTGAGGATGATCAGCCATGATCACATTGAATGGCAGTGCTGGCTCGAAGGGCCGAATGGCCTACTGTATCTATTGTCTATTGCAACTCCAATGGTAATCTGCGTGGGCAATTCAAGCCTTTTCAATCTAATTACTTGCATCAGAATTCAGAGCAGTGACTTCCCACTGAGACCCACACCCCCTTCCCCGTTCTCAGTTTCACATTGAGCGTCACGTTCGTTCTTGGAGTTTTTGGCTGGTAACTGGGTCACTGTGGAACGTTTCAATCAGGATAAGTCCAAGCTTATTTAAGTTACCCCCGGGCCTGACATGGTTTCTTAAAAACCAAACATTTCGTACAATGCCGTCATTCACAGAGGATATTTTTACTGTGAGCAGCACGGTGGTGCAGCGGTAGAGTTGACGCCTCTCAGCGCCAGAGTCCCGGGTTCCATCCTGACAACGGGTGCTGTCTGTACAGGGTTTGTACGTTGTCCCTGTGACCTACGTGGGTCTTGCCCGAGATTTTAGTGTTATTTAGTTTAGAGATACAGCACAGAAACAGGCCCTTCGGTTCACTGAGTCCACACCGATCAGTGATCCCCGCGGACTAACATCCCCTCGCCCCTATGATTGGACGAGGGGATTGAAGGCTTTGTGGCCAAGTTTGCGGATGATATGGAAATAGGTGGAGGGGCAGGTAGTGTGGGGGGCCCTTCGGCCCGCCGGGTCCATGCTGCCCATTGATGACCCATTCACACTACTTCCATGTTGTCCCATTTTTGCATCCACTCCCTACACGCTAAGGGCAATTTTACTGAGGGTAATCTTCACCTGCACACGCCCAAATCGTTGGGATGTGGGAGGACACCGGAGCACCCGAAGGAAACCCACGCGGCCACAGGGAGAACGTGCAAACTCCCCACAGACAGCACCCGCGGTCAGGATCGAACCCGGATTCTCTGGCACTTAAGGCTTTTACTCTAGACTTTAGAGATACAGAATGGAGACAGGCTCTTCTGCCCATCGAGTCCGTGCCGACCAGCACTAACACTAGAGACAACTTACAATGTTACTGAAGGGCTGTACTGTTATATGTTATACGTAGTTTCTGATGCGAGAGCATAGAATATAAAACATAGAACAGTACAGCACAGGAACAGGCCCTTCGGCCCCCAATGTCGGTGCCGAACATGATGCCAAGACCCACTCTTACCTGCCTGCACGTGAACTATATCCCTCCATTCCCTGCATATCCACGTGCCTGTCTAAACACCACTATCGTATCTGCCTCGACCACCACCTCTGGCAGCGTGTTCCAGGCACCCACCACCATCTGTGTAAAAAAACCTTGCCCCCGCACACCTCCTTTAACCTTTGCCCCCTCACCTTAAAGTGGCACCCTCTCACCTTTGACATTTCAACTTGCAACACCTCAAAAAAAAACCAAACACACACATCAAGAAAAATCCTACTATCCAAATGCTGGCAGATTTGTGATTTTGGGAGTGATTTATTCATTACTTCTGCCCCAAATATTAGTGCTATAGAGGCAAAGCAATTTGAAAGTTGTGGATGGTTAGTTAATACTTGGAAATTGAAGAAAAAGTTAATTGAAAGATGAGAGTTATAACTTATAACTTCTGCACCTGTAGAAATGAATATACTTGGCTCAATTCCAACCCGGTTTTACCCTGAAGCAGAGTTGACCTTAACCCTGCTTATAACATGTGTGTCAGCTTGCATCATTTTCTGCCGTTATTTCCCTATCCTGAATGTAACACTTGTTTCCATTAATGTCTCAAAAGTTTGAAAAACAAAAAACCGCAGTTGAGAAATGCTTAACTTTGCTAATTTTTGCTTTTGCTTTCTTGGCCGGTTCCTATTCATTTCTCGCAGTGCCCTGGTATTAATTTGCACTCCGGACTCCGGTATTGCTTCCCAAAATGGCGCCCAGCCCAGGCGACTGTTTGCGTGCTGGCCACAGAGGCAGAACCACAAGCTCATATTACAATCGCTCGCCTCTCTTAGATCTCTGCTCCGACAGTAACATTTCTTACTTTGACGATGATCTTCTTAAACTTAAACCTTGATCGGACTTTGCTGGCTTTACCTTGCACTAAGTGTTATTCCCTTATCATGTGTAAGTAGTTTAATTGTAATCATGTATTGTCTTTCTGCTGACTGGTTAGCACGCAACAAAAGCTTGACCTCGGCACACGTGACAATAAACTAAACTGAACTATTGTGTGGTGTACTGACTGCATGATGGTGCAACCTGCTTTCTCATAGTTTCTGCTGCCTTGCAGTCCCTCGTGTAATACTGCCTTGTTGCCGTATGCTGTAACGCATTGTGCTTGCTTTCTTAACGTGATATTGAAAAAAATCTGTTGCAATTCAACTTAGGTTTCATAGGTGCAGCATGGAAACGGGCCCTGCGGCCTACCGAGTCCCCGAATCTGGAGGTGTGCGTTTTCACACTTCTGTACCTCTTGCCTGATGGGAGAGGGGAGAAGAGGGAGTGGCGAGGGTGCGACTGGTCCTTGATGATGCTGCAGGCCTTGCCGAGGCAGCGTGAGGTGTAAGAGACTGATACCGATCGATAATGATCAAACCAACCTCCCTTCCATTGACTCCATCTACGCCTCACGCTGCCTCGGCAAGGCCAGCAGCAGCATCAAGGACCACTCTCCTTGATTATCATCTTCTCCCCTCTCCCATCAGGCAAAAGGTACAGAAGTGTGAAAACGCACACCTCCAGATTCAGGGACAGTTTCTTCCCAGCTGTTATCAGGCAACTGAATCATCCTACCACAACTACTGAACTACTATCCTGAACTACTATCTGCCTCATTGGTGACCCTCGGACTATCTTTGATCGGTTTTGCTGGCTTTACTAAACGTTATTCCTTTATCATGTATCTGTACACTGTAAATGGCTCAATAGTAATAATGTATTGTCTTTCTGCTGACTGGTTAGCATGCAACAAAAAGCTTTTCACTTTACCTCGGTACACGTGACAATATACTAAACTAAACTGAACTGAACTTGTCCAGCAAGCCTTCGGCCTAAACTCCACAATCACTTTAAAGCACTTTTAATATGATGGCCTTGCAAACTCAGTGATACGGGTAACAACACCTGACTTCCCAGACACTGAAATAGTTATCATGTCTTAGTAATGGATAATGTCTTGAATAGAGGTGGGTCAGGGGCATTTAGTTTAGTTTATTTTAGAGTTACAGCACGGAAACAGGCCCTTCGGCCCACCGAGTCCGCACCGACCAGCGATCCCCGCACACAAAAGGGCCTGTCCCACTTGGGCGACCTAATCCGCCAGTTCTGGCGAGTTTGCCCTCGACATACTCGCTGCACGGTCGACACGAGGTCGTAGGAGGTCTTCGTAACTCTCCTTCGAGTGGTCTCCGCGTACTCGAAGCCTCACTGGGTCGTGGCGTATTTTTTCAATATGTTAAAAAATGCCCGCGAGTAAAAAATGGTCGCCATGGACAAAATAGATACTTTTTTCACTCGTAGGCTTAGAAAAATAGGTGCAGGAGGAGGCCATTCGGCCCTTCGAGCCAGCACCGCCATTCAATATGATCATGGCTGATCGTCCGCTATCAATAACCTGTGCCTGCCTTATCCCCATATCCCTTGATTCCACTAGCCCCTAGAGCTCTATCTAACTCTCTCGTAAATCCATCCAGTGATTTAGCCTCCACTGCCCTTTGTGGCAGGGAATTCCATAAATTAAAATCGTAGTACGTCGTAGTAGGTCAGCATGTTAGTCGTAGGTAATCTTGGGTAGTCGAAGGTAGTCGTACATAGTCTTCACCATAGTCGTAGGGAGGTCGAAGGAGGTCGTCTACATGTCATTTTTTCAAATTCTTCTAAACTCACCAATTAGGTCGCCCAAGTGGGACAGCCCCTTCACACTTTTCTACACACACACTGTGGACAGTTTTTTTACAACTTTACCAATACAATTAACCTACAAACCTGCATGTGTTTGGGGTGTGGGACGAAACCGGAGCACCCGGAGAAAACCCACGCAGGTCAGGGGGAGAACGTACAAACTCCGTACAGACAGCGCCCGTAGTTGGGATTGAACCCAGGACTCTGTGGCTGCGAGTCAGCAACTCTACCGCTGCGCCCGTTCTGCAGCTCTCCCCAACGTCAATGTATTTACTTCTCTGCCTCAAACAAATACTGATTTCTGAAGCTCCACTTAAGGTCCAGAAAATGTACTTCCCTAAATGAAAGTAAGCATGCAGGTACAGCTGGCAGAGAAGAAAGCAAATGGCATGTTGGCCTTTATAACAAGAGGAATCGAATATATGAGCAAAGAGGTCCTTCTGCAGGTGTACAGGGCCCTAGTGAGACTACACCTGGAGTATTGTGTGCAGTTTTGGTTTCCTAATTTGAGGAAGGACATTCTTGCTATTGAGGGAATACAGCGTAGGTTTACAAGGTTAATTCCCGGGATGGCGGGACTGTCATATGCTGAGAGAATGAAGCAGCTGGGCTTGTACACTCTGGAGTTTAGGAGGATGAGAGGGAATCTCATTGAAACATATAAGATTGTTAAGGGTTTGGACACGCTAGAGGCAGGAAACATGTTCCCGATGTTGGGGGAGTCCAGAACCAGGGGCCACAGTTTAAGTATAAGGAGTAAGGCATTTAGAACGGAGATGAGGAAACACTTTTTCTCACAGAGAGTGGTGAGTCTGTGGAATTCTCTGCCTCAGAGGGCGGTGGAGGCCGGTTCTCTGGATGCTTTCTAGAGAGCTAGATAGGGCTCTTAAAGATAGCGGAGTCAGGGGATATGGGGAGAAGGCAGGAACGGGGTACTGATTGGGGATGATCAGCCATGATCACATTGAATGGCAGTGCTGGCTCGAAGGGCCAAATGGCCTACTCCTGCACCTATTGTCTATTGTCTATTGAGACACACACACAAAATGCTTGAGTAACTCAGCGGGCCAAGCAGCATCTCTGGGGAGAAGGAATGGGTGACACTTTGGGACGAGACCCTACTCTTCGGACTGGGAGTCAGGGGAGGCGAAACGAGAGGTATTTAAGGGTAAGGTGCGAAAACGAGAGAGCAAAAGGGTCAAGGAAAAATGTAGAATAGCCGCTTCTTCGAGATCCTTTCCTGAGTTTCTCCTGCATCTCTGCGATGTAAACCAGCACCTGCATATTCCTACCTACGCACTTCCCAAGAGTAGACCAGTCAGCCCATTAAAATTAAAATAAATCACTGCTGCCACTGGAAATCTAAAATAAAAAGAGTAATTGCTCAATGGTAGCAATCTTCATGTGTGATCTGGAGTACAACATTGGGTTCTCAGCTCAGCTGTTTAACATGCCAGCCCCTAGTCTGAACAAAGCCTCGCTGTAGTACCCCTAACGCAGTGGTCTGCTCGCTTTCATGTGTCGGGGCATCTTTGTACCATTTCAAAGGACAATTGGGGCAGGAGTAGGCCATTCGGCCCTTCGAGCCAGCACCGCCATTCAATGTGATCATGGCTGATCATCCCCAATCAGTACCCCGTTCCTGCCTTCTCCCCATATCCCCTGACTCCGCTATCTTTAAGAGCCCTATCTAGCTCCCTCTTGAAAGCGACCAGAGAACCGGCCTCCACCGCCCACTGAGGCAGAGAATTCCACAGACTCACCACTCTCTGTGTGAAAAAGTTTCCTCATCTCCGTTCTAAATGGCTTACCCCCTATTCTTAAACTGTGGCCCCTGGTTCCAGAGGTTTTCACACCTCTAGTTTCCCTCTCCCCTGACTCTCAGTCTGAAACGTCACATTTAGTTGGAGTTTAGATTAGTTTAGAGGTACAGCGTGGAAACAGGCCCTTCGGCCCACCGAGTCCGCACCGACCAGCGATCCCCGCACACTAACACTACCCTACACACACCAGGGACAATTTCACATTGATACATTTACACCGAGCCAATTAACCTACAACCCTGTACATCTTTCGAGTGTGGGAGGAAACCGAAGGTCTTGGAGAAAACCCACGCAGGTCACGGGGAGAACGTACAAACTCCATACAGGCAGCACCCGTAATCGGGATGGAACCCGGGTCTCTGGCGCTGTGAGGCAGCAACTCTACCGCTGAGACTCGCTGCCTGTCCCGCTGAGCCACTGCAGCATTTTGTCCATCTTCGGTGTCAACCAACACTTGCAGTTCCTTCCCACACATCGAGTGTAAGTCGTGGAGCAGCTTTGTAGGAGTTTTGTTGAGCCGCATGTGGAGCATTGCGTGCGCTTCTGATCATCTCCATTACAGGATGGATGTGGGGGCTTTGGAGAGGGTGCGGAGAAGGTTCACCAGAATTATGCCTGGATTAGGAGGCATTAGGAGGGAGAGACTGAACACTCAGGATATTTTCTCTGGAACGTCAGAGGTTGTGGGGAGACCTGTTAGAAATGTATAAAATTATGAGAGGTGCAGATAGGGTAGACAGTCAGAACATTTCTCCCAGGATGGATAAATCAAATACTAGTGGGCGTAGATTTAAGGTGACAAGGCCAAGGTTTAAGGGAGAGGTGTGGGTCAAGTTATTTTGACACAATCGGTGGTGGATGCCTGCAATGACCCGGTTGAGACAGGATATGCAGAGAATTGGGGGATGCTGATTCTGTGCAGGCAGATAAGAATGTGAGATAGACACAGTGCTGGAGTAATTCAGCGGGTCAGGCAGCATCTGTGGAGAACATGGATAGGTGACGTTTCACAGAGTGCTGGAGTAATTCAGCGGGTCAGGCAGCATCTGTGGAGAACATGGATAGGTGACGTTTCACAGAGTGCTGGAGTAATTCAGCGGGTCAGGCAGCATCTGTGGAGAACATGGATAGGTGACGTTTCACAGAGTGCTGGAGTAACTCAGCGGGTCAGGCAGCATCTGTGGAGAACATGGATAGGTGACGTTTCACAGAGTGCTGGAGTCACTCAGCGGGTCAGGCAGCATCTGTGGAGAACATGGATAGGTGACGTTTCACAGAGTGCTGGAGTAACTCAGCGGGTCAGGCAGCATCTGTGGAGAACATGGATAGGTGATGTTTCTGGTTGTGATAAAGGGTGCCGGATAAGTGGAGAAGAGGAATGAAATGTAAAGCTAGAGTGAGGTACGGGGGTGACGGGGCATGGGGAAAAGGGGGATAAAAGTGAAATAAGGCACAGAGGATGGAGGAATGGCTGTGCTCCTGCAGACAGCCAAATAACTTGGTAAATTGCTAACCTCATTGAGATCGGTTCATCTCTTTTGTTAAAACCTATTCAATGTGGCAGTCAAGTCTGTCAAAGTAAAGTAATGTTTTAGTTAATCAGTTTAGTTTATTGTCACGTGTACCGAGGTACAGTGAAAAGCTTTTGTTGCGTGTTAACCAGTCAGCGCAAAGACAATACATGATCACAATCGAGCCGTTTACAGTGTACAGATACATGATAAGGGAATAATGTTTAGTGCAAGGTAAAGCCAGCAAAGTCCGATCAAGGATAGTCCGAGGGTCACCAATGAGGTAGATAGTAGTTCAGCACTGCTCTCTGGTTGTGGTAGGATGGTTCAGTTGCCTGATAACAACTGGGAGGAAACTGTCCCTGAATCTGGAGGTGTGCGTTTTCACACTTCTGTACCTCTTGCCTGATGGGAGAGGGGAGAAGAGGGAGTGGCCGGGGTGAGACTGGTCCTTGATGATGCTGCTGGCCTTGCCGAGGCAGCGTGAGGTGTAGATGGAGTCAATGGAAGGGAGGTTGGTTTGATCACTATCGATCATTATCAGTCTCTGGCCCAGAGTAGGGGAGTCGAGAACCAGAGGACATGGGTTTAAGGTGGGGGGGGGGGGGAGATGCAATAGGAACCTGAGGGGTAACTTTTTCACAGAAGGGATGGTGGGCGTATGGTACGAGCTGCCGGAGGAGTAAGTTGAGGCAGGGTCTATCGCAACATTTAAGAAGCATTTGTGCAGGTACGTGGATAGGACAGGTTTAGAGGGATGTGGGCCAAATGCAGGCTAGTGGGACTAGTGTAGATGGGACATGTTGGTCATTGCGGGCAAGGTGAGCCAAAGTGTCTATGACTGTGACTCTATGCTAAGTGTTAGTAGTAGCAGAAAGATAGAAGGAACATAGGGAGAGGTTGAGCAGGCTGGGTCTCTATTCCTTGGAGCGCAGGAGGATGAGGAGTGATCTAATATAGGTGTACAAATTCATGATGAATAAATTGGCTAGATGTACAGAGTCTCTTGCTCAGAGTAGGAGAATCAGGGACCAGAGGGCAAAGGTTCAGGGTGAAGGGGAAAAAAATTAGTAAGAATCTGCCAGAGGAGGTAGTTGATGCTGGGACTATCCCAATGTTTAAGAAACAGTTAGACAGGTACATGGATAGGACCAGTTTGGGGGGATATGGACCAAACGCAGGAAGATGGGGCTAGTTGTCTACTCTGGAATTTAGAAGGATGAGAGGGGATCTTATTGAAACATATAAGATTATTAAGGGTTTGGACACGCGAGAGGCAGGAAACATGTTCCCGATGTTGGGGGAGTCCAGAACCAGGGGCCACACAGTTTAGGAATAAGGGGTAAGCCATTTAGAACGGAGATGAGGAAACACTTTTTCTCACAGAGAGTTTTGAGTCTGTTGAATTCTCTGGCCAGAGGGCGGTGGAGGCCGATTCTCTGGATAATTTCTAGAGAGAGCTAGATAGGGGTCTTGAAGATAGCGGAGTAGATGGGACATGTTGGTCGGTGTGGGCAAGTTGGGCCTGTTTCCACTCTGTGCCCCTAATGTCGAAAGTAAAGTCCGTATCGAGTACAGTCTTGGTGCACTCCTGCATGTCCGCTCTCGGTCTTGCAGCCTTGACATGCGTCTGCCCGTGGTCTTTGTTGCTCTGCCTTGCGTACCCCCTCCCCCCACCATCACGCCCTCCTGATTCTCCTCTCTCCCCCTCCCCTCTCTCTCCCCAGGCACTTCCTCTTCAAGACGGGAACCGGGACGACACCGCTGTTCAGTACCGCCTCTCCCGGCTACACCATGGCTTCCAGTGCCGTCTACTCACCGCCACCTCGCCCTCTGCCCAGGAACACGCTCTCGCGAAGTGCGTTTAAGTTCAAGAAAACATCCAAGTACTGCAGCTGGAAATGCACGGCTCTGTGTGCAGTGGGTGTGTCCGTCATTCTGGCCGTACTCCTCTCCTACTTCATAGGTAAGTGTTCAAAAACGCGGCACGGTGGCGCAGCGGTCGAGTCGCTGCCTCACAACACCAGAAACCCGGAAGCCCGGGTTCCATCCTGACAATGGGTGCCGTGTGTATGGATGCATGTTCTCATCATGACCCGCGTGGGTTTTCTCCGAGATCTTTCTCCGAGACCAGTAAAAGCTTCTTCAGATATGTTAAGGGAAAAAGAGTAGCAAAGTCAAATGTGGGTCCCTTGAAGGCAGACACAGGTGAAATTATTATGGGCAACAAGGAAATGGCAGAAGAGTTGAATAGGTACTTCGGATCTGTCTTCACTAAGGAAGACACAAACAATCTCCCAGATGTACTGGAGGACAGAGGATCTAAGGGGGTAGAGGAACCGAAATAAATTTTCATTAGGCGAGAAATAGTATTGGGTAGGCTAATGGGACTGAAGGATGATAAATCCCCTGGGCCTGATGGTCTGCATCCCAGGGTCCTCAGGGAGCTGGCTCTAAAAATAGTGGACGCATTGGTGATCATTTTCCAATGTTCAATAGATTCAGGATCAGTTCCTGTGGATTGGAGGATAGCTAATGTTATCCCACTTTTCAAGAAAGGAGCGAGAGAGAAAACAGGGAATTATAGACCTGTTAGTCTGACATCGGTGGTGGGGAAGATGCTGGAGTCAATTATAAAAGATGAAATAGCGGCACATTTGGATAGCCGTAACAGGATCGGTCCGAGTTAGCATGGATTTACGAAGGGGAATTCATGCTTGACTAATCTACTGGAATTTTTTGAGGATGTAACTAGGAAAATGGACAAGAGAGAGCCAGTGGATGTAGTGTACCTGGACTTTCAGAAAGCATTTGATAAAGTCCCACATAGGAGATCAGTGGGCAAAATTAGGGCACATGGTATTGGGGGTAGAGTGCTGACATGGATAGAGAAGTGGTTGGCGGACAGGAAACAAAGAGTAGGGATTATTTTTTTTAAAGAAGGAACTGCAGATGCTGGAGAATCGAGGGTACACAAAAAGCTGGAGAAACTCAGCGGGTGCAGCAGCATCTAAGGAGCGAAGGAGATAGGCGACGTTTCGGGTCGAGACCCTTCTTCAGACAGAGTAGGGATTAACGGGTCCCTTTCAGAGGATGGCCTCCTCCTGTACCTATTGTCTATTATTGTCTATTGTCTGTCTGTACGGAGTTTGTACGTTCTCCCTGTGACCTGTGTGGGTTTTCTCCGAGATCTCTGGTTTCCTCCCACATTCCAAAGACGTGCAGCTTTGTAGGTTCATTGGCTTGGATTTGTTTTCTCTGTATAAGTGTAAATTGTCCCTAGTGTGTGTAAGCTTGTGTTAGTGTACGGAGATCACTGGTCAATAGACAATAGACAATAGGTGCAGGAGGAGGCCATTCGACCCTTTGAGCCGGCACTGCCATTCAATGTGATCATGGCTGATCATCCACAATCAGCACCCCGTTCCTGCCTTCTCCCCATATCCCCTGACTCCGCTGTCTCTAAGAGCCCTATCTAGCTCTCAAGAGAGTATCCAGAGAACCTGCCTCCACCGCCCTCTGAGGCAGAGAATTCCACAGACTCACCACTCTGTGTGTGAAAAGGTTTATGTTTAATGTTTTATGTGTCATTCCTAACTGTCACTGTATGTCACGGTGTCACTTGCGGGTGGAGCACCAAGGCAAGTATTTCCTCGTCTCCGTTCTAAATGGCTTACCCCTTATTCTTAAACTGTGGTCCCTGGTTCTGGACTCCCCCAGCATCAGGAACATGTTTCCTGCCTCTGGCGTGTCCAAACCCTTAACAATCTTATATGTATCAAAAAGATCCCCTCTCATCCTTCCAAATTCCAGAGTTTACAAGCCCAGCCGCTCCACTCTCTCAGCATACGACAGTCCCGCCATCCCGGGAATTAACCTTGTAAACCTACGCTGCACTCCCTCAATAGCAAGAATGTCCTTCCTCAAATTAGGGGACCAAAACTGCACACAATACTCTAGGTGTGGTCCCACTAAGGCCCTGTACAACTGCAGAAGGACCTCTTTCCTCCTATACTCAACTCCTCTTGTTATAAAGGCCAACATGACATTCACTTTCTTCAATGCCTGCTGTTACTGCATGCTTACTTTCATAGACTGATGAACAAGGACCTCTTTGCTCCTATACTCGGCGCAGACATGGTGGGCCAAATGGCCTGTTTCCGCGCTGTGTCTCTGAACCACAAAAAACTAACCCCCCCCCCCCCCCTCCGTTGTAGCAGTGATGAGAGAGAATAAATTATTTTGTCTCCAGAAGATTTGACAGTCTAACAGAACATCTTGCACAGGCTTGGGACGGCCAAGCCTTGATTTGGGTGGGAAGGAACTGCAGATGCTGGTTTAAACCGGATAGACACAAATAGCTTGAGCTTTGATGAGGTCCCTCGAGAACCCCCTGGTTCCTTTCAAAGCTCCCTACATAACAAGAAGATTTCAGTATAGGAGTAAAGAGGTTCTTCTGCAGTTGTATAGGGCTCTCGTGAGACCACATCTGGAGTATTGTGTACAGTTTTGGTCTCCTAATTTGAGGAAGGACATCCTTGTGATTGAGGCAGTGCAGCGTAGGTTCACGAGATTGATCCCTGGGATGGCGGGACTGTCATATGAGGAAAGATTGAAAAGACTAGGCTTGTATTCACGGGAGTTTAGAAGGATGAGGGAGGATCATATAGAAATATATAAAATTATAACTGACTGGACAAGCTAGATGGAGGAAAAATGTTCCCAATGTTGGGCGAGTCCAGAACAAGGGGCCACATTCTTAGAATAAAGGGGAGGCCATTTAGGACTGAGGTGAGAAAAAACATTTTCACCCAGAGAGTTGTGAATGTGTGGAATTCCCTGCCACAGAGGGCAGTGGATGCCAAGTCACTGGATGGATTTAAGAGAGAGTTAGATACCCTAGGGGCTGGTGGAGTCAGGGGATATGGGGAGAAGGCAGGCACGGGTTATTGATTGGGGACGATCAGCCATGATCACAATGAATGGTGGTGCTGGTTCGAAGGGCAGAATGGCCTCCTCCTGCACCTATTTTCGATATTTCTGTGTAAAGTTTCCTTTGTGATGAACAGCTGACAGCTCAGGTAGAAACAGAAAAGAAAAGATTGATTCCAAACTTTAAAAAAAGGTCCCATCAGGATGCATTAATATTGGAGGCAGACAGGAAAGCAGTCGTGGATTTGAAACGTTACATCAAAATAAAATCAAACTACATTTCAAATCACATCGAGAATACAGAATAAATAAATCATAGCTGGATCAAAATGTATTTATTATTTCTGTGTTATACATTTTTAAAGCAAATATCATTTGTACCAAAAAATGATGGATTTCATCTTATATTGATCAACGTGTCTCATTGTCTGTGCATGAAAGATTCAACGATGTGCTCTTCTTGTGTCGACAGTGACGCTGTCGATGACTTGAATGTAATCATGTATTGTCGTTCTGCTGACTGGTTGGTTGGCATGCAACATAAACCTTCACTGTGCCTCGATTCCAGTGACAATAAACTAAACTAGGACACGATATCAGGGTGGCGCGGTGGTAGGGTTGCTGCCTCACAGCGCCACAGACCTGGGTTCCATCCTGACGTTCTTCTAAACCTCTTCTGGACCCTCTCCAGAGCCACGCTTTCTCTTTCTCTCCCTCTCTCTCTTCCTCCCTCTCTCTCTTCCTCCCTCTCTCCCTCTTCCTCTCACCCTCCTTCTCTCTCACCTCCCTCTCTCCCTCTATCACTCCTTCCCTCCCTCTCCCTCTCTCACCCTCCCTCTCTCTCTCCCTCCCTCCCTTTCTCCTTCCCTCCCTCCCTCTCCCTCTCTCCCTCTATCACTCCCTCCTCCCCTTCCCCCCGTCTCTCTCCCTCTCTCTCCTTCCCTCCATCCCTCCCTCCCTCCCTCCCTCCCTCTCCCTCTCTCTCCCTCTCTCCCCTCCCTCTCTCCCTCTATAACTCCCTCCTTCCTTCCCTCCCTCTCCCTCTCTCTCCCTCCCTCTCCCTCTCTCTCCTTCTCCCTCTCCAAGTTGTAAGACTCCAATCGGTTGTAATCTGCAAACACCAAATCCCAGAGTTTGTCCAATTACAAGATCTTATTAACAGAGAGAATACCTTCAGGAACCCATTACCGACTCTGACCTTTCACCCCCGAGTGTGACATATAAATTCATGAAGAAATAAAATAGAAAAAAACGCATTAATTCCCCCCATCCTTGCGAGCGCAGCCCGACTAACCAAAGGAACAAGAGTTTCTCTAAGTAATTACCCAGCTCTTTGGCTGCGGTTGGTGGAGTTAGTATTTGATCAAATAAGTTGTATCAAGAATTAATGAGAGAACAAAATATGATCATATTTTTTAAATTTAGGTTTAGTTTAGTTTAGAGATACAGCGTGGAAACAGGCGTACACTAACACTATCCTACACACACCAGGGACAATTTATACCAGGGGTGGGCAGCTTTGTTCTGCATAGGGGCCAGGACACATGTCTGTGAGTGGATGGCAGGCCACATCTATCACGTGTACACATGGATCCTGCCCCGGATGGCAGGCATCAAATCACGAGTTCACATAGATCCCGGCCCTTCGAGGAGGCCACCCGGAGCCCTGGGCCCTAGTTACGGGCGCTCGCCAACATGGCGTCCCTAGTTACGGGTGCTCACCAACATGGCGTCCCTAGTTACGGGCGCTCACCAACATGGCGTCCCTAGTTACGGGCGCTCACCAACATGGCGTCTCTAGTTACGGGCGCTCGCCAACATGGCGTCCCTAGTTACGGGCGCTCGCCAACATGGCGTCCCTAGTTACGGGCGCTCACCAACATGGCGTCCCTAGTTACGGGCGCTCGCCAACATGGCGTCCCTAGTTACGGGCGCTCGCCAACATGGCGTCCCTAGTTACGGGCGCTCGCCAACATGGCGTCCCTAGTTACGGGCGCTCGCCAACATGGCGTCCCTAGTTACGGGCGCTCACCAACATGGCGTCCCTAGTTACGGGCGCTCGCCAACATGGCATCCCTAGTTACGGGCGCTCGCCAACATGGCGTCCCTAGTTACGGGCGCTCACCAACATGGCGTCCCTAGTTACGGGCGCTCGCCAACATGGCGTCCCTAGTTACGGGCGCTCACCAACATGGCGCACCTACGGACCATTGCCTTGGCTCAGTCCTGATGACTTTGGGGTAGGGGCTGCATTCGGCAAGGGGGCCGTAGGTTGCCGACCCCTGATTTACACTAAGCCAATGAACCTACAAACCTACACGTCTTCGGAATGTCAGATGAAACTGAAGATCTGGGAGAAATGAATGAATGAATGAATAAGTTTATTGGCCAAGTATATTCACATACAAGGAATTTGCCTTGGTGCTCCGCCAGCAAGTGACAACATGAAATACAGTGACAGTTAGGAATGACAAATAAAATATGGCACATTAACAAATCCCACGCGGGTCACGGAGAGAACGTACAAACTCCGTAAAGACAGCACCCGTAGTCAGGATCGGACGCAGGGCTGTTTCCAACGCTGAATCTCCAAACTAAACTTAGCTGAAGCTAAAGAAAAAGTGCAGGACATGATCTACTTTCTATGCAAGAGAATACACACAAGGTGATCTGTTTTGCCATGAAGCTTAATCAGAGACACAGATGTCATTGCTACTGAAAATGTCAGGGTAAGCCCAGCATGGGCACATTTACAAAATGCAAATCGGCCCGATGCATGGCATGGTCTCTTTACAAACAATAATTGGTTAGGTGTCGAGCGTTTCACTTGTTAATAGTCCAGGTTCAGCTGGGTTATGTTCACGGGCGAATCAAATGATGTTCTTATGCTAATGCCCGGCTACTTTGCAAAAGTCAAACAAGGCAAATGTTTTTCATAAATCTCAGGAAGACGACATTGGCTCTGGAAATGTGAGGTCAGCAGAGGCTTGTGTTGGACGGAGCGTTGAGGCGAATAGTTGCACTCACAGAGAGAAATAGCCAAGCCTTAAGGACACGTTGGGAAAAGGAGAAGTACAGCGGGATCTGGGGGTCCTTGTTCATCAGTCTATGAAAATAAGCATGCAGGTACAGCAGGCAGTGTAGAGAGCCAATGGCATGTTGGCCTTCATAACAAGAGGAATCGAATATAGGAGCAAAGAGGTCCTTCTGCAGTTGTACAGAATCCTAGTGAGACCACACCTGGAGTATTGTGTGCAGTTTTGGTCCCCTAATTTGAGGAAGGACATTCTTGCTATTGAGGGAGTTCAGCGTAGGTTTACAAGGTTAATTCCTGGCATGGCGGGACTGTCATATGCTGAGAGAATGGAGCGGCTGGGCTTGTGCACTCTGGAGTTTAGAAGGATGAGAGGAGATCTTATTGAAACATATAAGGTTATATGGTGCAGGAGTATTGTCTATTGTCTATTGTCTACAACAGTTGAAACTGAGCACACTGCAGCCGAGATAACGGACTGCTGGAGGCCTGGATAGAGCAGATGTGGAGATGATGTTTCCACCAGTGTGGGATCATCAGCCAGAGTATCGAGCATAGAAGTTGGGAGTCCCGAAGAAGGGTCTTGACCTAAACATCACCCATTCCTTCTCTCCACAATACAATACAATACAATACGGTTTTATTCGTCACATTGCACATACATTTGGGCCATTTGGAAAAGTGGGCTGAAAGATGGCAGATGGAGTTTAATGCTGATAAGTGTGAAGTGCTACATCTTGGCAGGACAAATCAAAATAGGACGTACATGGTAAATGGTAGGGAATTGAGGAATGCTGTGGAACAGAGGGATCTAGGAATAACTGTGCATCCCTGAAGGTGGAATCGCATGTAGATAGGGTAGGTAAAGAAAGCCTTTGGTGTGCTGGCCTTTATAAATCAGAGCATTGAATATAGGAGTAGGGAAGTAATGTTAAAATTGTACAAGGCATTGGTAAGACCAATTCTGGAGTATGGTGTACAATTTTGGTCGCCTAGTTATAGGAAGGATGTCAACAAAATAGAGAGAGTACAGAGGAGATTTACTAGAATGTTGCCAGGGTTCCAGCAACTATGTTACAGAGAAAGGTTGAACAAGTTAGGTCTTTATTCTTTGGAGCGCAGAAGGTTAAGGGGGACTTGATTGAGGTCTTTAAAATGATGAAAGAGATAGACAGAGTTGACGTGGATAATCTTTTCCCATTGAGGGTAGGGAAGATTCAAACAAGAGGGCATGACATGAGAATTAAGGGACAGAGGTTTAGGGGTAACGTGAGGGGGAACTTCTTTACTCAGAGGGTGGTGGCTGTGTGGAATGAGCTTCCAGCAGAAGTGGTGGAGGCAGGATCGATTTTAACATTTAAGAGTAAAGTGGATAGGTATATGGACGTGAAGGGAATGGAGGGGTATGGTCTGAGTGCAGGTAGATGGGACTAGGGGAAAACAAATGGTTGGCACGGACTGGAAGGGCCGAGAGGGCCTGTTTCCGTGCTGTAATTGTTATATGGTTATATGGTTATATAATGCAAGTGAAATGAATTTGCCAGCAGCGGTACAATGATAAAGAACACACAAAAAAAATAAAAATTTAACACAAACATCCACCACAGCATTCATCACTGTGGTGGAAGGCACAAAAATTAGCCAGTCCGCCTCCATTTTCCCCGTGGTCGGGACCTCCACCCTCCACAGTTGCCGCTGCGGGCGTCCAGATGTGCAGACAAGGTAAAGTCCAGGTAAGCCCTGAATCGTTGCCTCCCCACCGGAGTCCACAGTTTCAGGCTGGTGTAGGCCGCAGGCCGGCGGTCGTAGATTTAAAATTTGCGCCGCAGCCAGAAGCATCGCAGACTGCAGGGCCGGCGGTCTGGAGCTCCACTCCAGGGATTCCCTGGCGAGGGACCCCGCTCCTGATGGTAAGTAAGTCCCCTCCACGCCCGCAGTAGAAGTAGGCCGCGGGCCGGCAGTTGGAGCTCTTCTTCCCCCGGGTCCCACACCGCGCCAGCCGGAGCTCTGCAGACCGCGGCTTCAGGCTGCCGTGGGCCAGCGAAAAGGAGCGCTCCCCTCTGGCGAGACCCGGCGAGAGGTCGCCCGCTCCGCGCCGAGAGTCCGCGCTGCGCCCGCCGCTGAAGCCCCGGGCGTGTCTCCAGGAAAGGCCTCCCGATCCTCGCTGTTAGGCCACGAGGGAGGCGACCTGGAAAAAGTCGCCTCTCCATGGAGGAGGCGACTGAAGCGGTTTCCCCCTTATCCCCGCCCACACCGCCCCCCACACAAGACACACAAAGAAACATTAAAAACAGACATTAAAACACACTAAAAAAAACTAAAAAAGTAGAAAAAAAAACGAACACACTGCTCCCAGGGCTGCCGATTTGCAGCGCCCCCACCGACCTCCAGAGATGCTGCCTGTCCTGCTGAGTTACTCCAGCATTTTGTAGCTATCTTCTGTTTAAACCAGCATCTGCAGTTCCTTCCTACACATGGAAGTTGGGAGGTCATGCAACAAATAGCACATATAGTGCATAATAATATAGTCTTTTGCAGTTCAGAGCTCAGAGCTTATTCAGATACAGATACAGATCTCATTCGCTGTTGTGTTTAATAGCCTGATGGCTGTGGGGAAGTAGCTGTTCTTGAACCTGGACGTTACAGTTTTCAGGCTCCTGTAGCTTCTTCCTGATGGCAGTGGTGAGATGAGTGTGTGGCCAGGATGGTGTGTGTCTGTGATGATGTTGGCTGCCTTTATGAGGCAGCGACTTTGATAAATCCCGCTGAATTACCCCCGCATGTCTGTCAACACCAGAGATACCCTGGATTACAGGGGCTTGGTGGGATGCCCAGACCCTCAGATTAAAAGAGTGTTTTAGACAATAGACAATAGGTGCAGGAGTAGGCCATTCGGCCCTTTGAACCAGCACCGCCATTCAATGTGATCATGGCTGATCATCCCCAATCAGTACCCCGTTCCTGCCTTCTCTGCATGTCCCCTGACTCCACTATTTTTAAAATATCCCCTATCTAGCTCTCTCTTGAAAGCATCCAGAGAACCAGCCTCCACCGCCCTCTGAGGCAGAGAATTCCACAGACTCGCAACTCTCTGTGAGAAAAAGTGCCTGTCCCACTGAGTTTTTCAAGCATTTTGTGTCTATCGTCAGAACTACTTTATCGACTGAAAAGTGCTTTTAGCTGACCGGAAGCTACCAAAAGAAAGCCTTACATAAACTCAAGTCTCTGTTTTATTATCTTGCAATTGATTATTGGTGTCCCATTTACATCACGGCAGTTCCTCTCAGGGCAGATCTGGTGCGTCTGGAGACACCAGGTCCATTTAGAATGGTGGCTCGATTAGCTTAGAGATACTGTGTGGAAACAGGCCCTTCGGCCCACCAAGTCTATGCCGGCCAGCGATCACCGGTTCACACGATAGACAATAGACAATAGGTGCAGGAGTAGGCCATTCGGCCCTTCGAGTCAGCACCGCCATTCAATGTGATCATGGCTGATCATCCCCAATCAGTACCTCATTCCTGCCATCTCCCCATATCCCGACTCCGCTATCTTTAAGAGCCCTATCTAGCTCTCTCTTGAAAGTATCCAGAGAACCTGCCTCCACCGCCCTCTGAGGCAGAGAATTCCACAGACTCACAACTCTCTGTGAGAAAAAGTGTTTCCTCGTCTCCGTTCTAATTGGCTTACCCCTTATTCTTAAACTGTGGCCCCTGGTTCTGGACTCCCCCAACATCGGGAACGTGTTTCCTGCCTCAAGCGTGTCCAAACCCTTAATAATGTTATACGTTTCAATAAGATCCCCTCTTATCCTTCTAAATTCCAGACAAAATCATGTGATAGGAGTAGAATTAGGCCATTCGGCCCATCAAGTCTGCTCCGCCATTCAATCATGGCTGATCTAGCTCGCCCTCCTCACCTCATTCTCCTGCCTTCTCCCTGTAACCTCTGGCAGAACGTATCTTGTCACAAGCTCCATTATCGATGAAGCGCTGTCAGAAGCGAAGAAAAATCAATCGGCGGGCTGAAGGGCCTGTATCCCCGCTGCATCTGCAGTGAAGAGAGCTAATGGAATTGTTGGCCTTCATAACACGAGGATTTCAGTATAGGAGTAGAGAGGTTCTTCTGCAGTTGTACAGGGCTTTGGTAAGACCACATCTGGAGTATTGTGTACAGTTTTGGTCTCCTAATTTGAGGAAGGACATCCTTGTGATTGAGGCAGTGCAGCGTAGGTTCACGAGATTGATCCCTGGGATGGCGGGACTGTCATATGAGGAAAGATTGAAAAGACTAGGCTTGTATTCACTGGAGTTTGGAAGGATGAGGGGAGATCTTATAGACACATATAAAATTATAAAAGGACTGGACAAGCTAGATGCAGGAAAAATGTTCCCAATGTTGGGCGAGTGCAGAACCAGGGGCCACAGTCTTAGAAATAAAGGGGAGGTCATTTAACACTGAGGTGAAAAAAAATGTTCACCAGAGTTGTGAATTTGTGGAATTCCCTGCCACAGAGGGCAGTGGAGGCCAAGTCACTGGATGGATTTAAGAGAGAGTTAGATAGAGCTCTAGGGGCTAGTGGAGTGAAGGGATATGGGGAGAAGGCAGGCACGGGTTATTGATAGGGGACGATCAGCCATGATCACGGTGCTGGCTCGAAGGGCCAAATGGCCTCCAACCGCATCTATTTTCTATGTTTCTATCTCTGCAAAAACTCGAAGTGGGAGCAAGTGCACCCCAACCTGGATCCATAATGTATTACGGGGAACGCAGGAACGTTGAGCTCCAAGGCTGGTGAGAGGATCTTGTCTGTGGCACACAGCACAGTGTTCCGTAATGGTCTGCAAAACCAACTGCGCCAACTAGCTTGCTATCAGTCAAGAAGCATATGATCGCAGCAGGAGGCTGGAGATAAAGGCTAATTTATGGAGAATTATGCACTCATAATCACACAAAAACCCCAGAAGGGGTGAACATGACTTTGCATCTTTCCTTCTGCGAGCTTCATCTCGCCTTCTTGTTTTGATTATCGCATCCCGAATATTTTTTCTGAGCTTTGCTTCCTGCTTTGCTCAAAGCTTTCGAAGCCACATGTTGTGCTTTGTATGAAATCCTGTCAGATTTAATATGGAACATGAAAGTAAACCAGTAATCGTGTGTTAGTTATTCATAAGCTCCGAATATGCACACAGACTGTGGAACAACATAAAGAAAAATCCGTGCGTGTCATTTAGCTGTAAACTAATTTGACCCCTTTGTGCTTGATACTAAATCTTTTCATCAGATGCCACATTTATCTATCATCAGCATGCAAATGATCTGGCTGAAGTACAAAATGAAGAGAGGAATAGATCGGGTAGCCGCAGCGAGCCTCTCGTGCCCAGAGTAGCGGAGTCGAGAAGCAGAGGATATCATTTTTAGTTTAGTTTAGAGATACAGCGCAGAAACGGACCCTTCGCGAAGCTCACTATCCGAAGAACACTATCCTACACACTGGGAACAATTTATTATAACGAAGCCAAATCACCTTAGACATAGGGTGGTGAATCTGTGGAATTAATTGCCACAGAAGGCTGTGGAGGCCAAGTCAGTGGATATTTTTAGGGCAGAGATAGATAAGTTCTTGATTAGGGGTTATGGTGAGAAAGGGTTATGGTGAAAAGGCAGGAGAATGGGATTAAGAGGGAGAGATAGATCAGCCATGATTGAATGGTGGAGTAGACTTGATGGGCCGAATGGCTTAATTCTGCTCCTATCACATGAACATGACATAGATAGATTATTGATTAGTACGTGTGTCAGGGGTTGTGGGGAGAAGTCAGGAGAATGGGGATATTTTGAAAGAAGATATTGTGGACAATAGATAATAGGTGCAGGAGGAGGCCATTCGGCCCTTTGAGCCAGCACCGCCATTCAATGTGATCATGGCTGATCATCCCCAATCAGTACCCCGTTCCTGCCTTCTCCCCATATCCCCTGACTCCGCTATCTTTAAGAGCCCTATCTACCTCTCTCTTGAAAGTATCCAGGGAAACGGCCTCCACAGGAGAGAATTCCACAGACTCACAACTCTCTGTGTGTGAAACCTTGATTAGTGCGGGTGTCAGGGGTTATGGGGAGAAGGTAGAAGAATGGGGTTGAGAGGGAGAGATAGATCAGGCATGATTGAATGGTGGAGTAGACTTGATGGGCTGAATGGCCTAATTCGGTCCCCATCATTTAAATGCCAATGTCATAACAGCCTCAACTAACTAAAGACCGATAAAGCAGCATCAGTTGCTTCCATCATTCTTCTCAGTATTCTGTCGATGGCGAGGCCTTGATGTGCATTATTTGTGATTACGTCAATATGCTGGGCCCAAGACAGATGTTCAAAGATCTTCAGTGCCCGCTGAGCATTTTATAGCAAACATGTTGGTTTAAAGATAGAAACATAGAAAATAGGTGCAGGAGTAGCCTTCGAGCCAGCACCGCCATTCAATGTGATCATGACTGATCATCCACAATCAGTACCCCGTTCCTGCCTTACCCTCACCATATCCACTTGTTTCCTCACCATATCCCCTTAATTCCGCTAGCCCCTAGAGCTCTGTCCAACCTCTGTTTACTTTTTTTGAGAGGGTTGAGGGGGAAGTGTGCACAAGCACACACGCACACGACAAGCATTACATAAATGATAGGGAGCAGAATTAGGCCATTCAGCCCATCGAGTCTACTCTGCCTAGTCCGCCGCCATGGGCCCTGTTATGTTGAGGCAGGTGGTGCTTCCGTAACATCGGAAGCTGACCTGGTTGGTGACCGACTCCGAACTCCGGCAACAGTAGCTTCGTCCGCCTCGAACCGTGGGGCTTGAATCGACCCGTTCGCGGGGCCTTTCATCAGCCGACAAGGGCTTCAACATCGGGAACCTCGATCACCTCGCCGATTCAGCCCTTAAGTGTCTGAGAAGCCCGGATTACAAAATATGGGGGGGATTGTCCCCCACCTCTCAAAGCATGGGGGGAGGGGGATGTGCTCCCCCGTTCCCCCTGTCCCCCCAAAGATTTCTGCCCATGTTCAGGTGCTTGATCAGTTTGCTTGTTTTCTGTTCCACCAGCGATGCATCTTCTCGGCCTGAATTGGCAGCTGCAGCAAGTCGACAATTACACGTTTGAAAATGGCCGCGTGAAGACAGAGAGCTCTCCCACCAACGTGGTCACCGCGACCTCCTCCGACGCTGGTAAGAACTTCCTCGCCTCTTTCACCAGCAAAATGCAAAGAATACAACATAGAACACAGTTCACCTCAGTGTCAGTTCAGTTTAGTTTACTGTCACGTACCGAGGTATAGTGAAAAGCTTTTGTTGCGTGCTAACCAGTCAGCGGGAAGATAATACACGATTACAATCGAGCCGTCCACAGTGTACAGTTACAGGATAAAGGGAATAACTTTTAGTGCAAGATAGAACAGTGTAGCGCAGGAACAGACCCTTCTGTGTTGAACATGATGCCAAGACCCAGCCTACTCTGCCTCTCCCTGTAGCTCAAACCCTCTAGTCTTGGCAACATCCTCGTAAATCTTTACTGAACCCTTTCAATATCTTTCCTATAACATGGTGCCCAGAACTGAACACAATATTCTAAATGCGGTCTCACCACTTATACAACTGCAACATGACCTCCCAACTTCTATACTCAATACTCTGACTGATGAAGGCCAATGTGCCAAAAGCCTTTTTGACCACCTTATCTACCTGTGACTCGACCTTTAAGGAACCATGCACCTGTACTCCTAGATCCCTCTGCTCTACAACACTACCCAGAGGCCGACCATTCACTGTGTAGGTCCTGCCCTTGTTCGACGTCCCAAAATGCAACACCTCACACTTCTCTGTATTAAATCCCATCAACCATTCCTCCGCCCACCTGGCCAATCGATCCAGATCCTGCTGCAATCATTCACAACCATCTTCACTATCTGCAAAACCACTCACTTTTGTATCATCAGCAAACTTGCTAATCTTGCCCTGTATGTTCTCATCCAAATCATTGATGTAGATGACAAACAGTAACGGGCCCAGCACCGAACCCTGAGGCACACCACTAGTCACAGGCCTCCAGTCTGAGAAGCAACCTTCCACCATCACCCTCTGATTCCTTCCATGGAGCCAATTTGCTATCCATTCAGCTATCTCTCATGCGATCTAACCTTCCAGAGCAGCCTACCATGCAGAACCTTGTCGAACATCTTGCTGAAGTCCATGTACACAACATCTACAGCTCTGCCCTCTTCGACCTTTTATGTCAAGTCTTCAAAATAAGATCATTCAGAATTGTCACCTATTCCTTTGCTCCATAGATGCTGCCTCACCCGCTGGGTTTCTCCAGCATTTTCGTCTACCTTCTCCTATTCAGATTTGTGAGACACGGTGGCCGGTATGGGCGCGTTGGGCCGAAGGGCCTGTTTCCACGCTGATCGCTCTATGACTCTATAACTCTCCTGCCCGATTAATCAGGGGACGCCAACCATACGAATTGTTTTTGCAAAGACACCATTTTCAAGGCCGGCAAAATCTTACATGTCACTCACTTAGCAGTTCTATCCGCTGCAGAATGAAGGGTTTGTTAAATTTAGAAATTAGAGCACGGAATATGAATGAGGCCCTTAGATCATAGGCCCTGACATCATCAGATTTCTCTCCGTTGAATGAACAATTTGTGACATTCCATCTTGATCTGGCCCCTATTAAATAAATCTGTGATTTCACCACTTTATTGTTACATTTGATCCTTGACTTCTTTCTGGTGATAGTTTTATTACGAGATGTGTCAATTATCTAACCCTTGCCTGGAGATGAGCATCTAGCCCCCTGTACCAGCCAGCTCCAGTCAAATCAATCCTGGCCTCCTTAAATAGCCGGCTATTGAGCTGAAGGATTTAGCACCAGCGATATTTTACTCATCAATTAACCTCATTGTCGTTTTATTATGCTAAAAGCCCACTCAAGTATTTTTGCACCAAGAGCAATGTTAAATTCTATGATATAATATATTCTAAATATAAGGTTATTAAATAATCTGAGGTGATTTGGTTTTTTGACGTGAATGCGTGCATGTGTGCATGGGAGCATGGGAGCATGCGTGTGTGGTGTGGAAAAGTGACCTGTCAGGTTCATAGATGCATAGATACATAGACAATTGATGCAGGAGTAGGCCATTCGGCCCTTTGAGCCAGCACCGGCATTCAATAGGATCATGGCTGATCATCCACAAAGATGAAATAGCGGCACATTTGGATAGCAGTAACAGGATCGGTCCGAGTCAGCATGGATTTACGAAGGGGAAACCATGCTTGAATAATCTTCAGGAATTTTTGAAGATGTAACTGGGAAAAATGGACAAGGGAGAGCCAGTGGATGTAGTGTACCTGGACTTTCAGAAAGCATTTGAAAAGATCCCACATAGGAGATTAGTGGGCAGAATGAGGGGTCATGGTATTGGGGGTAGAGTGCTGACATGGATAGAGAAGTCGATGGCAGACAGGAAACAAAGAGTAGGGATTAATGGGTCCCTTTCAGAATGGCAGGTAGTAACTAGGGTACCGCAAGGCTTGGTGCTGGGACCGCAGCTATTTACAATAAACATCAATGATTTGGATGAAGGGATTCAAAGTAACATTAGCAAATTTGCAGATGACACAAAGCTGGGTGGCAGTGTGAACTGTGAGGAGGATGCTCTGAGAATGCAGGGTGACTTGGACAGGTTGGGTGAGTGGGCAGATGCATGGCAGATGAAGTTTAATGTGGATAAATGTGAGATTATCCACTTTGTTAGCAAAAACAGGAAGGCACATTACTATCTAAATGGTGTCAAGTTGGGAAAAGGGGAAGTACAACGGGATCTGGGGCAGGCAGTGAAGAAAGTGAATGTCATGTTGCCTTCATAACAACAGGAGTTGAGTATAGGAGCAAAGAGGTCCTTCTGCAGTTGTACAGGGCCCTAGTGAGACCACACCTGGAGTATTGTGTGCAGTTTTGGTCCCCTAATTTGAGGCAGGACATTCTTGCTATTGAGGGAGTGCAGCGTAGGTTTACAAGGTTAATTTCCGGGATGGCGGGACTGTCATCTGCTGAGAGAATGGAGCGACTGGGCTTGTACACTCTGGAGTTTAGAAGGATGAGAGAGGATCTTATTGAAACATATAAGATTATTAAGGGTTTGGACACGCTAGAGGCAGGAAACATGTACCTGATGTTGGGGGAGTCCAGAACCAGGGGCCACAGTTTAAGAATAAGGGGTCAGCCATTTAGAACGGAGGCGAGGAAACACTTTTTCACACAGAGAGTGGTGAGTCTGTGGAATTCTCTGCCTCAGAGGGTGGTGGAGGCCGGTTCTCTGGATGCTTTATAGAGAGAGCTAGATAGGGCTCTTAAAGATAACGGAGTCAGGGGATACGGGGAGAAGGCAGGAACGGGGTACTGATTGGGGATGATCAGCCATGATCACATTGACTGGTGGTGCTGGCTCGAGGGGCCGAATGGCCTACTCCTGCACCTATTGCCTATTGATAGTGCTAGTGTGTAGGGATTGCTGGTTGGTGGGGACTCGGTGGGCTGATAGGGCCTGTTTCCGCGCTGTATCTCTAAACTAAAAACTAAACTTAACTAAACTAACAATAACAATTTCATTTCCTCCACTGGGCATCAGGTTTCTTGCCTGTGTGGTGGTCTTGCCGACACTGCCTCTGATGATGTGGGTTAACAACCGAGGAGCCTGGCCCAACAAACCACATCCTAGGCCAGGCCTGGTATCCGGGGCTATTCCAGTCCATCCAAACCTCAGAGCAGCTGGAAGTAGCTGTTCCCATGGCACCCATCCAGGAACTACAGATATATAATACTTGAGCAAGTGAAGCAGGGGATCTAATGGGAAACATAGACAATTGGTGCAGGGTAGGCCTTTCAGCCCTTGGAGCCAGCACCGCCATTCAATGTGATCACTACTAATCATGCAACATCAGTAGCCCGTTCCTGCCTTCTCCCCATACCCCTTGATACCACCGGTAGGCAAGTGGCTGATTCGGGCACTCCAAGCCGTGGAGTGTGTTCGACCGTCCCGACGTCGGAGTTTCGATTATCCCGACGTCGGAGTTTGGGTCATCCCCTCGAGAGGGCCTTTTACATCGGGCCGTCTGTAGCGGCGACTACGGAGGGTTCATGGCCCCGACCATGGGTGAATAAAGGAGGAGGACTGACTGAAATTTGTTGCCTTCCTCCACGGTGAAGAATGCTGTGGTGGATGTTTGTGTTACATTCTATTGTGTATTGTGTGTTCTCTTTTTTAAGTGTAGCGCTGCTGGCAAATTCATTTCACTGACTTTGATTCCGTTAGCCCTAAGAGCTAAATCTAAAGGGCCTGTCCCACTTACGTGTCCTTGGCACGCAAATTACGTGACCTCGTGGTCGCGTTGAGGCGCACGGGCATCGTGTGGCGGCGGTAGAGTTGCTGCCACACAGCGCCGGAGACCCGGGTTTAATCCTGACTACTGCTGCTGTCTGTGCAGAGTTTGCATGACCTTCCTGTGGGTTTTCTCCGGGTGCTCCAGGTTACTCCCACCTCCAAAGATGTACAGGTTTGTAGGTTAATTGGCTTCAATAAAGGTTATATATTCTCCCTTGTGAGTGGGATAATGCCAGTGCGCGGGGATCGCTGGTCGGCGCGGACTCAGTGGGCCGAAGGGCCTGTTTCCACGCTGTATCTCTAAATTAAACAAAAACCATGCTCCTCTGTAGCCGCTGATTATTTCCGAAAACTTCAGTATAGTTTAGCGATACAGATTGGAAACAAGCCCTTTGGCTCAGCGAGTCCGCGTTGACCAACAATCACCCAGTACACTAGCACTATCCTACACTCTAGGGACTATTTACAGATCAACCAGCAAGCCTGCACATCTTTGGGAAGTGGGAGGAAACCTGAGCACCCAAAGAAGATCCACGCAGGTCATAGAAACATAGAAACATAGAAAATAGGTGCAGGGCGAGGCCATTCGGCCCTTCGAGCCAGCACCGTGATTCATTGTGATCATAGCTGATCGTCCCCAATCAATAACCCGTGCTTGCCTTCTCCCCATATCCCTTGACTCCACTAGCCCCTAGAGCTCTATCTAACTCTCTCTTAAATCCATCCAGTGACTTGGCCTCCACTGCCCTCTGTGGTAGGGAATTCCACAATTTCACAACTGAGTGAAAAAGTTTTGTTCTCACCTCAGTCTTAAATGGCCTCCCCTTTATTCTAAGACTGTGTCCCCTGGTTCTGGACTCGCCCAACATTGGGAACATTTTTCCTGCATGTAGCCTGTCCAGTCCTTTTATAATGTTACATGTTTCTATAAGATCCCCCTCATCCTTCTAAACGCCAGTGAATACAAGCCTAGTCTTTTCAATCTTTCCTCATATGACAGTCCCGCCATCCCAGGGATCAATCTCGTGAACCTACGCTGCACTGCCTCAATCACAAGGATGTCCTTCCTCAAATTAGGAGACCAAAACTGTACACAATACTGCAAATGTGGTCTTACCAGGGACCTGTACAACTGCAGAAGAACCTCTCTACTCCAATACTGAAATCCTCTTGTTATGAAGGCCAACATTCAATTAGCTTTCTTCACTGCCTGCTGTACCTGCACGCCAACTTACAGTAACTGGTGTACAAGGACACCCAGGTCACGCTACGCCTCCCCCTTACCTCACCTAGCAACGTTGGAAACATTTGGACAGGTACATGGATAGGACAGGTTTGGAGGGATATGGGCCATTGTTATGAAGGCCAACATATGTAGACCTTGTTATGAAGCTCATTGGGAGAACATACAAACTCCACACAAACAGCACCTGTCAGGATCAAACCCGGGTCTCTGGCGTTGTGAGGCGGCAACTAAATCGATGTACCACTATGCCGTCCTGGTGCCACCGAGTCCGGTGCTGCCCGCTTTCAAGCTTCTGTACCTTCTCCCAGACGGGAGCAGGGAGAAGTGGGAATGATGGGGGTGGGACAAGTCTTTGATTATTGTTGGTTTTACCAAGGCAACGTGAAGTGTAGATGGAGTCAATGGTGGCTGTTCTGTGGGATAACTGCTTCAATTTATGTTCACTAAGTTCTAGGAGCTGAATTAGGCCATTCGGCCCATCAAATCTTCTCTGCCATTCAATCATGGCTGACCTATCGTCCCCATTCTCCTGCCTTCTCCCCATAACCCCTGACACCCGTACTAATCTAGAATCTATCCATATCTGACTTGAAAATATCAATTGATGGCCACA
This sequence comes from Okamejei kenojei, assembly GCA_035221665.1. Taxonomy (NCBI): domain Eukaryota; kingdom Metazoa; phylum Chordata; class Chondrichthyes; order Rajiformes; family Rajidae; genus Okamejei; species Okamejei kenojei. The sequence continues at coordinate 4,613,782 of CM069133.1, forward strand.
GCCATCTGTGGCAATGAATTCCACAGATTCACCACCCTCTGACTAAAGAAATTCCTCCTCATCTCCTTCCTTAAGGAACATCCTTTAATTCTGAGGGTATGTCCTCTGGTCCCAGACTCTCCCACTAGTGGAAACATCCTCTCCACATCCACTCTATCCAGGCCTTTCACTATGTGGTACGTTTCAATGAGGTCTTCCCCTCATCCTTCTAAACTCCAGCGAGTACAGGCCCAGCGCCAACAAACGCTCATCATATGTTGCGATGAAATGTTATTCAGAGGTTTCTTTGAAATACAAACAGTGACATCAGCAGGAGATAATGCTAGGAGGTCAACGTGTCACAGAATTGGTAGAACAGGCAGTGAAAATCACTCAACACTACTCTGGCATGCTTTTAACTCAGCTAAAGTAAATCCAGAAGTGACCACAATTACACTTGACATCTTCCAGGAAATACTAGGTCTTTATTACATGAGAAATCCTTTATTTTATTTCAACCTTTATTGAAAGCTTTAAGGGCCTGTCCCACTGTACGAACTCACTCAAGAGCTCTCCCGAGTTTAAAAAAAAATCATGCTCGTGGTAAGTACGTAGAATGTACGTAGCGGGTACGTCGGAGCTCGGGGACGTCTCTTAGCAGCTCGTAACGCTAACGGCAGGTACTCACGAAACGCGGTAAACTCATGAAGACTCGTGAGGATTTTTCAACGTTGAAAAATGTCCACGAGAGCCCCTAGTACCGACAAGCGGCTATTACCGTAAATCTCCGAGTTCGAATCAGGGCAAACTCGGGAGAACTCTTGAATGAACATACAGTGGGACAGGGCTTTTAGTGCATTTGATTTTACTGAAAGGACGCTGATACACTTTAGATTAGTGTATTATTGTCACGTATACCAAGATGCAAGCTTACTGTTGTGTTGGATCACAACTTGGTTTGGGAACAGCTCTGCCCAAGACAGCGAGCAAATGCATAAAGTTGTAGATGTAGCCCAGCCCGTCACTTCACGTTGCCTCGGGGAAACAGCCGACATAATCAAAGACTTGCCCACCCCGGTCATTCCTTCTTCTCCCCGCTCCTGTCCAGCAGAAGGTACAGAAGCTTGAAAGCGCGCACCACCAGACACAGGAACAGCTTCTTCCCCTCTGTTATCAGGCTTCTGTTATCTTCCCCTCTGTTATCTCTGTTATCTTCCCCTATGTTATCAGGCCCTCCCATAAGCTAGGGTACTGTCCGATTCACCTCTACCCCATTGCGGACATTGGACTTTGTCTCTGGAACTGATGCGCTACAATGCTGAGAACTATATTCTGCACCCGGTATCTTCCCCTTGCTCTACCTATTGGACTGGAGTTAGACTTGTTTGGATGTATGTATAGTATTATCTGATCTATTTGGAAAGCATGCAAAGTGAAGCTTTTCACTGTACCTGGGTACACGTGATAATAATAAACCTATGTCTAAAACTAGAGTGGGAAAAGACATAAAGCTCTGGAGTATCACAGCCGGTCGGGCGACTACTCTGGAGAACGAGGATAGGTGACGTTTTGGGTCGGGTACTTAGAGTCATAGTGTCATAGAGTCACAGTCATACATCGTGGAAACAGGCCCTTTGGCCCAACCTGCCCACACCGGCCAACATGCCCCATCTACACTAGTCCCACCTGCCTGCCTTTGGCCCATATCCCTCCAAACCTGTCCTATCCATGTACCTGTCTAACTGTTTCTTAAACTTTTGGAGCTTGCCTCAACTACCTCCTCTGGCAGCTCATTCCATACACCCACCACCCTCTGTGTGAAAACGTTACCCCTCAGATTCCTAATAAATCTTTTCCCTTTCATCTTGAACCTAAGTATTCTGGTCCTCAATTCCCCTACTCTGGGCAAGAGACTGTGCGTCTACCCGATCTATTCCTCATATACACCTCTATAACACCCCTCATCATAAACGGAAGATTAAATAGAACAAGTTGTCCAACAACCTTAGGCTGTGCACACCACACGAAAGAAGAACATCTTTCCTATAACATGGTTTCCTATAACATGGTCAATCGAATGGCCTTCTCTGCCTCCTGACATGTTAATTAGTGTCATTTAAAGCATTATTGACCAACCGTTTCAGATCACTCCACTTTGGGTGAAAAACCACACAGTCTCACTAATTTTCACATTAAAAAAAAATGTAGATGGAATCTTTTCCTGTATGATTTATTATCAATACCAAAATTGTTAATTAGCAAATTTCTACATCCATTTTTGGAAACCATAGACGTCATTTGACAAGATTATTTATTACACATTCTCTGAGAAGTAAACTTTCCTCAACAGTTCAGTTTAGATTAGTTTAGTTTAGAGATACAGCCTGGAAACAGGCCCTTCGGCCCGCTGAGTCCATGCCGACCGCAGCGACCACCCCGTACACTGGCACTATGGTGTCCCAGTCCTACACGCTAGGGGCAATTTTTACAGAAGCCAATTAACTTGCAAACCTGCACGTCTTTGGAGCGTGGGAGGACAATAGACAATTGACAATAGTTGCAGTAGGCCATTCGGCCCTTCAAACCAGCACCCCCATTCAATGTGATCATGGCTGATCATCTCCCAATCAGTACCCCGTTCCTGCCTTCTCCCCATATCCCCTGACTCCGCTATCTTTAAGAGCCCTATCCAGCTCTCTCTTGAAAGAGAACCTGCCTCCCAGAGAACCTGCCTCCAACACTGGCAGAGAATTCCACAGACTCACAACTCTGTGAGAAAAAGTGTTTCCTTGTCTCCGTTCTAAATGGCTTGCCCCTTATTCTTAAACTGTGGACCCTGGTTCTGGACTCCCCCAACATCAGGAACATGTTTCCTGCCTCCAGCGTGTCCAAACCATTAACAATCTTATCTGTTTCAATAAGATCCCCTCTCATCCTTCTAAACTCCAGAGTGCAGAAGCCTAGCTGCTTCATTCCCTCAGCAAATGACAGTCCCGCCATCCCGGGAATTAACCTTGCAGGTTAATTCCGAAACTGGAGCACCCGGGCAAAAGCCAAGCGTTCTCAGGATGATGTTACAAAGTCCGTACGACAACACCCATGGTCAGGATCGAACCCGGGTCTCTGGTGCTGTGAGGCAGCAACTCTACCGCTGTGCCACCGTGCCACCCATTTATTCTACAGAGGAAGAGCTGCTTGTCTCTCTGGTGTGGGCAGTTCACCACCCAAGGGCAATGTCTAGTTTATTTCCTCTAAGTTTAAATTTAGGTTCATCATTACCACAGGGGGAAGGATTTACCCAGAACCCGAGGGGTAGCTTTATACACAAAGGGCGGTGGGTGTATGGAACGAGCTGTCGGAGAAGGTAGTTGAGGCTGGAACTATCACAACATTTAGGAAACAGTTAGACAGGTACATGGATAGGACAGGTTTGGAGGGATATCGGCCAAAGGCAGGCAGGTGGGACTAGTGTAGATGGGACATGTTGGTCGGTGTGGGCAAGTTGGTCTGTTTCCACGCTGTATCACTCTGTGTACCGAGGTACAGTGAAAAGCTTTGCTTTGCATGCTGTACAAACAGATCAGATAATACTATACATAAATATACTTTATACATCTCTATAAGATCATCCTCCTGCGCTCCATGGAATAGAGTCCTAGCCTGCTCAACCTCTCCCCATAGTTCAGACCCTCGAGTCCTGGCAACATCCTTGTAGATCTTCTCAGCTTGGAAAGGGTACAGAGGAGGTCAAGTCAGGTCAAGTCAACTTTATTCGTCACATACACATACGAGATGAGCAGTGAAATGAAAGTGGCAATGCTCGCGGACTGTGCAAACAAACTACAAAACAGAATGGAACAGAATCACATATTCACATATTACATATTTGTGGGAGGGAAAAAAAGTAAAAAAACAGCAATTTTAAAAAGACCACACAACAGTAGAATGGTCCGGTAAAGTTAGTCCCTGGTGAGATGGGAGTTTACAGTCCGAATGGCCTAAACTCCTTCTCATCCTCTCCGTTTTCACAGCGTGGCAACGGTGGCATTTGCCTGACGGTAGCAGCTGGAACAGTCCGTTGCTGGGGTGGAAGGGGTCTCCCATGATCTTGTTGGCTCTGGAGTTGCACCTTCTGATGTATAGTTCCTGCAGGGGTGTGAGTGGAGTTCCCATAGTGCGTTTGGCCGAACGCACTACTCTCTGCAGAGCCTTCGTGTCCTGGGCAGAGCAGTTCCCAAAGCAGCGTTTACCAGCGTTGAGGGGTATTAGCTCCTGGGGGAGGTTTGATAGACTTGGATTCTTTTCATGTTTCCAGAGAGAGAGGGGAATCTTGGTCAGCATGGAATTTGGGCCAAAGGGCCTCTTTCTGACATGTGTGTCTCTAAGATTAGCGGGTCAGGATCCACATTATAGCTAAAATCACAGTGAAGTATGAGTCTTTCCGAACCGTAGGCTCTCCTGGAGTAACTCAGCGGGACAGGCAGCAACGGCAGAGAGAAGGAATGGGTAACTTTTCGGATCGAGACCCTTGTTGAAAGTCTTGAAGAAGGGTCTCGTCCCGAAACGTCACCCATTCCTTCTCATCAGAGATGCTGCCTGTCCCGCTGAGTTACTCCAGCATTTTGTGTCTATCTTCGGTTTAAAACCAGCATCTGCAGTTCCTTCCTATACATGCAGTCTTTCCTTGCCGATCTTCGAGATAATCAGTACACTGTAAACGGCTCGATTGTAATCCTGTGTTGTCTTTCCGCTGACTGGTTAGCATGCAAGAAAATCTTTTCACTGGACCTCGGTACACGTGACAGTAAACTAAACGGAACTGATGTTATGTTTCACATCATCCCAACAATAGACAATAGACAACAGGTGCAGGAGTAGGCCATTCGGCCCTTCGAGCCAGCACCGCCATTCAATGTGATCATGGCTGATCATCCCCAATCAGTACCCCGTTCCTGCCTTCTCCCCATATCCCCTGACTCCGCTATCTTTAAGAGCCCCATCTAGCTCTCTCTTGAAAGTATCAAGAGAACCGGCCTCCACCGCCCTCTGAGGCAGAGAATTCCACAGACCTACCACTCTCTGTGTGGCTTCCTCCCACACTCCAAAGACATGCGGGCTGGTAGGTTAATTGGCTTGGTATAAATGTAAAATTGTCCCTAGTGTTAGTGTGCGGGGATTGCTGGTCAGTGTGGAGTTGGTGGGCTGAAGGGTCTGTTTCCGCGCTGTATCTCTAAATCTAAAGCTAAAGCTAAAACGACGTTACCATCACCACTCACAGTGGTCCCGGGACATATGTCTGCTGACCTACCAAATGCCTGAAGCTAATGTAAGAAAATAAAGTTAACAAAATTAAGATGACATTCAGCAATTTTTTTTGTTGGGCTCTGATTTCCACAATGGGGACAGTGTCTAGAAAAGGGAGCATTGGAATGTAGTTCTTTTCCCCTTGCTTTCCCAAAGGTATCAGATTATACAATCAGTATGTGGTTGCTTGTTTTAGATCGGTGCCAGTGAAATCTGGTAAAATGGACATATTTAATTTGCAATAGTTCTGACCAAAGCTTCAGTCAATTTGGATTAAACGAAACCAGCCTCCTGACATGTTTACCCAACAATCTCACTTGTTATCTTTTTCTATTTGGTCTTTTCCTGCTGGGCTGATGATTAACATGAGTGGCTTCTGAGGCTAGAGATATACAATTATCCTCCCTTTTCCCCGACTCAACCATGCCCCATCGACACTAGTCCCATTTGCCCACGTTTGGCCCATATCCCTCTAAACCTTTCCCATGGAGAGAATGGAGTGGCTGGGCTTGTACACTCTGGAGTTAGAAGGATGAGAGGGGATCTTATTGAAACATATGAAATTATTAAGGCTTTGGGCATGCTCGAGGCAGGAAACATGTTCCCGATGTTGGGGGAGTCCAGAACCAGGGGTCACAGTTTAAGAATAAGGGGTAAGACATTTAGAACGGAGATGAGGAAACACTTTTTCTCACAGAGAGTGGTGAGTCTGTGGAATTCTCTGCCTCAGAGGGCCGTGGAGGCAGGTTCTCTGGATGCTTTCAATTATACAGCGTTTTGGTGAGACCACACCTGGAGTATTGCGTACAGTTTGGTCTCCAAATCTGAGGAAAGACATTCTTACCATAGAGGGGATACAGAGAAGGTTCACCGGACTGATTCCTGGGATGTCAGGACTTTCATATGAGGAAAGACTGGATAGACTTGGCTTGTACTCGCTAGAATTTAGAAGACTGAGGGGGGATCTTTTAGAAACTTACAAAATTCATAAGGGGTTGGGTAGACTAGATGCAGGAAGATTGTTCCAGATGTTGGGGAGGTCCAGAACAAGGGGTCACAGTCTAAGGATAGGGGAGAATTTCTTTAGGACCGAGATGAGGAAATCGTTTTTCACACAGAGAGTGGTGAGTCTCTGGAATTCTCTGCCACAGAAGGTAGTTGAGGCCAGTTCATTGGCTATATTTAAGAGGGAGTTAGATGTGGCCCTTGTGGCTTAGGGGATCAGGGGGTATGGAGAGAAGGCAGGTACGGGATGCTGAGTTGGATGATCAGCCATGATCATATAGAATGGCGGTGCTGGCTCGAAGGGCCGAATGGCCAACTCCTGCACCTATTGTCTATCGTCTTTTCACGTACCTGTCCAATGGTCTTTCTAATGCTGTTACGGTACATGCCTCAACCGCCTCCTCTGGTAAAGATGGGCACAAAGTGCTGGAGTAACACAGCGTGTCAGGCAGCATCTCTGGAGAATTAGATTTCTCTAACTTCAAGTTACCCTTGCATCCCTTCTCTCTCTGTCCCTCCCCCACCCTAGTTCCCCAACTGGTTGCACTGTCCTCCTGATTAAATTTCACTGATTGAACACCCTGTCACCTTCCCCTCAGCTAACAACAGTGTCGGATTCACCTACTGACCTGGCCACACACTCATCTCCCTGCTACCTTCGGGTAGAAGGTACAGGAGCCTGACGACTGCAACGACCAGGTTCAGGAATAGCTACTTCCCCACAGCCATCTTGGCTCGGACAAAACTCTGAACATTAATACCCCTTTATCTGTTATTTGCACTGTATCAATATATTCATTCAAGTGTGTATTTACGCATATAATTGTAGTCAATGCCTACTCTGTTCCGTTGTGCTATGCAAAGAAATAATTTCATTGTCCTGTCAGGGTCACATGACAATAAACTCTTTTGACTTTGACTTTTGACAGTCTGAAGCCTAGGGCCTCAAAATCTAGGGGCCTCCGGCCAAGATGTATAATATTTTTGACACTGTCATAGGCCTTTCTTACATATGCTGTCACAACGCACTGTAGTCTCTAAACAACCTTGCAGTAATTTTCCTTGCCCTCCATTTCAGAATAATAGTGTTTTAAGGCAATAACTCGACACTAGCACTGGCAATAAATACATTTTCAAAAGGCGCTGCTTTCCAGCCCCTTATCTCATTGGCCACTCTCGGCTGCACATTGGTGTTAATTTGGTGGCACCGGGATCCGGCAAACTTTCTCACGGGCTCTGGTAAACAGCGATGGCGGGTGCAGGGAACATCTTTGGATACTTGCTGGTTTCAAAAGTCAAAACTCAGGGGTAAGTAGGAAAGTGAAAAGATTAGAGGTGCAAAGGTTACAGCAAAAGTTTTTCACTGTGTTAGTGTTAACATTTATGCATTATTTTTTCAATCACTACGATATTTAACAATAACATTTTATGTCTGACGAATCATGTCTGACGAATCTTATTGAATTTTTTGAGGATGTAACTAGTGGAGTGGATAAGGGAGAAGCAGTGGATGTGTTATATCTGGACTTTCAGAAGGCTTTCGACAAAGTCCCACACAAGGGATTGGTATACAAACTTAAAGCACACGGTATTGGCGGTTCAGTATTGATGTGGATAGGGAACTGGCTGGCAGACAGGAAGCAAAGAGTAGGAGTGAACGGGTCCTTTTCAGGATGGCAGGCAGTGACTAGTGGGGTGCCGCAAGGCACAGTGCTGGGATCCCAGCTATTTACAATATATATTAATGATTTGGACGAGGGAATTAAATGCTACATCTCGAAGTTTGCAGATGACACAAAGCTGGGGGGCAATGTTAGCTGTGAGGAGGATGCTAGGAGGCTGCAGGATGACTTGGATAGACTGGGTGAGTGGGCAAATACATGGCAGATGCAATATAATGTGGATAAATGTGAGGTTATCCACTTTCGTGACAAAAACAGGAAAGTAGACTATTATTTGAATGGTGACCGATTAGGAAAAGGGGAGATGCAACGAGACCTGGGTGTCATGGTACACCAGTCATTGAAAGTAGGCATGCAGGTGCAGCAGGCTGTGAAGAAAGCGAATGGTATGTTGGCATTCATAGCAAAAGGATTTGAGTACAAGAGCGGGGAGGTGTACTGCAGTTGTACAGGGTCTTGGTGAGGCCACACCTGGAGTATTGCGGACTGTTTTGGTCTCCTAATCTGAGGAAAGACATTCTTGCCATAGAGGGAGTACAGAGAAGGTTCACCAGACTGATTCCTGGGATGGCACGACTTCCATATGAAGAAAGACTGGATAGACTCGGCTTGTACTCACTGGAATTTAGAAGATTGAGGGGGGATCTCATAAAGACTTACAAAATTCTCAAGGGGTTGGATAGGCTAGATGCAGGAAGATTGTTCCCGACGTTGGGGAAGTCCAGGACAAGGGGTCACAGTTTAAGGATAAGGGGGAAGTCTTTTAGGACCGAGATGAGAAAATCATTTTTCACACAGAGAGTGGTGAATCTGTGGAACTCTCTGCCACAGAAGGTAGTTGAGGCCAGTTCGTTGCCCATATTTAAGACGGAGTTGGATGTGGCCCTTGTGGCTGAAGGGATCAGGGAGTATGGAGAGAAGGCAGGTACAGGATACTGAGTTGGATGATCAGCCATGATCATATTGAATGGCGGTGCAGGCTCGAAGGGCCGAATGGCCTGCTCCTGCACCTAATTTCTATGTTTCTATGTCCTTTGGAGAAGGAATTGCCAATTGTGGAATTTTAAACACCCGTCATCATCCTTGGCTTTGCTCAAATTATTTAAAGCACTCTTCCATCTTGGTCTAGTCGTGGGGGTGGGGGATTGGGAGGGGCCTAACAAGTGGAATAGTCTATCAATCAATCAGTTTTATTTGTATAGCACATTCAAAAACAACTCTCGTTGACCAAACAGCTTTACATCAGTGCAGGTACTAACGTGCTACGTACAACGTTACACAGACCTAACAATACATACATGAACTGTTTACAGCGACACCTCAGAGGGCCTCAAAAACGTTTGTGAGTAGAAATAGGTTTTGAGCCTCGATTTAAAGGAGTCGATGGAGGGGGCAGTTCTGATGAGGAGCGGGATGCTGTTCCACAGTCTAGGAGCTGCAACCGCAAAAGCGCGGTCACCCCTGAGCTTATGCCTAGACCGCGGGATAGTCAGTAGCCCCAAGTCGGCCGACCTGAGGGACCTGGAGGTAGAATGGTGGGTTAGAAGATTTTTGATAGACGGGGATATAAGGCCTAGGGCCTCTCTTCATCTAAATCCGGCCCTGGCTAACAATGTACCATTCTACATCCTACAAGAAGGGTCTCGACCCGATACGTCAGCCATTCCTTCTCTCCAGTGATGCTGTCTGTCTCGCTGAGCTACTCCAGCATTTTGTGTCTATCTCTGGAGAAAATGGATGGGCAACTTTTCGGGTTGGGAGCCTTCTTCAAATTTCACTTTTCGGAGATGCTGCCTGACCCTGTATATATTGTAAACAATATCATCACTGATATTTCAGGTAGTCCTCGCTTTCTCCCTCCTTCCCCTCCCCTTCCCAGCTCTCCCACATCCTACTGACTTCGCCTCTTCCTTTCTTCTTCCCGCCCCCTCCCCACATCAGTCTGAACAAGGGTTTCGACCCGAAATGTCACCTATTCCTTCGCTCCATAGATGCTGCCTCACCCGCTGAGTTTCTCCAGCACCTTTGTCTGCCTTTGATTTCTCCAGCATCTGCAGTTCTATCTTAAACATAGATATCCACACACACTCTTTCTCTCTATTGCTTCTCTCTCACACATATACACATACATACTTTTTTTATCTGGCGCGTCATTAACTGAAGGATGAGGGGGGTCTTATAAAAACGTATAAAATTATAAAAGGACTGGACAAGCTAGATGCAGGAAAAATGTTCCCAATGTTGGGCGTGTCCAGAACCAGGGGCCACAGTCTTAGAATAAAGGGGGGGTATTTAAGACTGAGGTAAGAAAAAACATTTTCACCCAGAGAGTTGTGAATTTATGGAATTCCCTGCCACAGAGGGCAGTGGAGGCCAAGTCACTGGATGGATTTAAGAGAGAGTTAGATAGAGCTCTAGGGGCTAGTGGAGTCAAGGGATATGGGGAGAAGGCAGGCACGGGTTATTGATTGGGGACGATCAGCCATGATCACAATGAATGGTGGTGCAGGCTCGAAGGGCCGAATGGCCTCCTCCTGCGCCTATGTTCTATGTTTCCATGTGTCTGTGACTGGAAACCTTGCATTCACAAAGTGTTCTCTTTCTTTGAAGGAAAGTTTGGATTCCCTCACCAGGAGAACAACACCATTGATTCGGGAGAGGTGGACCTGGGCCGCCGGGCGATACAGGAGGTCCCTCCAGGTGTCTTTTGGAGAGCGCAGCTCTACGTTGACCAGCCCCAGTTCCTGAAGTTCAACATCTCCCTCCCGAAAGATGCGCTGATCGGTGTGTACGGGAGAAAGGGTCTCCCTCCCTCACACACCCAGGTAGGGCTCCTCACTAACTGTTCAGTTTGATCGCAGGTTCACCAGGTTAATTCCCAGGATGGGGGGACTGACACGTGACGAAATAATGGATCGACTGGGCTTGTATTCATTGGAATTTAGAAGGATGAGACGGGATCTTTTTCACATACAGTGGCTTGCAAAAGTATTCATACCCCTTGAACTTTTCCACATTTTGTCACATTACAACCACAAACGTAAATGTATTTTATTGGGATTTTATGTGATAGACCAACACAAAGTGGTGCATAATTGTGAAGTGGAAGGAAAATGATACATGGTTTTCAAATAAAAAACTGAAAAGTGTGGCGTGCAAAAGTATTCAGCCCCCCTGAGTCAATACTTTGTAGAACCACCTTTCACTGCAATTACAGCTGCAAGTCTTTTGGGGTATGTCTCTACCAGCTTTGCATATCTAGAGACTGAAAATTTTCCCATTCTTCTTTGCAAAATAGCTCAAGCTCAGTCGGATTGGATGGAGAGCGTCTGTGAACAGCAATTTTCAAGTCTTGCCAGAGATTCTCAATTGGATTTAGGTCTGGACTTTGACTGGGCCATTCTATCACATGAAAATGCTTTGATCTAAACCATTCCATTGTAGCTCTGGCTGTATGTTTAGGGTCATTGTCCTGCTGGAAGGTGAACCTCCGCCCCAGTCTCAAGTCTTTTGCAGATTCTAACAGGTTTTCTTCCAAGATTGCCCTGTATTTGGTTCCATCCATCTTCCCATCAACTCTGACCAGCTTCCCTCTCCCTGCTGAAGAAAAGCATCCCCACAGCATGATGCTGCCACCACCATGTTTCACAGTGAGGATGGTGTGTTCAGGGTGATGTGCAGTGTTAGTTTTCCACCACACATAGCGTTTTGCATTTATGCCAAAAACTTCAATTTTGGTCTCATCAGACCAGAGCACCTTCCTCCACATGTTTGCTGTGTCCCCCACATGGCTTGTGGCAAACTGCAAACGGGACTTCTTATGGCTTTGTTTCAACAATGGCTTTCTTCTTGCCACTCTTCCATAAAGGCCCGATTTGTGGAGTGCACGACTAATAGTTGTCGTGTGGACAGAATCTCCCACCTGAGCTGTGGATCTCTGCAGCTCCTCCAGAGTTACCATGGGCCTGTTGGCTGCTTCTCTGGTCAATGCTCTCCTTGCCCGGCCTGTCAGTTTAGGTGGATGGCCATGTCTTGGTGGGTTTGCAGTTGTGCCATACTCTTTCCATTTTCGGATGATGGATTGAACAGTGCTCCGTGAGATGTTCAAAGCTTGGGATATTTTTTTATAACCTAACCCTGCTTTAAACTTCTCCACAACATTATCCCTGACCTGTCTGGTGTGTTCCTTGGGCTTCATGATGCTGTTTGTTCACTAATGTTCTCTAACAAACCTCTGAGGCCTTCACAGAACTTTATAGTATAAACTCAGTATTTATACTGAGATTAGATTACACACAAGTGGACTCTATTTACTAATTAGGTGACTTCTGAAGGCAATTGGTTGCACTGGATTTTATTTAGGGGCATCAGAATAAAGGGGGTTGAATACTTTTGCATGCCACACTTTTTAGTTGTTTATTTGTAAAAAGATTTGAAAACCATGTATCATTTTCCTTCCACTTCACAATTATGCGCCACTTTGTGTTGGTCTATCACATAAAATCCTAATAAAATACATTTATGTTTGTGGTTGTAACGTGACAAAATGTGGAAAAGTTCAAGGGGTATGAATACTTTTGCAAGCCACTGTACAAATTCCTTGTATGTGAATACTTGGCCAATAAACTTACTTAGTTACTTACTTACTTATAGAAACATGAAATTCTTAAGGGATTGACAATAGACAATCGACAATAGACAATAGGTGCAGGAGTAGGCCATTCGGCCCTTCGAGCCAGCACCGCCATTCAATGTGATCATGGCTGATCATCCACAATCAGTACCCCGTTCCTGCCTTCTCCCCATATCCCCTGACTCTGCTATCTTTAAGAGCCCTATCTAGCTCTCTCTTGAAAGCATCCAGAGAACTAGCCTCCACCGCCCTCTGAGGCAGAGAATTCCACAGACTCACCACTCTCTGTGTTTCCTCGTCTCCGTTCTAAATGGCTTACTCTGTATTCTTAAAAATTGGATTGGACAGGCTGGATGCAGGAATTTAAGACTGAGATGAGGAAATACTCTTTCACAGCGAGTTTTGAGTCTGTGGAATTCTCTGCCACAGAAGGAAGTAGAGGCCAATTCACTGGATGTATTCAAGAGAGAATTAGATTTAGATCTTAGGACTAACAGAATCAAGGGATATGGGGGGAGAAAGAAGGAATGGGGTACTGATTTTCAATGATCAGCCATGATCATATTGAATGTTGGTGCAGGCTCGAAGGGCCGAAGGGCCAAATGGCCTACTCCTGCACCTATTTTCTACGTTTCTCTCTGCATCCTCTTTGATGTCTTGTTTTCACACCTTACACTTCCTTATCTATGTTTCTCCCTCTCCGCGTCTCTCAGTCTGAAGAAGGGTCTCGACCCTAAAAGTCCCCTATTCCCTCCAGGGATGCTGCCTGTCCCGCTGAGTTACTCCAGCACTTTGTGTCTATCTTCAATGTAAACCGGCATCTGCAGTTCCTTCCAACACAAACTATTTAGTTTAGTTTAGAGATACAGCGCGGAAACAGACCCTTCAGCCCATCGAGTCCGCACCGACCAGCGAGCCCCGTACATTAACACCATCCTACACACACTAGGGACAATTTTACTTTCATACCAAGCCAATTAACCTACCAACCTGTACTTCTTTGGAGTGTGGGAGGAAACCGAAGAACTCGGAGAAAACCCACGCAGGTCACGGGGAGAACGTACAAACTCCGTACAGACAGCACCCGTAGTCGGGGTCGAATGTGGGTCTCTGACGCTGTGAGGCAGCAACTCTACCGCTGCACCACCGTGCCACCTATTGTGATTGGCTACGGTTGCACCTGCCTTGAACCAGGCTATGGGATATGAACGATGGGCAACACAGTGGCAGCTCAGTTTAGTTAAGTTTAGTTTACAAGTTCACTAGTTATAGAAATAGAATCAGGCCATTCGGCCCATCGAGTCTACTCCGCCATTCAGCCGTGGCTGATCTCTGCCTCCTAATCCCATTTTCCTGCCTTCTCCCCATATCGCTTGACACCCGTTCTAATCAAGAACTTAAATATATACACTGACTTGGCCTCCATAGCCCTCTGTAGCAATGAGTTCCACAGATTAACTCCCCTCTGACTAAAGAAGTTCCTCCTCACCTCCTTTCTAAAAGAGCGCCTTTAATTCTGAGGCTATGCGCTCTGGTCCTAGACTCTCCCACCAATAGACAATAGACAATAAGTGCAGGAGTAGGCCATTCGTCCCTTCGAGCCAGCACCGTCATTCAATGTGATCATGACTGATCATCCACAATCATTACCCATTTCTGCCTTCTCCCCATAACCCCTGACTCCGCTATTTTTAAGAGCCCTATCTGGCTCTCTCTTGAAAGTATCCAGAGAACCGGCCTCCACCGCCCTCTGAGGCAGAGAATTCCACAGACTCACAACTCTCTGCGTGCAAAACACCCACCAGTGGAAACACCCTCTCCACATCCACTCTATCCAAGCCTTTCATTATTCTGTAAGTTTCAATGAGATCCCCCCTCAACCTTCTAAACTCCAGCGAGTACAGCCCCTATGCTGTCAAATGCTCATCATATGCTAACCCACTCATTCCTGGGATCATTCTTGAAAACTTCCTCTGGACTCTCTCCAGTTTATTGCCACGTGTACCGAGGTACAGTGAAAAGCTTTTGTTGCGTGCTAACCAGTCAGCGGAAAGACAATACATGATCACAATCGAGCTGTCCACAGTGAACAGATACGTGATAAGGGGATAGCGTTTGGTTCAAGGTAAAGACAGTTAATTCTGATAAAAGAAGCAGAGCCGCTAACTCACAGTGTAGGGACCAGGTTCGACCCTGACCTCGGGTGCTGTCTGTGTGGAGTTTGTACGTGCTCCCTGTTCATAAAGTTCATATAACTCACAAGGAGTAGAACTAGGTAATCATCCTATCAGCCTACTCCGCTATTCATTCGTGGCTGATCTATCTTTCCCTCTCAACCCCATTCTCCTGCCTTCGCCCCATAATCCTTGACACCGTCATTAAATATCAATTGATTTGGCCTCCACAGCCGTCTGTGGCGATAAATTCGAATTAAGAATAAGGAGTAAGCTATTTAGAACGGAGACGAGGAAATACTTTTTCTCACAGAGCGTTGTGAGTCTGTGGAATTCTCTGCCTCAGAGGGCGGTGGAGGCTGGTTCTCTGGATACTTTCAAGAGAGAGCTAGATAGGGCTCTTAAAGATAGCGGAGTCGGGATATGGGGAGAAGGCAGGAACGAGGTACTGATTGGGGATGATCAGCCATGATCACATTGAATGGCGTTGCTGGTTCGAAGGGCCGAATGGCCTACTCCTGCACCTGTTGTCTATTGTCTATTTAGATGAATATTGAATGGAATCATAGAGCCACACAGCACAAATACAGACTCCGGTCTGATGCCTAGAGTCTGACGCAGTGTTCTGACCTGAAACGTCACGCATCCTTTTTCTCCACAGATCCTGCCTGTTCCGCTGAGTTACTCCAGCCCCTAGTGTGTCTATCTTTGGTATAAACCAGCAAGTGAAGCTCCTTCCTACACACTCTTTCCGTATGCTGCCCTGTTTCAAATCAATTGTCCATTTTTACCTTTCAAGTTCTCATCCAAGCAAGACGCTCCCCAAACAGTGGAGAAGTCCCTTCCCAATTCACTCAAACTTCAACATAATTTAAAAAATTCTATTAAAAATATTCAATTAACCTTCTTCGCTCCATTGATAGTGACGTTAGTGGTTCATTCTTCTCTTAATGCTGTTGCCTCCCATCCCTCTAGTACATGGAGAGTCTCCCTGTGTCTCTCCACATGTGCCTGCACCAGGCCATCTCCATGATTGGCCTGTCCCACGTACGCGACTTTTTTGGCGACTGCCGGCACCCGTTGTAGGTCGTTGCAGGTTGCCGAAAATGTTCAACATGTTGAAAATCCAGCGGCGACCAGAAAGACGCTACGACTCTTTGGGCGACTGAGGAGACGACTCACGACCATACAGGCGACATGTCACGGGGTGAAGCCTGTATGGTCGTGAGTAGTCGCCCAAAGAGTCATACCTTGTTCTGGTCGCCGCTGGATTTTCAACACATTGAACATTTTCGCCGACCTGCTTGCGACGGGTGAGTGGGACAGGCCCTTTAAGCCCCTGTCCCACCTTTGAGACCGAAACAGCAACCTCTGGTGACCTTGCCCGCCACCCAAAAAGAATGTCAAGGTCAAGGTGACCTGCAACCTCCTACCACCTCCCACGCGTATGTTGAAACCCTTCCTCGACCATGAAGAAAACCAGCTTCAACTAGACCTGCAATTAAAAAATGATCGATTTTTAAAACGGCAACCTATTTTTAGTCGAGGCCAGTTTTAATCACGATGAAGAAATAGCAGCAACCTAGATGAAGCCTTGACCACGCGGAAACCACTTTCAACCATTAGGGAGAGTGACCAAAACCTCCGGTGACCTCATGGAAGCCTTGTGTGGCGGGCAAGGTCACCAGAGGTTGCTGTTTAGGTCTCCTAAGTGGGACAGGGGCTTAAGTCTCCTTAAATATACTTCTACCCTCATTGAGTATAGAGGATAGACACCAAATGCTGGAGTAACTCAGCGGGTCACGCACCATCTCTGGAGAAGAGGGATAGGTGACGTTTCAGGCCAAGATCCTTCATCAGACCAGTCTCGACCTGAAACATCACCCATTCCTATTCTCCATAGATGCTGCCCGACCCGCTGAGTTACTCCAGAATTTTGAGTATTTTCAGTGTGAAGCAGCACCTGCAGTTCCTGCTTACACACCTCAAGTATAGAAGTTGGGAGGTTATGTCGCAGTTATTTAAGACGTTTGTGAAGCCACATTCAGAGTATTGTTTCAGAAATAACTGCAGATGCTGGAAGAATCGAAGGAGCTAAAAACTGCTGGAGAAACTCAGCGGGTGAGGCAGCATCTATGGAGAGAAGGAATAGGTGACTTTTCGTAATGTTTATCTTAAAGAAGAGTACAAAATCGAGAGAGGATCAGGTAAACGAGGACATAGATTTAAGGTGAGGGGGGAAAGATTTAATAGGAACCTGCACCGCCATTCATTGTGATTACGGCTGATCGTCCCCAATCAATAACCCGTGCCTGCCTTCTCCCCATAGCCCTTGAATCCACTAGCCCCTAGAGCTCTATCCAACTCTCTCTTAAATCCGTGACTTGGCCTCCACTGCCCTCTGTGGCAGGGAATTCCACAAATTCACAACTATCTGGGTGAAAAAGTTTTTTCTCACCTCAGTCTTAAATTACCTCCCCTTTAATCGAAGACTGTGGCCCGGGTTCAGGACATTTTTCCTGCATCAAGCTAGTCCAGTCATTTTATAATTTTATATGTTTCTATAAGACCCCCCCCCCCCCCTCATCCTTCTAAACTGCAGTGAATACAAGTCTAGTTTTTTCAATCTTTCCTCATATGACAGTCCCGCCATCCCAGGGATCAATCTCATGAACCTACTCTGCACTGCCTCAATCACAAGGATGTTCCTTCCTCAAATTAGGAGACCAAAACTGTATGCAATACTCCAGATGTGGTCTTACCAGAGCCCTATACAACTGCAGAAGAACCTCTTTACTCCTATACTGAAATCCTCTTGTTATGAAGGCCAACATTCCATTAGCTTTCTTCACTGCCTGCTGTACCTGCACGCCAGCTTTCAGTGACCGGTGTACAAGGACGCCCAGGTCTCGCTGCACCTCCCCCTTCCCTAACCTAGCAACGTTGGAAACATTTGGACAGGTACATGGATAGGACAGGTTTGGAGGGATATGGGCCAAAGGCAGGCAGGTGGGACATGTTGGTCGGTGTGGGCAAGTTTTGCCGAAGACCCTGTTTCCACGATGTATGACAGTGGCTCTATGAGGAAAGGGTTAGAGGGATATGGGCCAAATGCAGGCAAAGGGGACTATTTGAACCCACATGTTCACTGGCAAAGGGGACTATTTGAACCCACATGTTCTTTGTGCTAAAGGTAGGAATAACTCAGCTGGTCAAGCAGCATCTCTGATTATAAAGAATGTGTGACGTTTCGAGTTGGGACCTTTTATCAGACCCAAAACATAACATCATTTTCTCCAGATATGTCATGAAATGATACGCGAGGATGATATGCTATGAAATGATACGAAATGCTATGATGATACGAAAATAGGTGGAGGGGCAGGTAGTGTAGGGAAAGCAGGGACTCTGCAGAAGGACTTGGACAGGTTGGGAGAGTGGACAGAGAAGTGGCAGATGGAATATAGTGTAGCAAAGTGTGGAGTCATGCATTTTGGTAGTCGGAATAAAGGCGTAGACTGTTTTCTAAATGGGGAGAGAATCCAGAAATCAGTGGTGCAAAGGGACTTGGGAGTGCTGGTGCAGGATTCCCAAAAACATAATAACCATATAACCATATAACCATATAACCATATAACCATATAACAATTACAGCACGGAAACAGGCCCTCTCGGCCCTTCCAGTCCGTGCCGACCATTTGTTTTCCCCTAGTCCCATCTACCTGCACTCAGACCATACCCCTCCATTCCCTTCACGTCCATATACCTATCCACTTTACTCTTAAATGTTAAAATCGATCCTGCCTCCACCACTTCTGCTGGAAGCTCATTCCACACAGCCACCACCCTCTGAGTAAAGAAGTTCCCCCTTATGTTACCCCAAAACTTCTGTCCCTTAATTCTCATGTCATGCCCTCTTGTTTGAATCTTCCCTACCCTCAATGGGAAAAACGTATCCATGTCAACTCTGTCTATCCCTTTCATCATTTTAAAGACCTCAATCAAGTCCTCCCTTAACCTTCTGCGCTCCAAAGAATAAAGACCTAACTTGTTCAAACCTTTCTCTGTAACATAGTTGCTGGAACCCTGGCAATATTCTAGTAAATCTCCTCTGTACTCTCTCTATTTTGTTGACATCCTTCCTATAACTAGGCGACCAAAATTGTACACCATACTCCAGAATTGGTCTTACCAATGCCTTGTACAATTTTAACATTACTTCCCTACTCCTATATTCAATGCTCTGATTTATAAAGGCCAGCACACCAAAGGCTTTCTTTACCACCCTATCTACATGCGATTCCACCTTCAGGGAACTATGCACAGTTATTCCTAGATCCCTCTGTTCCACAGCATTCCTCAATTCCCTACCATTTACCATGTACTTCCTATTTTGATTTGTCCTGCCAAGATGTAGCACTTCACACTTATCAGCATTAAACTCCATCTGCCATCTTTCAGCCCACTTTTCCAAATGGCCCAAATCTGCAAGTCGAATCAGTAGTAAAGAAAGCAAACTCAATGCCAGCATTTATTTCAAGAGGGCCTGTGTACAAAAACAGGGATGTAATGCTGAGGCTCTATAAGGCGCTGGTCAGGCCGCATTTGGAATATTGTGAGCAATTTTGGACCCCATATCTGAGGAAGGATGTGCCGGCTCTGGAGAGGGTCCAGAGGAGGTTTACAAGAATGATCCCGGGAATGAGTGGGTTAACCAATGATGAGTGTTTGTCGACACTGGGCCTGTACTCGCTGGAGTTTAGAAGAATGAGGGGGGACCTCATTGTAACGTACAGAATAGTGAAAGGCTCGGATAGAGTGGATGTGGAGAGGATGTTTCCAATAGTGGGAGAGTCTAGGACTAGAGGTCACAGCCTCGGAATTAAGGGACATTCTTTTAGGAAGGAGATGAGGAGGAATCTCTTTAGTCGGAGGGTAGTGAATCTGTGGAATTCTTTGCCACAGAAGGCTGTAGAGGCCAAGTCAGTGGATATTTTGCAGAGGTAGATAGATTCTTAGTTAGTAAAGGTTATGGGGAGAAAGTAGGAGAACGGGTTTTTTGAGAGAGAGATAAAACAGCCATAAATGAATGGTGGAGTAGATTTGATGGGCCGAATGGCCTAATTCTACTCCTATCACTTATGACCTCATGCTGTTGCTGAGTTACCGCTGCACTTTGTGTCTATCTTTGGTATAAACCAACATCTGCCGATCTTTATCATCGAAGGGCCGAATGGCATACTCCTGCACCTATTGTCTATTGTCTATTGTCTATTATTTCTATATGATCCCTGTGCTATCTAGTTGAGATTAGTTTATTGTCACGAGGTACAGTGAAAGGCAATACATGATTATAATCGAGCCATCCACAGTGTACAGAAACATGATAAAGAAAGTAACTCGAAGAACGTTTAGTGCAAGATAAAGCCAGTAACGCCTGATCAATGAGGTAGATAGTAGTTCAGCACTACTCTCTGGTTGTGGTAGGATGGTTCAGTTGCCTGATAACAGCCGGGAAGAAACTGTCCGTGAATCTGGAGGTGTGCGTTTTCACACTTCTGTACCTCTTGCCTGATGGGAGAGGAGAGAAGAGGGAGTGGCCGGGGTGCGACTGGTCCCTGACCGCTGGCCTTGCCGAGGCAGCGTGAGGTGTAGATGGAGTCGATGGGAGGGAGGTTTGTTGGGTGCGAGGTGTATACCCCCGATTCTGAACCCGAGCAGACCTCAAATTTTTAATTGCCTCATTTAATTCATTCAGCAAAAGAAAAGTCATCGATCAGATGCCTTTTTCTTGTCATTTGGGATTGCTTTGAGCTTTGTTAAATAAATTAGATCAATCGTGCTGGTAATGAATGCTGATGCAGCGAGGATCAATAGTTGCCTGAATCTATCACAAACCGCTGTCTGAAAACGCTGGCTTAAATTTAACTTTGATTTTAGCTGGTTTGAGTTTAGTAGAATGAGGGGGGGACCTCATAGACACTTACCAAATAGTGAAAGGCCTGGATCGAGTGGATGTGGAGAGGATGTTTCCACTAGTGGGAGAGTCTAGGACCAGAGGGCACAGACTCAGAATTAAAGGACGATTCTTTATGAAGGAGATGAGGAGGAATTTCTTTAGTCAGAGGGCGGTGAATCTGTGGAACAAACGCAAGCTCAAACGCCCTCCCAACCCCCCCGGCAAGTGATGTGATGGACGCGGGGGCCCAGACCAATCGCTGACTAGGTCTCCGACAAGCCCCTCCCCGGAGACATCATATCCATTCGGCAGCTTTTCGACATCATGTCCATTCTGCGTCATGTCCGTTTGGCGTGGTGTCCGTTCGGTATCTCGACTTCCACGTCTTGGGTTCGGCTTCTCGACCTTCGACCATCCGGGTAAATTTAAGAATAAGGAGTAAGCCATTTAGAACAGAGACGAGGAAACACTTTTCCACCCAGAGAGTTGTGAGTCTGTGGAATTCTCTGCCTCAGAGGGCGGTGGAGGCCGGTTCTCTGGATGCTTTTAAGAGAGCTAGATAGGGCTCTTAAAGATAGTGGAGTCAGGGGATATGGGGAGAAGGCAGGAACGGGGTACTGATTGTGGATGATCAGCCATGATCACATTGAATGGCGGTGCTGGCTCGAAGGGCCGAATGGCCTACTGCACCTATTGTCTAATGTACAAGATGGGGCTTGGTGTCGGTGTGGGCAAGATGGGCCGAAGGGCCTGTTTCCACGCTGTATCACTCTGTGATTATAAATTTAGCGAATAGTTCTGAAAACCTAGTCAATTGGATCAATGAAAGGAAGACAAAGTTGAACACTTGTGTGAAAGAAGGAACTGCAGATGCTGGAGAATTGAGGGTACACAAAAAGCTGGAGAAACTCAGCGGGTGCAGCAACATCTAAGGAGCGAAGGAGATAGGCGACGTTTCGGGTCGAGACCCTTCTTCAGACTGGTCAGGGATCAGGGAAACGAGAGATATAGACGGTGATGTGGAGAGATAAGGAACAATGAATGAAAGATATGCAAAAAAGTATCAATGATAAAGGGAACAAGCCATTGTAAGCTGTTTGTGGGGTGAAAATGAGAAGCTGGTGCGACTGGGGTGGGGGAGGGAGATAGAGAGAATGCCAGGGCCCGAGGGCTGAGGGAGAGGTGGGAAGGGGAGGAGACAGCAAGGGTTAACAGAATTGAGAAAATTCAATGTTCAAGCCCAAAGGATACACTTGGCTTGTTTTGCGTGTTCAGTAAGGTATCTTGTAACACTTTAGACAATTTCAAAACCTCAATATAAGAAGATGTTTAATGAAGGAGCAACATTGATTTGTATGTAGAAATCTTTTTTTCGGTTCATTGAGTGTCACTCAATAGACAATAGACAAATGTGCAGTAGGCCAATCGGACCTTCGAGTCAGCACTGCAATTCAATGTGATCATGGCTGATCATCCCCAATCAGTACCCCGTTCCTGCCTTCTCCCCATATCCCTTGACTCCGCTATCTTTAAGAGCCCTATCTAGCTCTCTTTTGAGATAAAATAGAATTTCCAACAATAATTTTGCCACCAATCGTATATCAAGAGAGTATTCTCGATGTATTCAAGAGAGAGATTTAGCTCTTCGGACTAACGGAGTGAGGGGATATGGGGAGAAGGCAGGTACGGGGTACTGAGTTGGATGATCAGCCATGATCACATTGAATGGTGGTGCTGGCTCGAGCAGCCAAATGACCTACTCCTGCACCTATTTTTTATGTTTTTATCTATCTTTTATCAAGGATTACATTTGTTCCATATGTAATCCTTGCTTTCCCTCTCTCTCCATCTCTCACCCTTCCCAGTTCTCCGGCCAATCTGACTGTCCCTCTGATTGCATTTTATCTCAGTATGTCTCATTGTCACCTTCCCCCAGCTAACAATGATCTACTCTACTTCTTCCTTGAGCTTCGTCCACTTTGATGTCTGTGTTTTCACACCATACCCTTCCTTATCTCTGAGTCTCCCTCTCCCCTGACTCTCAGTCTGAAGGAGGGTCTCGACCCGAAACATCAATCGTTCCTTCTCTCCAGAGATGCTGCCTGTCCCGCTGAGTTGCTCCAGCGTTTTGTGTCTATATTCAGTGTAAACCACCATCTGCAGTTGCTTCCTACACATTTTGTCTGCTCCATCTGTAGCTTTCGTGAGACTGCATTTGGTGTATTGCGCGCAATTCTCTTTTGCAGGAAGGATATGGGGGTTTGAAAATAATGCAGAGGTGGTTTACCAGAATGATGCTTGGATTAGACTGTATTAGCTGGGTGGCAGTGTGAACTGTGAGGAGGATGCTATGAGAATGCAGGGTGACTTGGACAGGTTGGGGGAGTGGGCAGATGCATGGCAGATTCACTACAATGTGGATAAATGTGAGGTTATCCACTTTGGTAGCAGAAGCAGGAAGGCAGATTACATATGGTGTCAAGTTGGGAAAAGGGGAAGTACAACAGGATCTGGGGGTCCTTGTTCATCAGTCAATGAATGTAAGCATGCAGGTACAGCAGGCAGGCAGTGAAGAAAGCGAATGGCATGTTGGCCTTTATAACAACTTGAGTATAGGAGCAAAGAGGTCCTTCTGCAGTTGTATAGGGCCCTAGTGAGACCACACCTGGGGTATTGTTTGCAGTTTTGGTCCCCTAATTTGAGGAAGGACATTCTTGCTATTGAAGGAGTGCAGCGTAGGTTTACAAGGTTACTCCTGCACCTATTGTCTATATTGTCTATATTGGTGCTCACAGCGGCAGAGACATGGGTTCGATCCTGACTACGAGTGCTGTCTGTACAGAGTTTGTACGTTCCCCCGTGAATGCGTGGGTTTTCTCCGGGTGCTCCGGTTTCATTCCACACTCCAAAGACGTGCAGGTTTGTAAGTTAATTGTCTATGGTAAAAAATTATAAATTGTCACGAGTGTGTAGGATAGTGCTGGTGTACAGAGTGATTACTGATTAGTGCGGACTCGGTGGGCCGAAGGGCCTATTTCTTCGCTGATTAGTTTAGTTTACACATACAGTGCAGAAACAGGCCCTTCGGCCCACTGAGACTGTGCCGACCAGTGCTCACACCATACACTAACACTATCCCTCACACATTGGGGACAATTTACAATTTTACAATGAAGCCAATTAACCTACGAACCTGCACGTCTTTGGAGTGTGGGGGGAAACCGGAGCACCCGGAGAAAGCCCTCGCGGGGAGAACGTACAACCTCCGTACAGACAGCACCCGTAGTCAGGATGGAACTCGGGTCTCTGGCGCTGTGAGGCAGCGACTCTACCACTGCGCCATCGTGCCACCCCTCTCTGAAGTCTAAATGAGACGAGCATAGATGGGGCATTTTGGTGGGCATGGACTTGTTGGGCCAAAGGGCCCGTTTCCGCGCTGTATTTTTGTAATATTTCTGTCCCCCGTATGTACAGGTATCTTTAATACCGTTGCTTTCTAGAATGATACAGCGTAGAAACAGACCCTTCGGCCCAACTTGCCCACACCGGTCAACATGTCCCATCTATACTAGTCCCAACCGCGTTTGGTCCATATCCCTCCAAACCGGTCCTATCCATGTACTTGTCTAACTATTTTTTAAAGCTTGGGATAGTCCCTGCCTCAAGTACTATTTAGACAATAGACAATAGGTGCAGGAGTAGGCCATTCGGCCCTTCGAGCCAGCACCGCCATTCAATGTGACCATGGCTGATCATTCCCAATCAGTACCCCGTTCCTGCCTTCTCCCCATATCCCCTGACTCCGCTGTCTTTAAGAGCCCTATCTAGCTCTCTGTTGAAAGTATCCAGAGAACCGGCCTCCACTGCCCTCTGAGGCAGAGAATTCCACAGACTCACAACTCTCTGTGTGAAAAGGTGCTTCCTCGTCTCCGTTCTAAATGGCTTACCCCTTATTCTTAAACTACCAACCTCAACTTTCCACATTCTCGAGTCACACTATCCCAGTGAGACATTAATGGAAAAATCAATGCTGTTCACATTCTGATTTATTCATGTTTCTGTAGTTTGTTTCTGTTCACGATGTCTAAAGAAACATCTGCATTGTATACCCACTGGCAATATGCACTGGAAATTAAAGATTGAACAGTCTTGTATTAACATTGGGATCGCTACTGAATCTTAACATCACACTTTGGGTCCTAAGTCTTAACACTGTGCTTGGTAGAATATAGAACAGTACGGCGGCCAAACTTGGCCACACGCGCCAACATGCCGCATCTGCACTAGTCCCACCTGCCTGCATTTGGCCCATATCCCTCCAAACCTGTCCTATCCAGGTACCTGTCCAAACGTTTCTTAAACGTTGCGATAGTCCCTGACACAGCCACCTCCTCTGGTAGCTTGTTCCATAAACCCACCCCCCTCTCTGTGATGAAAGTTACCGCTGATACGTGACCGCACCGACCAGCGATCGCCCCGCGAGCTGGCTCTATCCTACACACACTCGGGACAGTTCACAATTATACTGAAGCCAATTAACCTACAAACCTGTACGTCTTTGGAGTGTGGGAGGAAACCGGAGCACCTGGAGAAAACCCACGCAGGTCACCGGGGGAGAACGCACAAACTCCGTGCAGACAGCGCTCAGAGTTAGAATGGAACCCGGGTCACTGGCGCCGTGAGGCAGCAACTCTACCGCTGGGCTGCCGACGCATCTCACAACTCAGCAGAAGTTCATTTAATAATTATTCAATTATTAAAAAAATAATATTACGCTACAATTAAACAAACCAGAACCCACCACCATAATACAATATAAACAAATATCCTTAATAAACTACTATACAACTATCTTACACTCCTTGTCAAGGATGCATTCAACACAATCCTCACCTTGTATTGATGTGGAGAGGATGTTTCCACTAGTGGGAGAGTCTAGGACCAGAGGGCACGACCTCAGAATTAAAGGACGTTCCACTAGGAAGGAGATGAGGAGGAATTTCTTTAGTCAGTGGGTCGTGAATCTGTGGAATTCTTTGCCACAGAAGGCTGTGGAGTCCAAGTCAGTGGATATTTTTAAGGCAGAGATTGATAGATTCTTGATTAGTACGGGTGTCAGGGGCTATTTAGGAGAAGACAAGAGAATGGGGTTGAGAGGGTGAGATGGTTCAGCCATGACTGAATGGCGGAGTAGACTTGATGGGCCGAATGGCCTGATTCTGCTCCTATTCCTCCTGATCGGGACCGATTGCTTTTTGACTGCTGTTGACATGAACCACTTGACATGCTAGACAACAAATCTTCTCATGTGTCACATCGCACCAGTTTCCGGCATGTTACATTTACATCTCAGTAGTTGTCTCAAATCCCTGGGACATGGCTGAAGAATATTCTGTGTGAAATATTGACCCTTTTTTTTACTCTGACCTAATTCAGCACCAAAGCAGTCGATGGATAATGTGAACGCTCGCAGCCTTTCTTCCCAGTGTAGAGGATTCTAAAAGTAGAGGACATAGGCTTAAGATGAGAGTGGAGAGATTTAAGAGGAATCTCAGGGGCAAACTTATTCACTCAGAGGGAAGCCCCTTTTTAGAGATAGATAAGAGACAGTAGGAGACGGGGTAGGCCATTCGGCCCTTCAAGCCAGCACCGCCATTCAATGCGATCATGGCTGATCATCCACAACTGGTACCCCGTTCGTGCCTTCTCCCCATATCCCCTGCCTCCGATACAGCTCCTCGCCGACCAGTGTTCACCCCGTACACTAACACTGTCCTACACACACCAGGGACAATTTACAATATTTAATGTAGCCAATTAACCTACAAACCTGTACATCTTTGGGAGTGTGGGAGGAAACCGGAGCACCCGGAGAAAACCCATGCAAGTCACGGGGAGAACGTACAAACTCCATATAGACAGCACCCGTGGTCAGGATCGAACCCGGGCCTCTGTCGCTGTGAGGCAGCAACTCTACCGCTGCGCCACCGAGCCATCAGCTGCCAGCAGAAGCTAGAGAAGTGGATAAAATAAGAGACAGGAACATGTTCCCGATGTTGGGGGAGTCCAGCACCAGGGGCCACAGTTTAAGAATAAGGGGTAAGTCATTTAGAACGGAGACAAGGAAACACTATTTCTCACAGAGAGTTGTGAGTCTGTGGAATTCTCTGCCTCAGAGGGCGGTGGAGGCCGGTTCTCTGGATACTTTCAACAGAGAGCTAGATAGGGCTCTTAAAGATAGCGGAGTCAGGGGATATGGGGAGAAGGCGGGAACGGGGTACTGATTGGGGATGATCAGCCATGATCACATTCAATGGCGGTGCTGGCTCGAAGGGCTGAATGACCTACTCCTGCACCTGTTGTCTATTGTCTATTTAAAAGACATATATATGGGCAGGTAGGGTTTAGAGGACTATGAGCTAAATGCAGGCAAATGGGACTAGCAAAGCATGCCAACATGGTTGGCATGGACAAGATGGGCCGAAGGGCTGGTTTTCGGACTGTACAGCTCGGTGACATGTTTATGTTGAATTCTTTCTTCCTGATTTGATCACACTGCTTGTTGGAATTCCAATTTATCTGAAGGAGAATATTTATTCCAGTTTCATAAAATAAACACGACATTTGATGACCTAAAGAAACAACCTTGCATTTTTTTAGCTGCGGACATTATTGGATGTAACTCTGACGTCCGAGAAATCTCCGTAATATAGAATCATTAAAAATTACATTTTAAAAGACATTTGGACAGGTACATGGATAGGACATTTTTTTCACGCTGTATGACTATATGTTTCTATGACTATGGCTCTCTGACTATTATTCTGTGATTCTATGACTCCATCACTAGGAATCTAGGACTCTATGGCACCATAGCCCTGTGACTGTGGCAGGGGCTTCCCAATCTCTTTCGTCCCGTTTAGCCCTGGCATCTTTAATAGCACATAACAATGTCATTTCACTCATTTATGAATGACTAATGATGAACAGATACCGGTCGGTATACCAGAACCAAACACAGTCAGGGTTGGCGAAATTTACCCCAGGTTGGGAACCCTTGCTCTATGACTTTATGAGCATGACTATGGCTCATTGACTATGGGTCTTGGGTGTGCATGACTCCATGGGTCTATGGGTCCATGGCTCTATGGGTTCATGGGTCTATGGTCTATGGGTCTATGGTCTATGATCTATGGGTCTATGGGTTCATGGGTCTATGGTCTATGGTCTATGGGTCTATGGGTTCATGGGTCTATGGTCTATTGGTCTATGGCATATGGGTCTATGGTATATGGATATATGGGTCTATGGTATATGGATCTATGGTCTATGGGTCTATGGTTTATGGGTCTACGGTCAATGGATCTATGGTCTATGGTCTATGGGTCTTATGGTCTATGGATCTATGGTCTATGGTCTATGGGTATATGGGGCTATGGTATATGGGTCTATGGATCTATGGTCTATGGGTCTATGGTCTATGGTCTATGCTCTATTGGTATATGGATCTATGGTCTATGGTCTATGGGTCTATGGATCTATGGGTCTATGGTCTATGGGTCTATGGTCTATGGGTCTATGGTCTATGGGTCTATGGTCTATGGTCTATGGGTCTATGGTCTATGGGTCTATGGTCTATGGGTCTATGGGTCTATGGGTCTATGGTCTATGGTCTATGGTCTATGGTCTATGGGTCTATGGTCTATGGTCTATGGTCTATGGTCTATGGGTCTATGGTCTATGGTCTATGGTCTATGGTCTATGGTCTATGGGTCTATGGTCTATGGGTCTATGGTCTATGGTCTATGGGTCTATGGTCTATGGGTCTATGGTCTATGTTCTGGTCTATGGTCTATGGGTCTATGGGTCTATGGTCTATGGGTCTATGGTCTATGGGTCTATGGTCTATGATCTATGGGTCTATGGTCTATGGGTCTATGGTCTATGGGTCTATGGTCTAGGGTCTATGGGTCTATGGTCTATGGGTCTATGGTCTATGGGTCTATGACCTATGGTCTGGTCTACGGTCTATGGGTCTATGGTCTATGGGTCTATGTTCTATGGGTCTATGGTCTATGGGTCTATGGTCTATGGTCTATGGGTCTATGGTCTATGGTCTATGGTCTATGGTCTATGGTCTATGGTCTATGGTCTATGGTCTATGGTCTATGGTCTATGGGTCTATGGTCTATGGTCTATGGTCTATGGGTCTATGGGTCAATGGTTTATGGTATATGGGTCTATGGTCTATGGGTCTATGGTCTATGGGTCTATGGATCAATGGTTTATGGTATATGGGTCTATGGTCTATGGTCTATGGGTCTATGGTCTATGGGTCTATGGATCAATGGTTTATGGTATATGGGTCTATGGTCTATGGGTCTATCAGCGGCATTTTGTATGGTATGGGGGAAGTTGCTATCTGCATGGGAGGGTCTATGGTTATGGGTCCAGTGTGCCGCCGGCAACTATGCATTAACCCCATTTGGGTGGGTTAAATGTTACTGTGAACAAATTTAACTCTCTGGGTCTATGGTCTATGGGTCTATGGATCAATGGTTTATGGTATATGGGTCTATGGTCTACGGGTCTATGGGTCTATGGGTCTACGGTCTATTGGTCTATGGGTCTATGAGTCCATGACTCTTTGGGTCGATGGGTCTATGACTCTATGGCTCTGTGACAATAAAGCACCATAGATCCATTGATCGATTGAAATGATCCGTTAACGGCACCTGAGTCGTGCTGCATATTCACCTTGTTCACCTTTCCTTCTGGCTTTCAGTACGACTTTGTGGAGCTTCTGGATGGCAGCAGACTGATCGCCAGAGAGAAGCGCAGCCTGTCCAGTCCTGAGCACAAGAGCCGTCACGTCAGAGCGGTGAGCGTGCAAGAAGCTGGTTTTGTCCAGTACCTCGACTCTGGAGTTTGGCACCTGGCCTTCTACAACGACGGGAAAACCGCAGAACATGTCTCTTTCAACACCATCGCCATAGGTAGGCAGTCCTGGTCATCAAGCTGAACAAGCGTGGCACGGTGGCGCAGCGGTAGAGTTGCTGACTCACAGCGCCAGGGACCTGGGTTCCATCCTGACTACGGGTGCTGTCTGCACAGAGTTTGTACGTTCTCCCCGTGACCTGCGTGGGTTTTTCTCTGGGTGCTCCGGTTTCCTCCCGCGCTCCAAAGATGTACAGGTTTGTAGGTTAATTCTGTACACTCTGGAGTTTAGAAGGATGAGAGGGAATCTCATTGAAACATATAAGATTGTTAAGGGTTTGGACACGCTAGAGGCAGGAAACATGTTCCCGATGTTGGGGGAATCCAGAACCAGGTGCCACAGTTTAAGAATAAGAATATAATATTATATAAATATAAGGAATATTTAAGAGTTGCTGCCTCACAGTGCCAGAGACACGGGTTCAATGCCGACTACGGGTGTTGTCAGTACGGAGTTTGCCTGTTCTCCCCGTGGATTTTCTCCGGGATCTTCGGTTTCTTCCCACGCTCCAAAGACGTACAGGTTTGTAGTATAATTGAGTTGGTATAAAGGTATAAATGTATAAATTGTCCCTGGTGTGTGTAGGATAGTGCTGGTGTACGGTGGGGGGGGGGGGGGGCTGCTGGTCGGCACGGACTCGGTGGGCCGAAGGGCCTTTTTCCGCGCTGTATCTCTAAACTAAACTAAACATAGACCTCACTGAGGAGGCAGTAGCCGCACTCCCCTGCCGAGTTGCGATGTATCACAGACAACAGAGCCTGTAATATGTAACAGGAGACTGTGAAAGTGGATCTGGATCTGGGTCTGGATGTAGTACGCTGAAAAGTTCTAGGTAGAGCTTTGTTTTACATTTACACCAAGCCAATTAACCTACAAACCTGTATGCCTTTGGAGTATGAGAGAACACATATAAGATTGTTAAGGGCTTGGACACACTAGAGGCAAGAAACATGTTCCCGATGTTGGGGGAGTCCAGAACCAGGGGCCACTGTTTAAGAATAAGGGGTAAGCCATTTAGAACGGAGACGAGGAAACACTTTTTCTCACAGAGAGTAGTGAGTCTGTGGAATTCTCTGCCTCAGAGGGCGGTGGAGGCCGGTTCTCTGGATACTTTCAAGAGAGAGCTAGATAGGGCTCTTAAAGATAGCGGAGTCAGGGGATATGGGGAGAAGGCAGGAACGGGGTACTGATTGGGGATGATCAGCCATGATCACATTGAATGGTGGTGCTGGCTCGAAGGGCCGAATGGCCTACTCCTGCACTGCACCTATTGTCTATTGTCTATTGAAACCGAAGATCTCGGACAAAACCCACGCAGATCACGGGGCGAACGTACAAACTCCGTACAGACAGCACCCGTAGTCGGGATCGAACACGTTTTGGCGCTGCATTTTGTGTAAGGCAGCAACTCTACCGCTGTGCCACCGTGACTGCGATATTTTTAAGACAGAGATGGATAGATTCTTGATTAGTACGGGAGTTATGCGGAGAAGGCGGGAGAATGGGGGTTCGGAGGGAGAGATTGGTCGACCATGAAATGAATCGAGTGCATTCCTGACGTATGTCCTTGTTTACAGATTCTGTGATGGAGTGTCCGCGGAATTGTCATGGGAATGGCGAGTGTGTTTCCGGAGCCTGCCATTGCTTCCCTGGGTTTTTCGGATCAGATTGTGCGAGAGGCAAGTGATATTCCTGCATTATGAGCATCTTGTTGTGTGACAACATCTGTGTAAGAAAGAACTGCAGAAGCTGGTTTAAATCGAAGATAGACTCAAAATGCTGGTGTAACTCACCAGGTGAGGCAGCATCTCTGGAGAGAAGGAATGGGCAACATTTCGGGTCGAGAATATGTACACTTCTATCAGGTCTCCCCACAACCTCTGACATTCCAGAAAAAACAATCTGCGTCTGTTCAATCTCTCCCTCCTAACAGACAATAGACAATAGGTGCAGGTCTATTCGGCCCTTCGAGCCAGCACCGCCATTCAATGTGATCATGGCTGATCATCCCCAATCAGTACCCCGTTCCTACCTTCTCCCAATATCCCCGGACTCCGCTATCTTTATCAGCCCTATCCAACTCTCTCCTGAAAGTATCCAGAAAACCGGCCTCCACCGCCCTCGGAGGCAGAGAAATCACAGACTCACTACTCTCTGTGAGAAAAAGTGTTTCCTCGCCTCCGTTCTAAATGGCTTACCCCATATTCTTAAACTGTGACCCCTGGTTCTGGACTCCCCCAACATCGGGAACATGTTTCCTGCCTCTAGGTTTTGAGAAGGGCTTCGGGCCCCTGAAAAAGAGTCTCGACCCAAAACGTCGCCCATTCCTTCCCTCGAGAGATGCTGCCTCACCCGCTAAGAACCACATCAGCAGGGGCTGAAGTTTGAAGGGATGTTACAGCAGCGGCACGGTGGCGCAGCGGTGGAGTTGCTGCCTCACAGCGCCAGAGACCCGGGTTCAAGCCTGACTACGGGCACTGTCTGTATGCAGTTTGCTCATTCTCCCTGTGACCTGCGTGGGTTTTCTCCGGCTGCTCCAGTTTTTTCCCACGCTCCAAAGACGTGCAGGTTTGTAGGTTAATTGGCTTGGTATAATTGTGAATTATCACTAGTGTGTGTAGGATGGTCTTAATGTGTGGGGATCACTGGTCAGCATGGACTCGGTGGGCCGAAGGGTCTGTTTCCGCACTGACTCTATTTAAAATCTTATTGGACTTTTGCCCCTACTTACCTCATTGGTGACCCTTGGACTATCCTTGACCGGACTTTAATGGCTTTACCTTGCACTAAACGTCATTGAAACATATAAGATTATTAAGGGTTTGGACACGCTAGAGGCAGGAAACATGTTCCCGATGTTGGGGGAGTCCAGAACCGGGGGCCACCGTTTAAGATTAAGGGGTAAACCATTTAGAACAGAGACGAGGAAACACTTTTTCACACAGAGAGCGGTGAGTCTGTGGAATTCTCTGCCTCAGAGGGCGGTGGAGGCCGGTTCTCAGGATACTTTCAAGAGAGAGCTAGATAGGGCTCTTAATGATAGCGTAGTCAGGGGATATGGGGAGAAGGCAGGAACGGGGTACTGATTGGGGATGATTAGCCATGATCACATTGAATGGCGGTGGTGGCTCGAAGGGCCGAATGGCCTACTCCTGAACCTATTGTCTATTGTCTATTGTTATTCCCTTATCATGGATCTGTACCCTGTGCACGGCTCTCACTGTAATCACGTATTGTCTTTCCGCTGGCTGGTTAGCACGCAACAAAAGCTTTTCACTGTATCCGGGTCTTACATGTGACAATTAATTAAACTCAAACTGAAACTACAATCTAAGTCACTGTGCTGTGTGTTCTGCAGCAACCTGCCCCATCCTGTGCAGCGGCAACGGCCAGTACTCCAAGGGCCGGTGCATTTGTTTCAGCGGCTGGAAGGGGACGGAATGCGACGTGCCGTCGGGGCAGTGCATCGACCCGCTCTGCGCCGCGCACGGCATCTGCATCATGGGCTCCTGCGTCTGCAACTCTGGCTACAAGGGAGAAATATGCGAACAAGGTAAGGCCTGCGGTGAAGACAGACACACAGTGCTGGAGTAACTCAGCGGGTCAGGCAGCATCTGTGGAGAACATGGATAGGTGACGTTTCACAGAGTGCTGGAGTAACTCAGCGGGTCAGGCAGCATCTGTGGAGAACATGGATAGGTGACGTTTCACAGAGTGCTGGAGTAACTCAGCGGGTCAGGCAGCATCTCTGGAGAACATGGATAGGTGACGTTTCACAAAGTGCTGGAGTAACTCAGCGGGTCAGGCAGCATCTCTGGAGAGAAGGAACAGGTGACGTTTCGGTTCAAGTCTCTTCTCCGGACATTTTCTCCAGAGATGCTGCTGAGTTACTCCGGCCTTTTGTGTCTCTTCCTCTAGTTCATATTTAGTTTATTAGTTTAGTTTCGCGCAGGAGGATGAGAGGCGATCAAACAGAGGTGTATAAGATCATGAGAGGAATAGATCAGGTAGATGCACACAGTCTCTTGCCCAGAGCGGGGGAATCGGGGACCAGAGGACATAAGTTCAAGGTGAAGGGGAAAAGATTTAATAGAAATCCGAGGGGTAACTTTTTCACACAGAGGGTGGTGCGTGTTTGGAACGAGATGCCGGAGGAGATAGTCAAGGCAGGGCCTATCCCACCGTTTAAGAAACATTTTAACAGGTACATGGATAGGACAGGTTTGGAGGGATATGGGCCAAACGCGGGCAGGTGGGACTAATGTAGATGGGACATGTTGTTCGGTGTGGGCATGTTGGGGAAAAGGGCCTGTTTCCACGCTGTATCACTCTATGTCTCTCATTAACTTGCTGTAGAGTTGCCACTTCCTTGAAGGAATTATACTTTATCATTGCAACTTGCTAAAAGCTCGGTAATATTTTCCGCAGATTGAATGAGCATCTTCGAACTCCATTCCAAAGCTGTGTTTACACATTCCATGTAAATTAGTTCACCTGTTTTGTCCATTTTGCTGGGTATATGTGAAGCATTGAAATATCTATTGTGGGAAGATTAATGGAATGATGACAGGGTTGGAACATAACCAGGGAATTCAGATGTCTTTAAAAACACTAAGTGTGAAGGGACTGTCGAACTTACGTGATTTTTATTTGGCGACTTGCCGGCACCCGTCATTAGTCGCAGCCGGTCGCCGAAAATGTTCAACGTGTTGAAAATCCAGCAGCGACCAGAACAAGGTACGACTCTGGGCGACTACTCACGCCCATACAGGTGTCACCCCGCGGTTCACCGGAAAAAAATCGCGTAAGTGGGACAGGCCCTTGAGTGTTTATTTTATTGCCTTCTGAGCAGCAGAGTTGATGATGTGTGATAGCTTCAGGGAACCTGTTAAATTTGATGTCTGCATACCATAACATTTTTTCGATAACTTTTCTTGCCGCTTGCTGTCCAGTTTTTTGCGCAGCTGTTGCCTTAGTTTAGCAGATGGCTGTTAAACTATGTGCCTTGAAGCAACCATAGAATAGTGATTAAAACTAGCCATGTGTCTCTTTGATTTGTGGATAAATAACCTAAAAAGTTGATTGTGGGGAAATTACTGCCAGGGAGAGACACACATTCTCTCACGTACTCTCACACACTTACACACGCTCACACACACTCGCTCACACTCACACATTCTTTCTCTCTCGCTCGCACTCACATGCCCTCTCACACTCACATGCCCTCTCACACACACATGCTCTCTCACACTCACACATTCTCTCAAACCCTCACACTCAAACACCCCCTCACACTCACACACACTTTCACACTCGCACACTCTCTCGCACACTCTCTCACACTCACACGCTCTCTCACGCGCACACCTTCTCTCACACTCACACTCAAACACCCTCTCACACTTTCACACACTTTCACACTCACACTCTCTCTCTTGCACACTCACACTCACACACCTTCTCTCACACTCACACATTCTCTCACACTCACTCTCTCACACTCAGGCACATTCTCTCACACTCACATACATGCATACTCAAACACACTAACACACACAAGTTCACACCAACACACACACGCACTTACCATCACCCTGTGGGGGTCACAACAAAGAGGGAAGAGACAGAGACTTTAAGACTTTGTCTTCCATCACAGTGAGGAGGTGTTTGGTGAACTCACTGTAGTGGATGTTAAATTTGTGTTGATTGTGTGTTTCTGTCACTTTTTTATTATATGTATGACTGCAGGGAAACAAAATTTTGTTCAGACCGAAAGGTCTGAATGACAAATAAATTCAATTCAATTCACTTGCACACACATGAATAAACACATACACATGCACACTCATGCACAAACAGACACACGCACACGTAGTCATACACGCACACATCCTCATTCGCACATACAAACCCAACATCACACTCCAGGCCCCCACTGTGTGTAAGAATCTAGCCCCACACATCTATTTAACCATCTCACCTTCAAGCCTTTGACATTTCCACACAGGGACAGAGATACTGCCTGTCTACTCTATGAACACCTGTCATCATTTTATATACTTCGATCCCTCAGCCTCCGGAGCACCAGAGAGAACCATCACAGTCTGCCCAACGCCTCCCTGGAGCTAATGCCTTACAATCCAGGCAACATTCCAGAAAAACCTTTATTCCTTGACATTTCTGCCCTGGGTAAAAGTTTCTGAATGTCCTGTGATGAAAGCATTCTTTTTTACTAAATGTGACAAACAGAAATGGGCTGAAACACGACAAAAAGATTGGCTAATTGGATTTTTCATATAAATTTATTAAGTGAGGATTCTTACCTTGGGAGCGAGATTGAAACATGTTTCACATCCAGCAGCAGTCAGTAAACGCCATCTATTTTTTCATCATTGCTGCTTGTCAATTTGATTACAGGTTCAAAATAAACCATCTATAAACTATCTAATAAACAACAAAAAAACAACAAAAAAAAGAATTATAAAATTCTGAAAGGACTGGACAAGCTAGATGCAGTTGGGCGAGTCCAGCAATGTTGGGCGAGTCCAGAACCAGGGGCCACAGTCTTAGAATAAAGGGGAGGCCATTTAAGACTGAGGTGAGAAAAAAATGTTTTCACCCAGAGAGTTGTGAATTTATGGAATTCCCTGCCACAGTGGGCAGTGGAGGCCAAATCACTGGGTGGATTTAAGAGAGAGTTAGATAGAGCTCTAGGGGCTAGTGGAATCAAGGGATATGGGGAGAAGGCAGGCACGGGTTATTGATTGGGGACGAAGCCATGATCACAACAAATGGCGGTGCTGGCTCGAAGGGCCGAATGGCCTGCTCCTGCACCTATTTTCTATGTTTCCATCTGGTAGATGCAAGGAACTACAGTTTTCAGTTTAGTTTATTGTCACGTGTACCGAGGTACAGTGAAAAGCTTTTGTTGCGCGCTAACCAGTCAGCGCAAAGACAATACACGATTACAATCGAGCCATCCATAGTGTACAGATACATGATAAGGGAATAACGTTTAGTGCAAGGTAAAGCCAGCAAAGTCCGATCAAGGATAGTCTGAGGGTCACCAATGAGGTAGATAGTAGTTCAGCACTGCTCTCTGGTTGTGGTAGGATGGTTCAGTTGCCTGATAACAGCTGGGAAGAAACTGTCCCTGAATCTGGAGGTGTGCGTTTTCACACTTCTGTACCTTTTGCCCGATGGGAGAGGGGTGAAGATGCAGACAATAGACAATAGGTGCAGGAGTAGGCCATTCGGCCCATCGAACCAGCACCACCATTCAATGTAATCATGGCTGATCATCCACAATCAGTACCTCGTTCCTGCCTTCTCCCCATATCCCCGGACTCCGTTATCTTCAAAAGATCTTCAAACTATCGCTATCTAGCTCTCTCTTGAAAGTATCCAGAGAACCCACCTCCACTGCCCTTTGAGGCAGAGAATTCCACAGACTCACAACTGTGAAAAAATGTTTCCTCATCTCTGTTCTAAATGCCTTACCCCTTATTCATAAACTGTGGCCCCTGGTTCTGGATTCCCCCAACATCGGGAACATGTTTCCTGCCTCTAGTGTGTCCAAACCCTTAATAATCTTATATGTTTCAATAAGATATCCTCTCATCCTTCTAAACTTCAGAGTATACAAGCCCAGCCGCTCCATTCGAGGATAGCCTTGCGGATCTGTGTGCAAAAAATGTATTTCACTGGACCTGGTATACCTGATAATAAAGAAACCATTGAACCATCTGCTCCTAGTATCCTTTAGTCCTGAACTACCATCTACCTCATTGGTGACCCTCGGACTATCCTTGATCGAACTTTACTGGCTTTACCTTGCACTAAACGTTATTCCCTTATCATGTATCTGTACACTGCGGACGGCTCGATTGTAATCATGTATTGTCTTTCCACTGACTGGTTAGCGCGCAACAAAAGCTTTTCACTGTACCTCGGTACATGAGTACCTCGGAAGTCATTGCCACAGAGGGCTGTGGATATTTGTAAGGCAGAGATAGACAAGTTCTTGATTAGAACGGGTGTCCAAGGATGATGGGGAGAAAGGCCGGAAAATGGGATTAGGTGGCAGAGATCAGCCAAGATTGAATGGTGGATGTTTTATAGACAATAGACAATAAACAATAGGTGCAGGAGTAGGCCATTCGGCCCTTCGAGCCAGCACCGCCATTCAATGTGATCATGGCTGATCATCCCATTTTGTAATCAAACCATTACAAAGTATTAGGTGAAGCACAAAGCCTTATTAAAACCTATGCAGAGAGAATGATACACGCTGACCGGCGGTGATGGCTCGAAGGGCTGAATGGCCAACTCCTGCACCTATTGTCTATTGTCTATTGTCCACTGCTGCACTCGTTGCATCATCTAACAGACTGCCGAGCTCAGGGACCAGCAGGCTGTTATCAATATCTGCATTCCTTACTCAAATCCCGGACTGGATTACATGGTAGAATGTGGATCACGCATAATATATGTGGTGATGGTTATATTGACAGAGATTAATATGGTTGATCTACAGCAGAGTAGACCCGATGGGCCGAAAGGCCTGATGCTGCCCTTATAACCCGTGAACGTGACGATAAACTGAACGGAAGCTGAAACTGAAATGGCTGGTGTCGGTGCCTGCGGTGTCTCACGTCTTCTTGCTTTCTCTGCCAGCGGACTGCTTTGACCCGACCTGTTCGAACCACGGAGTGTGCATCCACGGAGAATGCCACTGCAGCCCTGGCTGGGGGGGTGCGAACTGCGAGAAGTCCAAGACCATGTGTCCCGACCAGTGTGCTGGCCATGGTACCTACCTTCAGGAGAGCGACTCCTGCACTTGCGATCCCAACTGGACTGGCGCTGACTGCTCCGTGGGTGAGTACACGTAAACCAAAGCGGTGAGACATAGAAAATACAAGTAGGCCATTCAGCCCTTCAATCCAGCACCAGCATTCAATATGATCAGCCATGATCACATCGAATGGTGGTGTTGGCACGAAGGACCGAATGGCATACTCCTGCACCTATTGTCTATTGTCGATTGTCTATTGATCATTCAGAATCAGTACCCCATTCCTGAATCAGTAAGTACAGTAAGTAAGTAAGTTTATTTGCCAAGTATTCACATACAAGGAATTTGCCTTGGTGCTCCACCCACAAGTAACAACATGACATAGTGATAGTTACGAATGACTTAGAAAACACTAATCATTAATAATAATAAAACATTAATGATAAAACACCATTGATCAAGCATGTGAACCAATAAAATACCAGATCAAAGGGAGGCTACATTTTTGGCTGTTTAGAGGAACTACTCGTGGATAAAAACTGTTTTTATGTCTGGCTGTGGCAGCTTTGACAGTCCGGAGTCGCCTTCCAGAGGGAAGTGATTCAAAGAATACATCAACATACAGAGGGTCCAGAGGAGGCTTTTCAAGAACGATCCGTGGAATGAGTGGGTTCACCTATGATGACGTTTGTCGGCACTGGGCCTGTACTCGCTGGAGTTTAGAAGAATGAGGGGGGGCCTCATTGAAATGTACAGAATAGTGAAAGGCTTGGATAGAGTGGATGTGGAGAGGATGTTTCCACTCGTGGGTGAGTCTAGGACTAGAGGCCACAGCCTCAGAACAAAAGGATGTACCTTTAGAAAGATAAGGAGGAATTTCTTTAGCCAGAGGGTGGTGAATCTGTGGAATTCTTTGCCACAGAAGGCCAAGTCAATGGATATTTTTAAGGCAGAGATAGATAGATTCAGTTAGTACAGGTGTATGGGTTATGGGGAGAAGGCAGGAGAATGGGATTGAGAGGGAGACATAGATCAGCTATGATTGAATGGCAGAGTAGACTCGATGGGTCGAATGGCCTAATTTTTCTCTGAGGAAATGGAGAGATATGGATCATGTACAGGCAGATGAGATTAGTTTACCATGACATTATATTCAGCATGGACATTGTGGGCTGAAGGACATGTTTTTTGCCCTCAATCTTTCTATGCCCTAACTGCACAAATTGATCTTTCTAAGTCATTTGGACTTAGCCGGATGTATTTAGATCAAGATATTCCTGTCCTGAAATCGTGTCCGTAATAGTAAGATTAAACGAGAACTTACCAAGTTTGAAGGTTGATCTGTATTTTACGAGGAGTCGCGGTGAGGGATTTCGTGAAGACCCCGCCAGCATGCCTGCGCGGCATCCTTCAAAGCAGCGGTGTGGAATCACAGAACACACCATGACTAAAAATAGTAAGATGAAGAACGCAGAACTTCCTAGTTGACCTTATGATAGAGGGTGGGAGCGGGGGGCACGAAATCCCTCACCGCGACTCCTCGTAAAATACAGATCAACCTTCAAACTTGGTAAATTCTCGTTTAATGTCTGGACTCGTTGGGCTGTAGTCAGTGCCATCAGCATCACCACCTTGAGGGTGAGCTGTTTCAGTGGTAGCTCATTCATTGGAGCCCAGCTCCTCAGTAGAGTCAGCATGATCCCTACATCCCACGTTACAGTATATCTGGGTCGTGGAGGGTTGGTGTTGAACACTCCCCTCATGAGTTTAGACACCAGGTGGTTGGAGCTTATAGCTATATCCAGGTATGAGGACAGCGCGCTCCTGGCACTGTTGATGGCACTGTAGCTGAGGCCAGCATCGAAATGGAGGCCAGCTAGAAACTCCAGGACATCAGGTATCGTTGCCGAGTTGGAAGTCTTGTTGGTACGAGCACATAATGCCTCCCACTTCCTGATTTGCGTGAGGTACTGTTTCCGAGTTAATTCTCGGCATGATGCGGAGATGAGTTCCATGGCTCGTGGCGAGATGCCCGCCTGGATGAGTGGTCTTTACAGAACCTGCAGGCCAACAAGTTTAGGTGACCATGGCAAGGATGACTATCCCCCGTAATGGGGTGAGTAATCAATTTGGGGTGTTTCCCAATCGACATCCATGGTTGTTTTAAAATTTTAAGGACCATCGGGTACCATGGTTGTGTAGGCCAGTCGGGAATGATCAATATGCCAGTTGCAGAATCCAATTTAATTTTCTGCAATACCCGACTGGTGAGGCAGAATGGGGGAAATGCGTAGAAAACGCATCCATTGCTATTGCCCCAGGGTCTGGTTCCCAAGACACATACGTTGGTATCTGATGGTTCAACCTGGATGCAAAAAGGTCAATATCTGGTGTCCCATAGTGAGCTATAATGTCTCCAAAAATTTGGGGGTTCAACATCCACTCGATGTTGTCATTGAATAATCGTGACCTGGTGTCCGCCACTGTATTAAGCTTCCCTGGCAAATAGGTCTCTGTAATCCAAATATTCCTTTCAATGCACCAGTGCCAAATTGTGTTTGCCAATTCATCACAAGATAGCGACGTGATACCACCCATATGATTGATGTAAGCCACCACTGTAGTGTTATCTATTTGGAGGCGGACATGTAAATCCCGTGAGTTAGTACAGTAAGCCCGCAGTCCATGAAATGCACCCAGCATTTCTATATAATTTATCCCATGTGACTCCAGGAAGGTAGACTCACGAGGATTCCATCTACCACCACAACTGGACATTGCATCAGTTGCTCCCCAGCCTTGTGCGCTTGCGTCAGTTTGTAGCACGACGTCTGGGTTGCTTACTATGATGGGTCTGTGACACTCACTAATATTGTCAACCCGCCATTGTAGCTCGGTTCCAGCCTTTGGTGGTAATCGAATTGGCCTATCAAAGTGCCCAGCATTTGCTTTTAATGTTGTGATCTTTGTTCTTTGTAAATTTCGGTAGTATAGTGGTCCGAATTGTGCAGCTGGGAATGTAGCTACCAATTTCCCTATAACTTTTGCCGTTTGCCGAATGCTCGGCACCCTGGCGCAAGCAAGACTGTGGCACGCTTCTTTTCTAGCAGTAGCTTTATTGGTTGGGATGGTAATCTTCATTAAGTTGGTGTCTAGAGTGAACCCCAAATAATCCATAACCCGTACCGGGTGCAATTTTGACTTGTCTGGATGGATTACAAATCCCATCTTCTCGAAGAGAGCCTTAGTTGCTGCCACTGCCCGTGTAGCCAATTGGAGGGTCTGACCCACTATGAGGATATCATCCAAATATGCCATAACCATATAATTTTGTTGTCGGAGAAGAACCAATATAGGTTTTACTAATTTTGTAAATAGCCTAGGGGCTGTGGTGATTCCATTGGGCAATGCCTTGTATTCCCATAATTGATTCTTCCAGACAAACTTCAGAAATTTCCTGTGAGCCTCAGAGATGGGCACCGTATAGTATGCATCTTTTAAATCGATGCATGCCATAAAATACCCTGGGTAAAGCATCTGTTTGGCTGTTTCAAAAGTATCCATTTTGAAGTGGGTATATTGTACAAAAGTGTTCAGCTCAGTTAAGTCTATTATAATCCGACATCCCCCATCTTTTTTAATTCTGGTGAAGATGTTGGACACAAACTCAATGGGTTCATGCGTGGTTTTACCAATTACCCCTTTTGCTGCTAGCCGTATAATTTCAGCATGCCTGCCTCCACCTCTTTTTGGGATAGTGTAAACTTCCTATGAGGCGAATGCTGGGTAGGGGGATTTACACCACCAATAAATTCTATAACATAGCCTTGAACACTTTGTAAAATAAACTCATCTGTGGTGACAGTTTTCCATATGTCCAAGAAAGCCCGCAATCGCCCACCTATTCGTGCAGGAGGGGATGCTACGGCGTGAGAGGAACCAGGCCCCCTTACCTCCATGGTTAGCGACGGTTCCTTACGTTTGGCGTTTTGGGTGGACGTTGTGGAGGTTGACGGGATGGCGGCCGCATCTTCCATGCAGGCCGCTGTTGGCCTTGTCCTAAAAAAGGTCGTTGTGTTTGGGGAAGTGGAGGTGGATAGGTCCTTTGTGTCCTGTCCGGCAGCCGTGGTTTCCAGGTTGCGTTTGGCTGTTGCCGGTGGTATGGG
Source organism: Okamejei kenojei (assembly GCA_035221665.1). Classification (NCBI taxonomy): domain Eukaryota; kingdom Metazoa; phylum Chordata; class Chondrichthyes; order Rajiformes; family Rajidae; genus Okamejei; species Okamejei kenojei. The sequence goes on from CM069133.1 coordinate 4,656,476, forward strand.
TGAAGTCTGGCCGTAGGAGGTTTCATGAGGCCAGCTGTTTTGGCCTCCTCGTCCAGTTCCTTCACCTGTTTGGACAGGTCTCCAAACAACTGATGCGGCGGTGGAGCGGTTGATGGTCGGCACAACCCCGCGAATTTGGAGTTGAGTGTGGGCTTTATGGAGCTCTTACGCAGGCAGTTTATCTCATACTGGGCGTTGCATAGGAGTGCCAGTGCATCTTGTTGTTCACTGGACACATTATCCCCGTCCAGGGTCCTAGCAAACGCCGTTATGCCCGTGGAGAGAACCTTTAAGATACGCTGGAGGCGGACATCCTGCATCCTGGTGGCCGTACTCAAGTGTCCCCAGATCTGGGCATTAACCAAGGGCACACTGAGGTTGATGCAGTTCTCGGCCGGTTTTATTTTCTCCATAGTATCATTGAGAACCTGACCCTGAAGTTGGTGCGTAGTCATTTAATCAATGGTGCCCGCCAGTTTGTGGTGCAGGGGTTCCCCTGTTTGTGTAGTAGCGGCAAACTTGCCCACCACGCCCAGCATATCCTCCTCATGCTCATGCTCAGCTGTCACTGGCTGTCCCGGGTCGTCTTCAAACACAGCGGCTGGACAGCTGCTAGCACTTCTGGCTGGTGACGACGAGATGCTGAGCGGGCTCCTTGCACGGCTTGTGGATGCCCGTGAGTCCCGTTCTTCCCGGTCCCTGTCCCGCTGGAGGAGTTGCTCCACTAAGAGCTCCAACCGCTCTATACGACCGTCCCTGCTATGTGCAGCGGACAAGCCGACTTCCCCAGGCCCTGCGAACTCACTAGGGCTTCCACCATCGGACCACACCTCCGTAAGGTGCTGTCTAGGGTCCAATGGCAGGTTGTCGTGACCTACCGCCTGAGTAGGCTCATACGACTCCCGCACGGACTCTCCGCTAGTCTGTCTTCTCCCAGACTGTGGCGGCCCACCTGTCTGATACGAAGGCAGGTGAGTTGGATCGGCGCCGGCCCCCGGAACCTGGCTCCCCGGAGTCCGTGCAGGCTTACCTCCACAAACTCCCATTTTTTGGCGTGGAGGCGCATGGTCGGCCGCTCCCAGAGCTGAGCTGACCGACCGTCTACTGCTGCCACCTCCGCCCTTGACCGCAGCCAGACGGGGTGTTTTGTCGGCGGCACCTGCTCCTGCAGGCCTGCTTGACGCAGCAGTAGAGCTGCCAGACTGCACTACGGCAGATTTCCCTGGCCGTGGTACGTGGTGGAGCACAGCTGTAGGGCTCCCCTGTAGTGCAGCTGTCCCCCGGCCCAGCCCCCTCGGGTCTACTGGAACTCGGGGTGAAGTCGCTGGCGATGAGCGAGGCTCCTTCCCACGTACCTGTTTCCCCCCTCTTTTCTTGGGGGAAGGGGGCTGGAAGTCTGGATCCGTTGCATCCAACTCCGGGGCGGTAAACCACTCAGGTGATGAGTCGGGCGCTAAAGTAGCGGGAGCGCCGACTTCTGCATTCCTGCCCCCACGTGCCTCGAAGCTGCCGGCGGTGCTTGCAGCTCCGGGGACAAGGGCCGTTGGCTGGTCGAAGCTCGGCTCCTCGACAGCGTCGCCTTCCTCTTGCCCTTGTCCATCCTGTGGAGTAAAGGAAAGTACTTACCTGCCGGCCTTTATGAAGGAGCCGGAGGAGAGAGCGCACTCCCCCCCCCCCCAGCCTGCCGATGCAAATGCGCGCGACGATATGCTGCGCATGCGTGCTGGCGGGGTCTTCACGAAGTCACTCACGTGACTCCGAAGTAAAATGTATAATTTACCTCACAACTTTCCAATTGCTGCCAAGAACACCATCTACTGCAAGTCGAGGACTTAAATCCTAAAATGAAGTTATTCAACATTTGTGTGTGGCACGGTGGCGCAGCGGTAGAGTTGCTGCCTCACAGCGCCAGAGACCCGGGTTCCATCCTGACTACGGGCGCTGTCCGTATGGAGTTTGTGCATTCTCCCCGTGACCTGTGTGGTTTTCTCCGGGTGCTCCGGTTTCCTCCCACACTCCAAAGATGTACAGGTCTGTACGTTAATTGGCTTCTGTAAATTGTCCCTTGTGTGTGTAGGATAGTGATAGTGTGCGGGGATCGCTGGTCGGCACGGACTCGGTGGGCCGAAGGGCCTGTTTCCGCGCTCTCTATCACTCTATGACTCTATAATCAATTTATGGTCCCCGATGTTGGGGGAGTCCAGAACCAGGGGCCACACACTATTTAAGAATAAGGGGTAAGCCATTTAGAACGGAGACGAGGAAACATTTTTTCTCGCAGAGAGTTGTGAGTCTGTGGAATTCTCTGCCTCAGAGAGCGGTGGAGGCAGGTTCTCTGGATACTTTCAAGAGAGAGCTAGATAGAGCTCTTAAAGATAGCAGAGTTCGCCAAGATATTCAATTTCCTCCCACGCTCCAAAGACGTACAGGTTTGTAGGCTAATTGGCTTGGGATGAAATGTAAATTGTCTGTCGTGTGTGTAGGATAGTGTTAGTGTGCGGGGATCGCTGGTCGGCGCGGACTCGGTGGGCCGAAGGGCCTGTTTCTCTCAACTAAACTAAAAGAGTAAACTGAAAATTCAAGTCGACTGGTGGAGCGCAGACTATCCCCAACAGGAGCCCCAGCATTCCATGGTGAATATATTATGCAGCCAAAACATTATTTGATCTTTGCACAGAAGAATGGCTATTAATTAGCCGCACAATTTCACTTCAATTAATTGAACGTAAATTAATAAGTTTTCAGCGGAGATTGACACGACTGCGCTTAAAGGTGCCGTGTTATAAGCTGATAAACTCCTTGGCGCTAATGAAAAATTGATTAGATTGATGCACAGGGGAAACGAGGCTCAGGTTTGCGTCGGGGAAAAAACACAATCTTTCCCTTGCCAAGACAAGTTAATATTGTGAAGAGCCGAGGTTAATAAGCCCGTCCAAGGTCTCCTTGTAATTGCAAGCTTGGTTTAGAGGAGAGGGACATGTACATATAAAGGAGTCGCTGGAAATAATCGGGCAGCGTTTTAGCTCTGCACTGGGATGGGCAAGACGCCACTGAACCTGTGACTGATCCCTGGACTGCTGCCGACATTTCTCTGACAGTGGTTTGCAGTCGTAGGGAATGAGGCTGGTTATTAATCCTCCTTCTTTTATTTTAATAGGCTCATAAGTTCTAGAAGCTCAATAAGTGCAGTAGGTGCAGGTTTGGCCATTCAGCCCTTCGAGCCAGCACCGCCATTCAATGTGATCATGGCTGATCATCCCCAATCAGTACCCCGTTCCTGCCTTCTCCCCATATCCCCTGACTCTGCTATTTTTAGGAGCCCTGTCTAGCTCTCTCTTGAAAGCATCCAGAGAACCTGCCTCCACCGCTCTGAGGCAGAGAATTCCACAGACTCACAACTCTCTGTGTGAAAAAAATGTTTCCTCGTCTCCGTTCTAAATGGCTTATCCCTTATTCTTAAACTGTGGCCCCTGGTTCTGGACTCCCCCAACATAGGGAACATGTTTCCTGCCTCTAGCGCGTCCAAATCAGGCCATTTGGCCCAATAGGTTTACTCCGCCATTCACTCATGGCTGATCTATCGTTCCCTCTCAACCCCATTCTCCTGCCTTCTCCCCATATCCCCTGACATTTTTACGTTTGGTTTTGTTTTTAATACCCTATGAAATGAAAGAAATTGCAGAGAATTGTGGATGCAGCCCAGACCATCACACAAACCAACCTCCCTTCCACTGACTCCATCTACACCTCACGCTGCCTCGGCAAGGCCAGCAGCATCATCAAGGACCAGTCGCACCCCGGCCACTCCCTCTTCTCCCCTCTCCCATCAGGCAAGAGGTACAGAAGTGTGAAAACGCACACCTCCAGATTCAGGGACAGTTTCTTCCCAGCTGTTATCAGGCAACTGAACCATCCTACCACAACCAGAGAGCAGAGCTGAACTACTATCTACCTCATTGGAGGTAGACAAAAATGCTGGGTGAGGCAGCATCTATGGAGCGAAGGAAATAGGCAACGTTTTGGGTCGAGACCCTTCTTCAGACCTAATTGGAAATCCTCGGACTATCTTTAATTGGTCTTTACTGACCTTACCTTGCACTAAACATGATTTCCTTTATCCTCTATCTGTACACTGTGAACGGCTCGATTGTAACCATGAGTCGTCTGACTGGCTAGCACACAACAGTAACAAAAATCTTGTTACTGTACCTCAGTACACCGAGTCCGTGCCAACCAGCGATCTCCGGTTCACACTAGGTCAATGTTATCCCATTTTCAGTGCAGGAGGATGAGGGGGGATCTTGTAGAGGTGTATAAAATCATGAGAGGAATAGATCGGGTAGATGCACAGAGTCTCTTGCCCAGAGCAGGGGAATCGAGGACCAGAAGACATAGGTTTAAGGTGAAGGGGAAAAGATTTAATAGGGATCTGAGGGGTAACCTTTTCACACAAAGGGTGGCGGGTGTATGGAACGAGCTGCCGGAGGTGGGTAGTTGAGGCTGGGACTATCCCAACGTTGAAGAAACATTTAGACAGGTACATTAACCTTTAATTTAATGTTTCATGTTTATAGAAGAGGTCCTTCTGCAGTTGTACAGGGCCCTAGTGAGACCACACCTGCAGTATTGTGTGCAGTTGTGATCTCCAAACTCGAGGACAGACATTCTTGCTATTGAGAGAGTGCAGCGGAGCTTCACAAGGTTAATTCCCGGGTTGGCGGGACTCTCATATGTTGATAGACAGGGCTTGTATACTCTGGAATTTAGAAGGATGAGAGGGGATCTCGGTGAAACATATAAGATTATTAGGGGCTTGGACACGCTGGAGGCAGGAAACATGTTCCCGATGTTGGGGGAGTCCAGGACCAGGGGCCACAGTTTAAGAATAAGGGGTAAGCCATTTAGAACGGAGATGAGGTAAAACTTTTTCGCACAGAGAGTTGTGAGTCTGTGGAATTCTCTGCCTGGAGGCCGGTTCTCTGGATTATTTCAATAGAGAGCTAGATAGGGCTCTTAAAGATAGCGGAGTCAGGGGATATGGGGAGAAGGCAGGAACGGGGTACTGATTGTGAATGATCAGCCACGATCACATTGAAAGGCGGTGCTGGCTGGAAGGGCCGACTGGCCTACTCCTGCACCTATTGTCTATTGTCTATTGTCTATTGTCTATTGAATGGCAGTGCTGGTTCAAATGGCCAAATGGCCTACACCTGCACCCATTGTGTATTGTCTATTGTCTATGACTGTAACTGTAACTCCAGCCAGCGTGCACTGACCAGGTGTATCCCACAGAGATCTGCCCGGTGGAGTGTGGGACACACGGGGTGTGCCTGGCGGGCGCCTGCCGCTGCGAGGATGGCTGGACAGGAGTGACCTGCGAGCAGAGAGCCTGCCACCCGCGCTGCCTGGAGCATGGGACCTGCATCGATGGCAAGTGCCAGTGCAACCAAGGCTGGAACGGCGAGCACTGCACCACAGGTAGGTCTCTGGTGGACCCTAGCGAGATGTACACTGTCCCGTACTGTAGGCATAACAATGGGACAGCAAAGGGGAGGTTATGGAGCAGACTGCATCTCATTCATATAGATGATGTTCATAACATCATTGGAGCAGAATAAGGCCATTCGGCCCGTCAAGTCTACTCCGCCATTCAATCATGGCTGATCTATCTCTCCCCATTCTCCTGCCTCCTGCCGCAGTAGGCCATTCGGCCCTTTGAGCCAGCACCGTCATTCAATGTGATCATGGCTGATCATCCACAATCAGTACCCCGTTCCCGCCTTCTCCCCATATCCCCTGACCGCTATCTTTAAGAGCCCTATCTAGCTCTCTCTTGAAAGCATTCAGAGAATCTGCCTCCACCACCCTCTGAGGCAGAGAATTCCACAGACTCACACCACTCTCTGTGAAAAAGTGTTTCCTCATCTCTGTTCTAAATGGCTTACTCCTTATTCTTAAACTGTGGCCTCTGGTTCTGGACCTTCACCCCATAAACCCTGACACCCGCACTAATGAAGAATCTATGTACCTCTGCCTCAAAATTATCCATTGACCTGGCCTCCAAAGAATTCCGCAGATTCACCACCCTCTGACTAAAGAAATTCTTCCTCATCTCCTTCCTTTTGGATATGAACTCCAGTCCTAGACTCTCCAACTAATGGGCACATCCTCTCCGCATCAACTCTACCCAAGCCTTTCATTTGTCATGGAGTCTTGGTGTGAAAGAGTGATGGTTGTACAGCACGAAACAGGCCCTTCGGCCCAATTCATCCATGCCGACCAGGATGTGCTGAATCATGGTGATACAGTGTGGAAACAGGCCCTTCAGCCCAACTAGCCCACACCGACTAACCTGGCCCAGAGATAGACACAAAGTCAGTCAGCATCTCTGGAGATAAAAGTGCCTGTTCCACTTAGGCGACTCTTTAAGCGACTGCCAGGGACTAATCTGAATGGAATTCACCTAGGATACCTGGCGGCAACCTACGTCAACCTACGACACAGTCCCCACAGTAGCCAAAAATCTTTCACCATGTTGAAAACTTTGCGGCAGTCGCCTATAGTCGCCCAAAAACTCTCCAAGGTGGGACAGGCCCTAAAGGATGGGTAATCATTTGGGGCGGGACACTTCTTCACTACTTCAGGCCGAAGAGGGGTCCCGACCCGAAACATCACCCATCCTTTTTCTCCAACATGTCCCATCTACACTAGTCCCACCTGCCAGGCTGTGGCCCATATCCCTCTAAACCTGTCCTATCCATGCACCTGTCTAAATGAATTTTAAATGCTGTTGGCGTTACTGCCTCAACTAGGACCTGTGGCAGCTCACTCCATACACCCACCGCCCTTTGTGTGAAAATGTGCTGAGCTGTATAGGGAGAGGTTGAGCAGGCTGGGAGTCTCATGGAGAGGTTTGTAAGATCATGAGGGGAAAGGGCCTGTCCTACTTATGTGTCCTTGGCATGCAAATTACGCGACCTCGTGGTCTCGTTGAGGTGCACGGGCATCGTGTGGCCGCGCGGGGCCGGTCTCATTGAGAAGCGCGGAGGGGTATGTAGTTGTGCGCGACATCGCGCGGGGCTCTGAAATTTTTGTAGCGAATGAAATCTTTGCGCGCCAATGGCCTGTCGCATAACTGACGGCCAAAGTGGGACAGGCCCAAGACCCTGGCACGATGCAACGTCTCACCTCCAACAGCAGCAGAAGCAGGCAAACGATCGCCGAGCTCGGCCTGGGGATCACGGCCGTTGCGGTCCGGATCCGCCCCCACTTCTACTCCCAGAGCGGGGCAAAGATAATTGTAGATGGACACAAAATGCAGGAGTAACTCAGCGGGACCGGCAGCATCTCTGTAGTAAAGCAATGGACAACGTTTCAGGTCAAGACCCTCCTTTTCAGACTGAAGAAGAGTCTCGATTCGAAACATCACCCATTCCTTCTCTCCAGAGATGCTGCCAGTCCCGCTGAGTTACTCCAGCTTTGTGCCCACCTTCTAATGACGTCACGCGTTCCAGACGGCTGTGCGGGCGCATGGAATCGCGTGCGACCATTGCTCAACCGTCTCGGTTCAATGCGACCACGAGGTCGCGTAATTTGCGTGCCAAGTGGGACAGGCCCTGAATGGATCGGGTATACGCACAGAGTCTCTTCCCCAGAGTATGTGATTCGTGAACCAGAGGACGTAGGGTTAAGGTGAGGTGAGGTAACCTTTTCACACAGAGGGTGGTGGGTGTATGTAACGAGCTGCCGGAGGAGGTAGTTGAAGCAGGGACTATCCCAATGTTTAAGAAACAGTTAGGCAGGTACATGGATAGTACAGGTTTCGAGGGATATGGGCCAAACGCGGGCAGGTGGGACTAGGGTAGCTGGGACATGTTGGCTGTTGTGGGTATGTTGGGCTGAAGGGCCTGTTTCCACACTGGATCACTATGACTCTTACTTAGTGGGACAAGCAGCGTCTCTGGAGAGAAGGAATGGGTGACGTTTCAATTCGAGACTCTTCTTCAGATCTTTTCTCCAGAGATGCTGCCTGACCCGCTGAGTTAATCCAGCACTCTGTGAAACGTCACCTATCCATGTTCTCCACAGATGCTGCCTGACCCGCTGAGTTACTCCAGCACTCTGTGAAACGTCACCTATCCATGTTCTCCACAGATGCTGCCTGACCCGCTGAGTTACTCCAGCACTCTGTGAAACGTCACCTATCCTTGTTCTCCAGAGATGCTGCCTGACCCGCTGAGTTACTCTAGCATTCTGTGTCTCATCCTCTAGTTCATATTTAGTTCAATAGTTTAGTTTAGAGGTACAGCGTAGAAACAGGCACTTAGAAATAGCCAGAGAAATAGCCAGACTATCGCAATGTTAACAAAACATTTAGACAGGTGCATAGATAGGACAGGTTTAGATAGGACAGATATGAGCCAAACTCGGGCAGGTGGGGCTAGTGCAGATGGGACATGTTGGTTGGTGTGGGTAAGTTGGGCCGAAGGGCCTGTTTTGACGCTGTGACAAGTTCTCATGAATCTTTCCACCTACGCCCCCTCCCCCCCCCCCCTCCCCACCTTAAACCTATGTCCTCTGGTCCTTGATTCCCCTACTCTGGGCAAGAGACTCTTTGCGTCTACCCGATCTATTCCTCTCATGATTGTTTACTCGTCCAGTCCTCGTTTGGGAAGTAATCTCACATCAAGACTGCCCTTCTCGTCGCCTTGCTTCCCACCCAGGAGATCCAGCATTCCTCATAATTCTATTTTAAACCCCAAAACCTTTCATTTATCAGATAACTTGACAAGCGATAAAAAAAAAAAAATTGAAAGAGATGAAAAATGTGAAAGGTTGGCGGGTTATTCCGGAGGTAATTCAAAGAAAGAAAGTTCGAACAATCTTCTCAATGTGCCAAAAATCATAACTATTGTCACACTGACCTTTACAAAAGGTTATTACCTGCGACGTTTGGTCTGAAATTGTTTCTTCCTCACTTCACACCAATCACAGCTTCTTCCCCTCTGTTATCAGACTTCTGAACAGCCCTTTCATCAGCTCGTGGCACTATTCCATTCACCTAAGTTCATAAGTTCATAAGATGGCCCCCGACCCAGGTGACTATTGACGTGCGGGCAACAAAAGCAGATCTACCATCGGTCCACATTCTTAAATCTCTAATCCTACGGCAATATTTCAAATCGAATATAGGAGCAAAGAGGTCCTTCTGCAGTTGTACAGAGCCCTAGTGCGACCACACCTGGAGTATTGTGTGCAGTTTTAGTCCCCTAATTTGAGGAAGGACATTCTTGCTATTGAGGGAGTGCAGCGTAGGTTTAGAAGGTTAATTCCCGGGTTGGCGGGACTGTCATATGCTGAGAGAATGGAGCGGCTGGGCTTGTATAGTCTGGAGTTTAGAAGGATGAGAGGGAATCTCATTGAAAAATATAAGATTGTTAAGGGTTTGGACACGCTAGAGGCAGGAAACATGTTCCCGATGTTGGGGGAGTCCAGAACCAGGGGCCACAGTTTAAGAATAAGGAGTAAGCCATTTAGAACGGGGACAAGGAAACACTTTTTCTCACAGGGAGTGGTGAGTCTGTGAAATTTTCTGTTCAGAGGGTTCTCCGGATACTTTCAAGAGAGTGCTTGATAGGGCTCTTAAAGATAGCAAAGTCAGGGGATATAGGGAGAAGGCAGGAATGGGGTATTCATTCACAATAATTGTGGATGATCAGCCATGATCACATTGAATGGCGGTGCTGGCTCGAAGGGCTGAATGGCCTACTCCTGCACCTATTGTCTATTGCCTATTGTCTAACATTTCCTACATTATTCCCTTATCACGTATCTGTACACTGTGGACGGCTCGATTGTAATCATGTATAGTCTTTCCGCTGACTGGTTAACACGCAACAAAAGCTTTTCACTGTACCTCGGTACACGTGACACTAAATTAAACTGAAACTGAACTAAACTAAAGGTCTAGTTCCAGGAGCAGAGTTAGGCCATTCGGCCCATCATTTCTACTCCTCCATTCAATCATGGCTGATCCATCTCTCCTTCCGAATCCCGTTCTCCTGTCTTCTCCCCTTAACCCCTGACACCCGTACTAATCAAGAATCTATCCATCTCTGCCTTAAATATATCCACTGACCTGGCCTCCACAGCCATCAAAGAAGAACAAACCGTCGGACCAATGTGCTCCTGATCATAAGAGATAGGAGCAGAATTAGGCCATTCGGCCCATCAAGTCTATTCCGCCATTCAATCATGGCTGATCTATCTCTTCCTCCTAACCCCATTCTCCTGCCTTCTCCCCATAACCCCTGACACCTCTACCTTATTGCGGACATTGGGCTTTGTCTGTGGAACTGATGCGCTATAATGCTGAGAACTATATTCTGCATCTGTATCTTCCCCTTTGCTCCACCTGTTCTACTTGAGTTTGAACTGATTGTATCTGAGAAAAAGAATAGGTGATGTTTCAGGTCGAGACCCTTCTTCAGACTCTATTCCTAGTCCAGGGCGCCCTTCCATTGACTCCATCTACACCTCACGCTGCCTCAGCATCATCAAGGACCAGTCTCACCCCGGCCACTCCCTCTTCTCCCCTCTCCCATCAGGCAAGAGGTACAGAAGTGTGAAAACGCACACCTCCAGATTCAGGGACAGTTTCTTCCCGGCTGTTACCAGGCAACTGAACCATCCTGCCACAACCAGAGAGCAGTGCTGAACTACTATCTACCTCATTGGTGACCCTCGGACTTAACAGGACTTTACCTTGCACTAAACGTTATTCCTTTTATCCTATAACTATACCCTGTGGATGGCTCGATTGTAATCATGTATAGTGAGCTTACTTTATTGTCATGTGTGAATCTGTGTTGTGAGTCTGTGGAATTCTCTGCCTCAGAAGGCAGTGGAGGCCAATCCTCTGGATGCTTTCAAGAGAGAGCTGGATAGGGATCTTAAAGATAGCGGAGTCAGGGGATATGGGGAGAAGGCAGGAACGGGGTACTGATTGTGGATGATCAGCCATGATCACAGTGAATGGCGGTGCTGGCTCGAAGGGCCAAATGGCCTACTCCTGCACCTATTGTCTATTGCCTATGATTGTTTACTGCACCAAGGTACAGAAAAAAGCTTTTGCCGCGTGCTAACCAGTCAGCAGAAAGAAATCCACTGACTGGATAGCACTCAATAAAAAGCTTTAAAGTGTACCCCGGTACACGCAACAATAAACAAACTAACTCTGTATGGTCTATGTGCAGGAAGGACCTGCAGATGCTGGTTTAAACCAAAGATAGACACAAAATGCTGGAGTAACTCAGCGGGACAGGCAGCCTCTCTGGAGATAAGGAACAGGTGACGTTTCAGGTCGAGACCCGTCTTCAGACTCATGTGTGTGGATAGCATGCAAAAAAAACCTTTTCACGATACCTCAGTATGGGTGACAATAATAAACTTAAGTTATCTGAGTGTACGACATGAGTGAAAGGATTTACAAAGAACAGCAGAGAAATGTGATTGTAGCTTCATTTTACTTGGTTGAATCTCACCTTTTAGCTTTCTAACCCACTAGGTTTCTCAAATTTGACCCAAATCTGAATTGACACACAGACACACACACACACACACACACATGGTCTTGCAGTGTCTAATTTTGGACATCGATCGAGAGAGTCCTGAATTATCTTCTTCATATAACACAGGTTATTGTGGCTCCATCCGCGTGTGTCTCAGGGCTGGTGAGGCAGCGGTGGAGTTGCAGTCTTACAGCGGAGGATACCAGCGAAAACCCACGCGGGTCACAGGGAGAACATACAACTCCATACAGACAGCACCCGTAGTCAGGATCAGAACATGGGTCTCCGGCGCCTGTGAGCTGCAACTCTACCGCTGTGCCACTCCACCGATTACATCAATGTCCTGGGTCCATTTAGATCAGGCACGTGGCGTGAGTAATTACTCAGGATAGGCACTGGGCAGTCAATCGACCTTTAAAAACCGTAAAAGATGCGCAGGAAAAAAAAATCGTAAAACAGCGCATGCACAGATCGGTTCTGTAGACAGTCAGTTGACTTTTTCCGAGATCTTCGGTTTTCTCCCACACTCCAAAGACGTGCAGGTTTGTAGGTTAATTGGCTTGTAAAAATTGTCCCTAGTGGGTGTAGGATAGTGTTAATGTGCAGGGATCGCTGGTCGGCGCGGACCCGGTGGGCCGAGGGGCCTGTTTCCACGCTATATCTCTAAACTAAACTAGATCAGATATACCGTATATAGATGCAATCAAGTCAAACGTGATAATTCATAGAGTCTTTTGCCCGACTTGTCCATGCCCCATCTATATGTCCATATCCTCCTTAATATTTCCAAGTACCTTCATGAATGCCTTATAAATGTTGTTGGAGTCATAGAAACATAGAACATAGGTGCAGGAGGAGGCCATTCAGCCCTTCGAGCCAGCACCGCCATTCATTGTGATCATGGCTGATCATCCCCAATCAATAACCCATGCCTGCCTTCTCCCCATATCCCTTGACTCCACCAGCCCCTAGAGCTCTATCTAACTCTCTCTTAAATCCATCCAGTGATTTGGCCTCCACTGCCCTGTGTGGCAGGGAATTCCACAAATTCACAACTCTCTAGGTGAAAAAGTTTTTTCTCACCTCAGTCTTAAATGACCTCCCCTAAGACGGTGGCCCCTGGTTCTGGACTAGCCCAACATTGGGAAAAAGTTTCCTGCAACTAGCTTGTCCAGTCCTTTTATAATTTTATATGTTTCTGTAAGATCCCACTCATCCGTCTATACTCCAGTGAATACAAGCCTAGTCTTTTCAATCTTTCCTCATATGACAGTCCCGCCATCCCAGGGATCAATCTCGTGAACCTACACTGCACTGCCTCAATCACAAGGATGTACTTCCTCAAATTAGGAGACCAAAACTGTACACAATAGACGTGGTCTTACCAGAGCCCTATACAACTGCAGAAGTCCCTGCCACGAGTCCCTCCTCTGTCAGCTCGTTCCATGCACCCACCACCGAGTGGAACCTTTTTAGTTTTAGTTTTAGATTTTAGAGATACAGCCTGAAAACATGTCCTTTGGCCCACCGAGTCCACGGTCTGCCGTACATCAGTTCTATCGTACACACTAGGGACAATTCACTGGAAGCCAATTAACCTGCAAACAACATCGTTGGAGTGTGGGAGGAAACCGGAGCACCTGGACAAAACCCACGCGGTCACGGGGAGAATGTGCAAACTCAGCACAGACAGCGCCCGTGGTCAAGTTTGAACCTGGGTCTGTGGCGCTGTGAGGCAGCCACTCTACCGCCTGGCCACCCGTCTCGATTCTCCTACCCCAAATTAAAAGACTCTGTGCGTCTACCCGATCTATTCCCCTTAATGATCTTGTACATCTCTACAAGATCACCCCTCATCCTCCTGCGCTCAGTAGACAATAGATAATAGACAATTGGAGTGTGGAATGAAACCGGGGCACCCGGAGAAAACCTACGCAGGTCACGGGGAGAACGTAGAAACTCTGTACAGACAGCACCCGTGGTCGGGATCGAACCCGGGTCTCTGGCGCTGTGAGGCAGCAGCTCTACCGCTGCGCCATTGTGCCGCCCTTAAATATAGACAATAGGTGCAGGAGTTCAATGTGATCATGGCTGATCATCCCCAATCAGTACCCCGTTCCTGCCTTCTCCCCATATCCCCTGACTCGGCTATCTTTAAGAGCCCTATCTAGCTCTCTCTTGAAAGTATCCAGAGAACCTGCCTCCACCGCCCTCTGAGGCAGAGAATTCCACAGACTCACCACTCTCTGTGAAAAAGTGTTTCCTCGTCTCCATTCTAAATGGCTTACCCTTTATTCTACCCCTCCAAGGAATAGTCACAGCCCGCTCAACCCCCTCTCCCTGTAGCTCAGACCCACGCGTCCTGCCATGTTCGAGTACAAAAGATAAATATGATGTTGTCAGCTTGCAACGACCTGTCGGTTCACACATCTCGTTCAGGGGAGGAGAACAGCAGCTTAAAGAGGCTGTCCCACTTGGGCGACCTAATTGGCGAGTTTAGAAGAGTTTGAAAAAATGTCATGTTGCAGACCTTCGACTATGTTGAAGACTTGTTACGATTAACTTCGGGAAAATTGGACACCGAATAGTGGAGAGTGAAGCTGACCTCCTTCGACCTCCCTTCGACCTCCCATCAACTATGATGAAGACTATCTACGACTACCTTCGACTACCCTCGATTGCCTATGACTAACATGCCGACCTACTACGATAAACCTACGAGTAAAAAAAGTAGCGATTTTTTCCATGGCGACCTGTTCTTACTTGCAGCAATTTTTCAGCATGTTGAAAAAAACGCTGCGACCTAGCTGAGGCCTCGAGTATGCGGAGACCACTCTCGAGCATGAAGGAGAGTTACAAAGACCTCCTAGGACCTCGTGTCGACCACGCTGCGAGTATGAGTCGAAGGCAAACTCGCCAGAACTCACGGATTAGGTCGCCCAAGTGGGACAGGCCCCTTTAAGGTCACTGAGTGATTTGTGAAACGCAGCAACGTGTGTCTGACCTGCAACTTTATATTAGTTTAATGTGGCAATACAGTGGCGGAATGGGACCGTGAACAGATGCAAGCGGCTGATCTGCAGCCAGTGGTTTGATTATTTCATCAGTAGCATGTTAACAACCTTCATGTTGTGGAATTATCCACTGGAGGTGTAGATAATTTATTTTTAATTGTCAGATTATTGCCTTATTTTTCATCTTGCTTGATAATTCCCATCCAGGTACCAAGGAAGGATGTGCCCACACAGTTGTTAATTGGTAGATGATTGTTTGGACAGCTTTCCTTCTTCATCTTGCGAATGAAACATCAATAAACCAAAGGAATAGATAGATCTCAAGCCGGGTGTTGAGCAGCCAGGTTGTTGTCTCTGTTGGCGTCAGTGTCTGCCAGGCCCTGAACTCCATTTGGTGGGTGGTAGAGCGGGCACCCAGAGGTGACAGGGTTGGCTGTCTGTTGTTCTGCTCCACATTCACAGGCTGGGCTCTGGCGGAGCCCCCATCTATCTCCACACGCTGGCATTGAAACGCCCAACTCCAGTACCAAGTCTGTTGAGCTTCACCCCTGCTCCTCTGGGGAGGTCAGACTCTGGACAGCTTTTATCTTGGTGAAGAGATGTAACTGTCCTTATTCAACATTATTCAACATCCTTGAGGGCCTGTCCCACTTAGGTGATTTTTTAGGTGACTACAGGCGCCACACGGTCGCCGGGGTGATGCCTGTATGGTCATGAGTCGTCTCCTCAGTCGCCCAAAGAGTCGTCGCGTCTTTCTGGTCGCCGCTGGATGTTGAAATGTTCAACACTTTTTGACGACAGTCGGTGACGGTGGGCTTGACGCCAATGAGCGTAGCTTGACTTATCCTGATGTAGGTGTTGTCGTAGGTTGTCGCCGGTGGTAACTTCGGTGAAGTCCATTGGCGACTACCTACGTCAACTGGCGACTTAATTGTCTTCAGTTGTTGCCGACAGGGTCATTGCTTGTCACAGCTTGTCGCGGGTGGACGTAGGTTGTCGTAGGTGTGGTCATAGATGGACGTCCTAATGGGTCGCCGGTTGTCGGTAGCCTAACGTCGACTAGGTGGTAGGTTGTCGTAGACATTGTCGTAGGGGAGGGGTCCAGGCGCCGTTTTTTCGGCGACCTGCTACGACTATGACAGTCACCGGCAGTCGCAGAAAAATGAGTGATACAGCGTGGAAACAGGCCTCTACGGCCCAACTTGCTCACATCGGCCAACATATCCCAGCTACACTAAACCCATCTGCCTAAGTTTGGCCCATATCCCTCCAAACCCGTCCTATCCATCTAATCCTTATTCTCCATTAAGCTTTAACTTTGTTGAGTTTAGTTTCGTTTAGAGATACAGCGGCAAACAGGCCCTTCGGCCCACCAAGTCCCCACTGACCAGCGATGCCTGCACATAAACGCTACACACACTAGGGGCAGTTTACATTTACACCAAGACAATTAATCTACAAACCTGTACGTCTTTGGAGTGTGGGAGGATCTCGGAGAAAACCCACGCAGGTCACGGGGAGAACGTACAGACTCGGTACGCCTGTGTGTCAACTTACCTTGGTCTAATCTCTTGTGCAAATTGGTCAATGTAGTTTCGTTTATTGTCATGTGTAGCGAGGTACAGTGAAAAGCTTTTTGCTGTGTGCTATCCAGTCAGCGGAAAGATGATACATGATTACACTCAAGCCATCCACGTTGTACAGATACTGGATAAAGAGAATAACATTTAGTGCAAGATGAAGCCAGTAAAATCTGATTAAAGATAGTTTGAGGGTCTCCAATAAGGTAGATAGTAGTTCAGCACTGCTCTCTGGTTGTGGTAGGATGGTTCAGTTGCCTGATAACAGCTGGGAAGAAACTGTCCCTGAATCTGGAGGTGTGCGTTTTCACACTTCTGTACCTCTTGCCCGATGGGAGAGGGGAGAAGAGGGAGTGGCCGGGGTGAGACTGGTCCGTGATGATGCTGCTGGCCTTGCCGAGGCAGCGTGAGGTGTAGATGGAGTCAATGGAAGGGAGGTTGGTTTGCGTGACGGTCTGGGCTGCGTCCACAATTCACTGCAATTTCTTGCGGTCTTGGAATTTGCAGAAAGTCTAAAGGGCCTGTCCACTGCCGGCATAATTGACTGACGTATCAGGTCACCAGAAAATACGCAGCGTGATGCGGCGTGACGCAGTGTGATGACGTATGACACGCGGTGTTTTTTTCAAGTGTCGCAACATAAGATTTAACAATCTTGGACACGCTAGCTTGGACACGCTAGAGGCAGGAAACATGTTCCCGATGTTGGGGGAGTCCAGAACCAGGGGCCACAGTTTAAGAATAAGGGGTAGGCCATTTAGAACGGAGACGAGGAAACACTTTTTCTCACAGCGAGTTGTGAGTCTGTGGAATTCTCTGCCTCAGAGGGCAGTGGAGGCAGGTCCTCTGAATGCTTTCAAGAGAGAGCTGGATAGGGTTCTTAAAAATGGCGGAGTCAGGAGATATGGGGAGAAGGCAGGAACGAGGTGCTGATTGTGGATGATCATCTATGATCACATTGAATGGTGCTGGCTCGAAGGGCTGAATGGCCTACTGCTGCACCTATTGTCTATTGTCAATTATCTATTGTAACTCAGCGGGACAGGCAGCTTATCTGGAGAGAAGGAATGGGTGACGTTTCGGGTCGAGACCTGACCTCATCTCCGTTTTAAATGGCTTCCTCCTTATTCTTAAACTGTGGCCCCTATTTCTGGACTCTCCCAACATCGGGAACATGTTTCCTGCCTCAAGCGTGTCCAAGCCCTTGATGGGTCGAATGGCCTAATTCAGCTCCAATGACTTATGAATTAGAGCAAATGACACTATCTTCTCTTTTAGTGCTCAGAGTTTAGAGGAAATTAAGATGTTGAAACATTGCTTAACTCTTGCACCCGTGACCCATGTGGGGATTAGTGAATCAACACCAGACCA
This sequence comes from Okamejei kenojei, assembly GCA_035221665.1. Taxonomy (NCBI): domain Eukaryota; kingdom Metazoa; phylum Chordata; class Chondrichthyes; order Rajiformes; family Rajidae; genus Okamejei; species Okamejei kenojei. The sequence continues at coordinate 4,674,011 of CM069133.1, forward strand.
ACATTTATCCACAGTTATTGGGTTGATATTTAATAATCATTTTATATGCAGTTGTGCTTATGCAAGTCTAAATATTAATTCTAGTCAAGGCCAAGTTTCTTTTGAAGATCTACAATTAGCAAGTGACAGTTTGTATCTCACAGCATGGCTAAATGCTCTGGGCAAACAGTGCAAACAGATGCTATCAACCAGCCATGTTTCATGTTAATCTTAAAGCATGGTGGACAAGTCAGGACAGGAATGCATAAGGGCCTGTCCCACCTGGCGATTTTTTTCGGCGACTGCCGGCGTCAAGATTTTGAACATTTCAAAATCCAGCGGCGACAAAAAAATTGGCTTCCACCGCCTTCTGTGTCAGTGAATTCCACAGATTCACAACTCTCTGGGTGAAAAAGTTTTTCCTCATCTCCGTTCTAAATGAGATTTAGGAAACCACTTATTCTTAAACAGTGGCCCCTGGTTCTGGATTCCCCCAACATTGGGAACATGTTTCCTGCCTCTGGCGTGTCCAAACCCTTAATAATCTTATATGTTTCAATAAGATCCCCTCTCATCCTTCTAAATTCCAGAGTATACAAGCCCAGCTGCTCCATTCTCTCAGCATATGTCAGTCCTGCTATCCCCAGAATCAACTTTGTAAACCTACGCTGCACTCCCTCAATAGCAAGAATGTCCTTCCTCAAAGTTAGAGACCAAAACTACACACAATACCCCAGGAGTGGTCACACTATGGCCCTGTACAACCTCAGCATTTTGTGCCTATCTTCAGTTTAAACCAGCATCTGCAGTCCCTTCCAACACAAACTGTGAGCTCAGCCCTTTCCACTCTGGACTGACTGAGCGATGATTTTCTGTGCGTTTCCCACTGCCTTGTGGTTGCCTGACAATGAATGGAATTGAGAAAGTCTTCTCCGTTGGATTGTCGACCCTGCGATTCATCAAAGATTATGCCCCCAGCTGAATATGCACAAGATCTGAATGCCAGCCTCAAGTTAATTATCCTCTTGAATCGGCAGTAAAGACTTTTCATTAACAACCAAGCTAGCTTTTACAGCGATCTTTGCAACGAATAGCAACTACTGTCATTAATGTTCTATTAAGGAAATAGAACTCTTCATCAGACCCTGATAATTCACTGTCAGATATTAATAGGTATGATGAAAAGATAACAATGTACCAGTGGGTGGATATTAGCTCTGTTCAGTTCAATCACACAACCCTTGGTCTCACTGACTAGCGTGTACGTTCCGACTTCCTTATTCAGTCCTCATTCTCCACGCTATCTTTTGCCACTATTTTATTTCTCTTTTTCGGCAAATATCGGGAAATTAGGTGAGCTGAAAGTTATTTGCAAAAAGTGGCAGCTCAGTGGCGCAGCGGTAGAGTTGCTGCCTCACAGCGCCAGAGAACCACCGGGTTCCATCCCAACTACGGGTGCTGTCTGTACGGAGTTTGTACGTTCTCCCCATCACCGCGTGGGTTTTCTCCGGGTGCTCCGGTTTCCTCCCACACTCCAAAGACGTGCAGGTTTGTAGGTTAGTTGGCCAAATGGCTTACCCCTTATTCTTAAACTGTGTGTAGCCCCTGGTTCTGGACTCCCCCAACATTGAGGATGGTTCCTGCCTCTAGCGTGTCCAATCGTTTAATAATCTTATATAAGTTTCAATAAGATCTCCTCTCATCCTTCTAACTCCAGAGTGTACAAGCCCAGCCGCTCCATTCTCTCAGCATATGACAGTCCCGCCATCCCGGGAATTAACCTTGCAGCCGGTGGTGATAGATAGATAGGGTTTGTGTGTGGGGAAGGGCCTGTTTCCGTGCTGTATCTCTAAACTAAATGAAACATAGACAGCAGCCGCACTCCCCCGCCGAGCTGTAATGTATCACCGACGGCAGACTCTGGCTGTTGGTTTTTGTGCCATAGCTGCTGCCATATGTTGCTGTCACGTTCATGGAGAAATGACAAGGCTGCAGAAGGCTTCTTCTTCATCGTCACCACCGTAAATCCCCAGTTGGCCATCAATCGCTGCTCACCGGGTGGCCAACGGCACACACCGTCGCAGGGTGTACATGCAAACTCCACACAGACAGTGATGATCAGCCATGATCACATTGAATGGCGGTGCTGCCTCAAAGGGTCGAATGGCCTACTCCTGCACCTATTGTCTATTGTCTATTGTCTATTGTCTAACTCTGGAGCATGTCTGGAGAGGAGTGGAGAGACAATAGACAATAGAACCAGCACCGACATTCAATGTGATCATGGCTGATCATCCCCAATCAGTACCCCGTTCCTGCCTTCTCCCCATATCTCCCGACTCCGCTATCTTTAAGAGCCCTATCTAGCTCTCTCTTGAAAGCATCCAGAGAACCGGCCTCCACCGCCCTCTGAGGCAGAGAATTCCACACTCACCACTCTCTGTGAGAAAAAGTGTTTCCTCGTTGCCGTTTTAAATGGCTTACTCCTTATTCTTAATAGGAGTAAGGCTTCTTATTCACCTTGATGAGAGGAATGAAAGTACCTCCTCCGGCAGCTCATTGCATGTACCCACTACCCTCCGTCAGAAAAAGATTGCCCCTCAAGTTCCTATTAAATCTTTCCCCTCTCATCTCTCATATGCCCTCTAGTTTTTGATTCCCGGATCTGGGTTAATGACTGTGCCCTCAACAAAAGCTTGTCACTGTACCTCGGTACACATACACTTATGACCCTAATAAGGTCATAAGTGCTGGGGAGTAGAATTAGGCCATTCGGCCCATCAAGTCAACTCCGCCATTCAATCATGGCTGATCTATCTCTCCCTCCTAACCCCATTCTCCTGCCTTCTCCCCTCTGACACCCGTACTAATAAAGAATCTATCAACTCCTGCCTTAAAAATATCCACAAACTTGGCCTCCACAGCCTTCTGTGGCAAAGAATTCCACAGATTCACCACCCTATGACTAAATAAATTCCTCCTCATCTCCATCCAAAAAAAACGCTCTTTTATTCTGAGGCTGTGACTTCTAGTCCTAGACTCACCGGCGAGTGGAAACATCCTCTCCACATCCACTCTATCCAAGCCTTTCACTATTCTGTACGTTTCAATGAGGCCCCCTCTCATTCTTGTAAACTCCAGCGAGTACAGGCCTAGTGTCGACAAACGCTCATCATAGGTTAACCCACTAATTCCTGGGATCATTCTTGTAAACCTCCTCCGGACCCTCTCCAGAGCCAGCACATCCTTCCTCAGATATGGGGCCCAAAATTGCTCACAATATTCCAATTGCAGCCTGACCAGCGCTTTATAGAGCCTCAGCGTTACATCCCTGTTTTTGTACACAGGCCCTCTTGAAATAAATGCTGGCATTGAGTTTGCTTTCTTTACTACTGATTCGACTTGCAGATTATGTTTTTGGGAATCCTGCACCAGCTCCCAAGTCCCTTTGCACCTCCGATTTCTGGATTCTCCCCCCACTGAGAAAATAATTTAATAAAATAATTTACCAATCTATTCCTCTTGTGATGTTGAGGGATGTGGGCTAAAAGCAGGTTTGCGGGTCATTTTGCTTCTATAAAATTGTAACTTGTCCCTCGTGTGTAAGAGAGTGTAGGACAGCGTCAGTGTACGGGGTGGTCGCTGGTCGGCGCGGACTCGGTGGGCCGAAGGGCTTACTTCCGCGCTGTATATCCGAAGCCTGATGGGTAAACTCCACTGATTCATTAGGTCACACAGCCCCACATCCACGGGGTACCATCCACGTCATTCTCAGCACCTTCAGGCTAAAAATAGTCCGGCGATAAATGTTAAATCTTGATCCCCTGCACTCTGAAGTGTGTGTACGTTCAAAACGGCAGCAATGCACAAAGGCCTTGTACACTTGTACCTTCCGAAGAGTCCACAAGGGACTAGACTGGAAATTGGACAATTTAATACTGGACAGATTTTTACATTTACCAAGCCAATTAACCTACAAAACCTGTACGTCTTTGGAGTGTGGGAGGAAACCGAAGATCTCGGAGAAAAGCCCGCGTAGGTCACGGGGAGAACGTACAAACTCCGTACAGACAGCACCCGTAGTCAGGATCTAACACGGGTCTCCGGCGCTGCATCTTTGCTGTGAGGCAGCAACTACCGCTGTGCCCCCGTGACCGCCCTTGAAATGCTAATAGCTTATTCCCAGGAAAATGCAGAAAACAGTGAAAGGCCTGGATAGAGTGGATGCGGAGAGGATGCTTCCACTAGTGGGAGAGTCTAGGACCAGAGGTCACAGCCTCAGAATAAAATGATGTACCTTTAGAAAGGAGATGAGGAAGAATGACTTTACTATACTTTACTTTAGAGATAGTGCGCGGAAGCAGGCCCTTCAGCCCACCGAGCCCGTGCCGACCAGTGATCGCAGTGCACACTCACACTATCCTACACACAGAAGGCATTTTCAGAATTTACAGAAGGCATTTAAACTACAAACCTGTACAACTTTGGAGTGTGGGAGAAAACTGGGGCACCCGGATGAAAACCCACGCCATCACGGGGAGAACGTACAAACTCCGTACAGACAGCACCTGTAGTCAGGATGGAACCGGGGATTCTGGCGCTGTGAGGCAGCAACTCTACCGCTGCGCCACCGTGACGACATTCGTCAAAGGGCGATGAACATGTGAAATGTCCATTTACGATGCCAATTCATTGGGTAATTTTAAGTCGGAGATAGATTCTTGATTACTGCGGGCGTCAAGGGTTATGAGGAGAAGACAGGAGAATGGGGTTGAGAGTGAGAGATAGATCAGCCATGATTGAATGGCGGAATAGACTTGATGGGCCGAATGGCCTAATTCTGCTCCTATCATATATGATCATGAGCGCATCGGTCCGGCGGTCCGAAGCTTTGATTCGGACAAACTCAGATTACGGATTGCAAACCCAGTCAAATATATTAGCTGGAAAATAATGGACCTTAATAAATTTACTCGTAAAGTGGAAGCCAAAATCCTGTTCAGGTGGCTTACTTCACTAAATCTTAAAGCAGATTTCAAACATTCAGACTGAAAATTAGCAAGATATATGTTGCCAGGGCCCACTCTGTTAAGGCCTGTCCCACTGTACGAGGTAATTCAAGAGCTCTCCCAAGTTTAAAAAAAAAATCAAACTCGTGGTAAGCACGTAGAATGTACGTAGCGGGTACGTCGGAGCTCGGGGACGTCTCTTAGCGGCTCGTAACGCTAACGGCAGGTACTCGGGAAACACGGTAAGCTCGTGAAGACTCGTGAAGATTTTTCAACATGTTGAAAAATGTCCACGAGAGCCTCGAGTACCTACGAGCGGCCATTACCGTAATTCTCCGAGTTCGAATCAGGGGAAACGCGGGAGAAGTCTGGAATTGGCTCGTACAGTGGACGGCTCAATTACAAACATGTGAAGTCTGTCTGCTGACTGGTCAGCACACAACAAAAGCTGTCCACTGTACCTCGGTACACGTGGCAATAAACTGAACTGGACTAGAGGGATATGGGGCAAACGCAGGCAGACGGGACTAGTGTAGGTGGGTCATCTGGGCTAGCATCTTGGGCTGAAGGGCCTGTTTCCATGCTGTCAAAAAAATGGATGTGTATCGAATGCGATTAGGGTTTGCAAAAGATAGACACAGAGTGCTGGAGTTACTCTGGAGAAACGCACCTATCCATGTTCTCCAGAGGTGCTGCCTGACCCTCTGATTTACTCCAGCACTGTGTGAAACGTCACATATCCATGTTCTCCACAGATGCTGCCTGACCCGCTGAGTTACTCCAGCACTCTGTGAAACGTCACCTATCCATGTTCTCCACAGATGCTGCCTGACCCGCTGAGTTACCCCAGGCTTTGTTCCCAGACTTTTGTGAAGTTTGATAAGTTTGATGTAACTTTTAGAAGCTTCTGATTTCAACATTGAACTTCAATATGTCAAGAGCATAATGCAGTGGTGACGCATGTGGAGCATCTTGAGTCCATTGTCAGCAATTCAATGTAAAATAATTTTACACAAACCTTTGCTGAAACCTGGGACTTATCATGAGTCATAGAAACAAAGAAAAATAGGTGCAGGAGTAGGCCATTTGGCCGTTCAAACCAGCACCGCTATTCAATACGATGATGGCTGATCATCTAAAATCAGTACCCTGTTCCTGCTTTTTCCCCCATATCCACTGATTTCTTTAGCCAAAGAGCTAAATCTAACTCTCTCTTGTAACCATCCAGTGAATTGGCCTCCACTGCCTTCTGTGGCAGAGAATTCCACAGATTCACAATTCTCTGGGTGAAGACGTTTTTCCTCATCTCAGTCCTAAATGGCCGACCCCTTATTCTGAAACTGTGAGCCCTGGTTTCGGACTCCACCAACATCGGGAACATTATCCTGCATCTAGCCTGTCCAATCCTTTAAGAATTTTATATGTTTCTATAAGATCCCCTCTCCCAAATTCCAGTGAATACAAGCCCAGTCGACCCATTCTTTCACCATATGACAGTCCCGCCATCCCGGGAATTAACCTGGTGAACCTACGCTGCACTCCCTCAATAGCAAGAATGTCCTGTACAAATGCAGTAGGACCTCCTTGATCCTAAACTCCTAGAGTCAGCAGTGGAGAAAGAATTCAAAAATAGCGTTGAAGGGAAATGAATAATCATGAGGAAAATAATTTTAAAAAGACACAGGGAAATGGCAAACTGATTTAATGCAGCAGGTGGCTCTTGCAGGAGTTTAGTCTTGGTATTATAGAGGCATAGAATACAGCACGGAAACAGGCCCTTCGGCCCAACTCATCCATGCTGACCAGGATGCGTTGAATAAAAGTGATACAGAGTGGAAACAGGCCCTTCAGCCCAACTTGCCCATACTGGCCAACATGCCCCATCTACACTAATCCCACCTGCCCGCGTTTGGTCCATATCCCTCCAAACCTTCCATTATCTCCTCATATTATATAAAAATATTACTTTGTGCAATTGGTCCTTATCCATGATTTTCCCCTTGACACCAATACACCAACCTCTTACCATTGGCTTCAACACTCTCGTCAATACTTATCATTATTAGAGTCAATCAGCGTGGAAGCAGGCCCTTCAGCCCAACTTGCCCATGCCGACCCTGCTGCCCATCTACACTAGTCCCACCTGCCCACGTTTGGCCCATGGAGAGCCAAAGAGAGTGATACAGCACGGAAACAGTCCCACACTACACTAGCCCACCTGCCTGCGTTTGGCCCATACTCCCTCCAAACATTATTATTGTTCATATTTTCTTACGACAATGAAGGAGGATCGGGCAATTGGTCCATGTCAGTGATCATAGAAAAATCACTCATCCAAATCCCCAGTTAATATCTCAATAGACAATAGGTGAAGGAGTAGGCCATTCGGCCCTTCGAGCCAGCACCACCATTCAATGTGATCATGGCTGATCATCCACAATCAGTACCCCGTTCCTGCCTTCTCCCCATATCCCCTGACTCCGCTATCTTTAAGAGCCCTATTTAGCTCTCTCTTCAAAGTATCCAGAGAACCGGCCTCCACCGCCCTCTGAGGCAGAGAATTCCACAGACTTCTCCTCCCTTATATGCCCTTCAACTACCCCACTACCAACACGAGGCAATTTACAGTAGACAACTTTATACATTTGGTCCTTATCCATGTTTATGGTGGGCCGCACAGTGCCACAGTGCTGCCTTACAGCACTGGAGACCCGGGTTGGTTCCTGACTGCGGACGCTGTCTGTGCAGAGTGTGCACGTTCTCCCTGTGGCCTGCGTGGGTTTTCTCCCACACTCCAAAGAGCTGCAGGTTTGTAGGTTATTTGGCTTCGGTAAACTGCAAATTGTCCCTACCACCAACTAGAGAGCAGTCCACAACTACTATCTACCCTCATTGGAGACCCTTGGACTATCTTTGAATGCACTTTACTAGCTTTATCTTAGCAGGCCCCCCCTCGGTCATGCCTGACCATGGGTGGCATCCTGGTCGGATGCAAGCCTGGGCGATGTCATATGGAGGACAGACAGGCTGTTGCCCATGCAGCACGTCCCCCCTCTCCACGTCGCTGATCGATCCAAAGGAACAGCAGGGCCGTTACAGTTTGGCACCAGCGCCGTCGCAGGAGCTGCCAGAGCGAGGTTGTAGACAACGACGAACTGCCTTAGGGGCTCCGACTCTGGATTTTCTTGACGTTTACTCCTGGAGCTTTTTCCATGACTGGATATGGCCACAAGGCAGTGGAGGTTTTAAATCAGAGTTTTCCCTCTCCTAGATGGACAACCTTCCCAGGCTGACGAGCCCCGTCTGCCCAAGACTCATGGGGGCGGGAGCGTCTCCCTTCCCGTGCAGGTCTATAGCACCTGCCCACTGCCCACTGCCCACTGCCTTGCACTAAACGTTATTCCCTTTATCATGTATCTGTACACTGTGGACGGCTCGACTGTAATCATGTATTGTCTTTCCGCTGAATGGTTAGCACGCAACAAAAGCTTTTCAATACCTCGGTGTGGAGTGTGGGATAGTGTTAGTGTACCTGGGCGAAGGGCCTTTCTGTGCCATATCTCTCAGAAATGAAGTTACCATTTTAGCCTCCACATCTTTGTGAATGAAACCTCTGAGATTGCCAGATCCTTGATTAATTCGGGTGTCCGAGAAGGCCCAGCCATGACTGAATGGCGGAGTAGACTTGGTGGGCCGAATGGCCTCTTAGAACTTATGAAACCTGAACCTAAAGGCAAAAACATGCATCTGGATTTACAACGTTCACAAAGCAAAGATCCTATAGGAGCAAGATAGACAGTGGGCTGACGTGTGTTAATAAATTATAATTCTGAAAATGAGGTGAAGATTTTTCCCAAATAACTTTTATTTTTACGAGGATGTTTCCGTAACCGGCTTCCGTCTCCGCTCTAGTATCTTTGCTCCGTGATGGGATCTTTGGTGCGGAGACGGAAGACGGTTACGGAAATGGGGCCGAAAATTACCCCTGAATTTGCCCATGACCGTACCACGTCTTTTTCATCGAGTGGACTGTCTTGCTCGCTGTAGGATCTTGGTTCACAGAACTTTATTGCTTCTCGGCTGCTTTGTAACAGGTGGGGATAATATTGATTGGGTTGTGATTCACAACAGCTTGTTGTGTGTTCACGTTACATCTCAGATCCCAATGTTTTCTACCTGCATTGAATTCCAATTGCCATCCAATCAATGTTACAACTTGAGTTTGATTGTTCTGTGTGTATTGATAATGAGATCAAGCACGGCAAGCAAAGCGCTTCACTTGCTCTGCATTCTCAAACGTGTTTCAGACTCATAGAGTGATGCAGCGTGGATACAGGCCCTTCGGCCCAACCTGTCCCAGCTACCCTAATCCGACTTGCCTGTGTTAGACAATAGACAATAGACAATAGGCACAGGAGTAGGCCATTCGGCTCTTCGAGCCAGCACCGCCATTCAATGTGATCATTGCTGACCATCCCCAATCAGTACCCCATTCCTGCCTTCTCCCCATATCCCCTGACTCCACTATCTTTAAGAGCCCTACCTAGCTCTCTCTCGAAAGTATCCAGAGAACCGGCCTCCACCGCCCTCCGAGGCATAGAATTCCACAGACTCACAACTATCTGTGAGAAAAAGTTTCCTCATCTCCTTTCTAAATGGCTTACCCCTTATTCTTAAACTGTGGCCCCTGGTTCTTGACTCCCCCAACATCGGGAACGTGTTTCCTGCCTCTAGCGTGTCCAACACCTTAATAATCTTATATGTTTCAATAAGATAACCCCTCTCATCCTTCTAAATTCCAGAGTATACAAGATGGGTTACTGCCTGCATTTGGTCCATATTCCCCAAACTGGTCCTATCCATGTACCTGTCTAACTGTTTCTTAAACATTGGGATAGTCCCAGCCTCAACTATCTCCTCCAGGAGATCCCTACAAAATCTTTTCCCCTTCACCCTGAACCTTTGCCCTCTGGTCCTTGATTCTCCTACTCTGAGCAAGAGACTTTCTGCATCTGGACGATATATTCATCATGAATTTACACACCTCTATAAGATCACTCGTCATCCTCCTGCGCTCCAAGGAATAGAGATCCAGCCTACTCAACCTGTCCGTATGTTCCTTCCATCTTTCTGCTACTACTAACGCTTAGCATAGAGTCACAGTCATACAGCGTGGAAACAGGCCCTTTGGCTCACCTTGCCCGCACTGACCAACATGTCCCATCTACACTCGTCCCACTAGCCTGCGTTTGGCCCACATCCCTCTAAACCTGCCCTCGAACAAATTCACAGTGCAGAACATGGATAAGCGGCGTTTCAGGTTGGGACTATTCTTCGGGGTCCAAAGTCCTTTGTGCAATCGAAAACAGTCCCTAGCTCGGAGATTAGTACTCTGTAGTGTCCAGCTAGATGGAAACCTACTGGGATCAGATTCTTGACTAGTACAGGTGTCAGAGGTTATGGGGAGAAGGCAGAAGAAAGGACTGGACAAGCTAGATGCAGGAAAAATGGTCCCAATGTTGGGCGAGTCCAGAACCAGGGGCCACAGTCTTAGAATAAAGTGGAGGCCATTTAAGACTGAGATAAGAAAAATCTTTTTCACCCAGAGAGTTGTGAATTTGTGGAATTCCCTGCGACAGAGGGCAGTGGAGGCCAAATCACTGGATGGATTTAAGAGAGAGTTAGATAGAGCTCTAGGGGCTAGCGGAATCAAGAGATATGGGGAGAAGGCAGGTACGGGTTATTGATTGGGAACGATCAGCCATGATCATAATGAATGGTGGTGCTGGCTCAAAGGGCCGAATGGCCTCCTCCTGCACCTAATTTCTATGTTTCTAAGAATGGGGTTGAGAGGGAGAGATAGATCAGCCTTGAGTGAATGGCGGAGGAGACTCAGTGGGCTGAATGGCCTAATTCTGCTCCTATCCCTCTTGAACATGGACTTATGAATAAGATCATACGTGCCCAATAACCTCCCCCCTACAACTCAGGCCCTCGAGTCCTGGCAAAAGTCGTTAAATGGAAAAACGAGGAGCATCTTTGACATGATCTATTACTAATCTCTCTGTGAATGGGATTCGAGACTCCATCTACAATGTGCCACAATGATTTACCTCAGAAGCAATCACTGTTTTTTCTTAGAAGAAACTTAACGGGCCTGTCCCACTTACGCGTCGTTTTCGGCGATTGCCGGCACCCGTCATAGGTCGTTGCAGGTCGGCGAAAATGTTCAATATGTTGAAAATCCAGCTGCGACCAGAAAGACGCTACGACTCTTTGGGCGACTGAGGAACGACTCACGACCGTACAGGCGACATGTCGCGGGGTGAAGCCTGTATGGTCGTGAGTAGTCGCCCAAAGAGTCGTACCTTGTTCTGGTCGCCACTGGATTTTCAACACGTTGAAAATTTTCGGGGACCTGCAACGACCTATAATGGGTGCCAGCAGTCACTGAAAAAGTTGTGTAAGTGGGACAGCCCATTAATCTAGCGTGACAGTGAGATTTTACCAATACTTAAACATCTGTCTGTTTTATTTCTCAAGCACACTTCCTGGATGAGATAGTGAAAGGTACTGCATGTTTTCTGCTGAGCTGTCTCGTATAAACAGTATCTTGGTTTTTTTTTCACCCCCTCTCATTCTTCAAGCTTTTTGACTACTAATGCATCTTTGTACGGAATTTTGTCTACAATATCTTTTTCATCAGTCATTAGTACCTGAAAAAAAAAATTTTAGTTGACGAGCTGGAAAGGGGTTATCGAGTCATACAGCGTGGAAACAGGCCCTTCGGCCCACCTTGCACACTGTCGATTCTACACTAGTCCCACCTGCCTGCGTTTGGCCCATACCCCTCCAAACGTGTCCTATCCAAGTCAAGTCAAGAATCAAGAGCGTTTTATTGTCATGTGTCCCAGATAGGACAATGAAATTCTTGCTTGCTGCAGCACAACAGAATATGTAAACACAATACAGAACAGGAGATAAAAGTTCACTGTGTTTATAGACCATATATATACACAATAAATAAGCGGTACCTGTACCTGTATAAATGTTTCTTAAATGTTGAGATAGTACCAGCCTCAACTACCTCCTCCGGCAGCTCGTTCTAAACACCCAACGCCCATTATGTAAAAAGATTACTCCCTCAGATTCCTATTATATCTTTATTTAAGGTGAGATTACTTCACCTTAAACCTATGTCCTCTGGTTCTCGATTCTGAGGCCGTGGCCTTTCATTATTTGCTTTTAGATTCACTTGAGCCGAGCCCCTGGTATTACTGGCATTGCCAACCCTGGAGCCAACATGGCCTTGCTCATATGTCTATGAGAACTGGTCATTCCTCTTATGGGTGTAGAGGTGGTCTAGTGGAACTATCCTTGGATTATAGACAATAGATAACAGGTGTAGGAGTAGGCCATTCGGCCATTCAATGTGATCATGGATGATCATCCCCAATCAGTACCCCGTTCCTGCCTTCTCCCCATATCCCCTGACTCCGCTATCCTTAAGAGCCCTATCTAACTCACTCTTGAAATCATCCAGAGAACCTGCCTCCACCGCCCTCTGAGGCAGAGAATTCCACAGACTCACAACTCTGTGTGAAAAAGTGTTTCCTCGTCTCCGTTCTAAATGGCTTACCCCTTATTCTTAAACTGTGGTTCTAGACTCCCCCAACATCGGGAACATGTTTCCTGCCTCCAGCGTGTCCAAACCGTTAACAATCTTATATATTTCAATAAGATATCCTCTCATCCTTCTAAAGTGTAGAGAGGTTTTATCAGAATGAGCCTTGGATATCGAGTGCGGAGAGGGTTTACCAGAATCACCCTTGGTTTAGAGGTATTGAGGGGGTTTACCTAGAATGAGTAGGTTAAGCTATGATGAGCGTTTGTCGGCACTGGGCCTGTACGCGCTGGAGTTTAGAAGGATGAGGGGGAACCTCATTGAAACGTACAGAATAGTGAAAGGCCTGGATAGAGTGGATGTGGAGAAGATGTTTCCACTAGGAGGGAGAGTCTCGGACCAGAGGTCAGAGTCTCAGTATTAAAGGACGTTCTTTTAGGAAGATGAGGAGGAATTTATTTAGTCAGGGGGTGGTGAATCTGTGGAATTAATTGCCACAGACGGCTGTGGAGGCCAAGTCAATGCATATTTTTAAAGTGGAGATAGAGAGATTCTTGATTAGTACGGGTATCAGGGGTTATGGGGCGGAGCGCCAAGGCAAATTCCTTGTATGTGAATACTTGGCCAATAAACATACTTACTTACTTACTTATGAGGAGAAGGCTGGAGAATGGGCTTAGGAGGGAGAGATAGATAAGCCGTGATTGAATGTCGGAGTAGACTTGATGGGCCGAATGGCCTAATTCTGCTCTTTTCACTTATGAACGTATCAACAAAAATACAAGCCACCGAATGGAAGATTTGTTTTTGATAAGTAATCATACAAAAGGAAATGAATTTTAACAAAGTCCACCACTATTTGTAGCTTTGTGTGAAACTGTTAAAGTGGCGTGGAGTAAATATGATCCCAGTTTAATGACCGGGACACTTCATCTTTCATTAATGATGTTTATGTGTTTTTACAGCCTTTCTAGTTTTCCTCCTCTTGCCTTGTGTTGGAAGGAACTGCAGATGCAGGTTTAAACCAAAGAAATACACAAAGTGCTGGAGTAACTCAGCAGAACAGGCAGCATCTCTGGAGAGGAATGGGCGACGTTTTGGATCTTCAGACTATTTTTGAAGACACAAAACGTCAGCCATTCCTTCTAACCAGAGATGCTGCCTGTCCCGCTGAGTTACTCCAGCACTCTGTGAAACGTCACCTATCCATGTTCTCCACAGATGCTGCCTGACCCGCTGAGTTACTCCGGCACTCTGTGAAACATCACCTATCCATGTTCTCCACAGATGCTGCCTGACTCGCCAGATATGTCTTATTCCGACAATAAAACCATTTTTCACTTAGAAGCACCCAAAGATTCCTGCCCACTTCACGCACACTGCTAGTTGGGAGGTCATGTTACATTTGTACAAGTTTAGTTCAGTTTAGTTTATTGTCACGTGCACCGAGGTACAGAGAAAAGCTTTTGTTGCGTGCTAACCAGTCAGCGGAAAGACAACACATGATGAAAATCGAACTGTTCGCAGTTGACAGATACATGATAAGGGAATAACGTTTAGTGCAAGGTAAAGTCCGATCAAGAATAGTCCGAGGGTCTCCAATGAGGTAGATAGTACAGAACTGCTCTCTGGTTGTGGTAGGATGATTCAGTTGCCTGATTACAGCTGGGAAGAAACTGTCCCTGAATCTGGACAGATTCACACTTCTGTACCTCTTACCTGATGGGAGAGGGGAGAAGAGGGAGTGACCAGGGTGAGACTGGTCCTTGATGATGCTGCTGGCCTTGCCGAGGCAGCGTGAGATGTAGATGGAGTCAATGGAAAGGGAGGTTGGTTTGAGCTGATAAGATATCCTCTCATCTTTCTACACTTTAGAAGGATGAGAGGATATCTTATTGAAACATATAAGATTGTTAACGGTTTGGACACGCTGGAGGCAGGAAACATGTTCCCAATATGGAAGGAAGATGGTCTGGGCTGTGTCCACAATATTTCTTGCGGTCTTGGATGGAGCTGTTCCCAAACCATGCTGTGATGCATCCCAATAAAATGGTTTCTACAAGGCTTGCTTACTATAAGACGTTGGTGAGGTCACATTTTCTATACTGTGTTCAATTTAGGGAACCATGTTATAGGAAATATGTTATCAAGCTGAGAATTACGAGGATGTTGCCAGGGCTCAAGGGCCTGAGCTGCAAGGCAAGGTTGAGTAGGCTGGGACTCTATTCCTTGCAGCACAGGAGGATGAGGGGTGATCTTATAGAGATGTTCAAAATCATGAGAGGAATCGAGTAGACGCACTTGCCCAGAGTCTCTTGCCCAGAGCAGGGGAATCGAGGACCAGAGGACATGGGTTTGAGTTAGAGAGTTTTATTGTCATGTGTCCCAGATAGGACAATGAAGATAGAAACATGGAAACATAGAAATTAGGTGCAGGAGGCAGGCCATGCGGCCCTTCGAGCCTGCACCGCCATTCAATATGATCATGGCTGATCATCCAACTCAGTATCCTGTACCTGCCTTCTCTCCATACCCCCTGATCCCTTCAGCCACAAGGGCCACATCCAACTCCCTCTTAAGAATGGCCAACGAACTGGCCTCAACTACCTTATGTGGCAGAGAATTCCACAGATTCACCACTCTCGGTGTGAAAAACGATTTTCTCATCTCGGTCCTAAAAGACTTCCCCCTTATCCTTAAATGTGACCCCTGTCCAACCCCTTAAGAATCTTGTTGGGATGGGAGAAAAAATTAATAGGAATTTAATAGAGGGGTAACTTTTTCACACAAAGGGTGGTGGGTGCATGGAACGAGCTGCCAGTGGAGGTAGCTGAGGCAGGGACTATCGCATCGGTTAAGAAACATTTAGACAGGTACATGGATAGGACAGGTTTGGAGGGATATGGACCAGGTGGGACTAGTGTCGATGGGACATGTTGGTCGGTGTGGGCGAGGTGGGCCGATGGGCCTGTTTCCACACTGTATCACTCTATGACTCCAGTAATTGCAAGCATCCCTTCTCCCCTTGTATGTACAAGTACAGATTCTGAATATGCCATTACTTTTAATTATGTTTCCACAATTTTCTTCTTTGTCCATACCAGCAGACAAGATAGGATATAAAGGTAAAGGCCAAGGCCCCAGGGACTTTGTTCCTTCAACAATCCCTCACCTCTATCTGTCTTCAAGCTCATCATTCACCATGACTTTTTTTGTGTTATTTTCAAAAGTCTTTTTTGATTTTGGTTCTCGTTAATTTTACTCTAGGTCTGTTTGTTTGTTCTCGGCCTGGCTTTTCATCTAATGCTCACTGTGGTTCTCGCGGGCTAATGCATTCCGTGTGTCGCTATAAGTTGTTTCCCGACACGCCAGGCTGCTCTTTCTGTTGAATACCTTGTCCGTATCGCTCACCCCATCCGCAGTCTCGGTGAAAGGGCCTGTCCCACTTTCCCGAGTTATTCACGAATTCTCCCGAGTTTTCAAACTCGCAGAATGTTCGTAACGAGTCCGTAGGAGTCCATGGATATATCGTAGCGGCTCGTTATCGGGGCTATTTGTTTTACTCATGGACATTTTTCATCAGGCTGGACAAAATGTTCCAATAGACAATAGACAATAGGTGCAGGAGTAGGCCATTTGGCCCTTCGACCCAGCACCGCCATTCAATGTGATCATGGCTGATCATCCACAATCAGTACCCCGTTCCTGCCTTCTCCCCATATTCCCTGACTCCGCTATCTTTAAGAGCCCTATCTAGCTCTCTCTTGAAAGCATCCAGAGAACCTGCCTCCACCGCCCTCTGAGGCAGAGAATTTCACAGACTCACCACTCTCTGTGAGAAAAAGTGTTTCCTCGTCTCCGTTCTAAATGGCTTACTCCTTATTCTTAAACTGTGGCCCCTGGTTCTGGACTCCCCCAACATCGGGAACATTTTTCCTGCCTCTAGCGTGTCCAAGCCCTTAACAATCTTATATGTCTCAATGTCTCTCATCCTTCTAAACTCCCAGAGTGTATAAGCCCAGTCGCTCCATTCTCTCAGCATATGACAGTCCCGCCATCCTGGGAATTAACCTTGTAAATCTACGCTGCACTCCCTCAATAGCAAGTCCCAACTTACCTGATGCCCCGAGTACCGACGGCTGGCGTAACGAGCCGCTACGATATATCCACGGACTCCTACGGACTCGTTACGAACATTCTGAGAGTTTGAAAACTCAGGAGAATTCGTGAATAACTCGGGAGAATTCGTGAATAACTCGGGAAAGTGGGACAGGCCCTTAAGGTGCTTAGCTCTCCCACGTCCTGCTTCCTCCCTTTGAAAAGAATGTAAATTCTTGGAAAGCTTTCAAAAGTTTCTTTATTGAGAACAAATTATTACTATTGTTATTATTATTATTACACACATCCTGCCTAAAACTTTGTCCATCTATTTCAGCCGCCATCATTTCACATTTATAAGGCCAAGCCCGAGAATGACATTAGGATTGAGCCTGCATTTAGTCGCGCTGGTCACAGAAGGAGTGAGACTCATTCCAATGGTTCAATGGAGCTTCTATTGTTACACCTGCGACGTGCTAACACACACAATGAAATTATTGTATAAGAAGGAGTTGCAGATGCTGGAAAATCGAAGGTGGACAAAAATGTTGGAGGAACTCAGCGGGTGAGGCAGCATCTATGGAGTGAAGGAAATATGCGACGTTTCAGGTCGAGACCCTTCTTCAGACGATGGGTCTCGACCCGAAACGTCGCCTATTTCCTTCACTCCATAGATGCTGCCTCACCCGCTGAGTTTCCCCAGCATTTTTGTCTGCCCATGAAATTCTTGTTAGTATTTTAGCTTCTAAAGATACAGCGCAGAAACAGGCACTTCGGCCCACCTGTCCCCACCGGCCAGTAATCCCCGCACACTAGCACTATCCTACATACACGAGGGACATTTTACGACTATTCCAAGCCAATTAACCTACAGACGACCTGCACGTTTTTAGAGTATGGAAGGAAACCAGACCACCCGGAGAAAATAGACAATAGGTGCAGGAGTAGGCCATTCGGCCCTTCGAGCCAGCACCGCCATTCAATGTGATCATGACTGATCGTCCCCAATCAGTACCCCATTCTTGCCTTCTCCTCATATACCCTGACCACTATTTTTAAGAGCCCTATCTAGCTCTATCTTGACAGTATCCAGAGAACCTGCCTCCAGCGCCCTCTGAGGCAGAGAATTCCACAGGCTCTCTGTGAGAAATAGTGTTTCCTCGTCTCCGTTCTAAATGGGTTACCTCTTATTCTTAAACTGTCGGCCCTGATTTTGGACTCCCCCAACATGTTTCCTGCCTCTAGCATGTCCAAACCCTTAATAAACATATGTTTTAATAAGATCCCCTCTCATATATCTAAACCCCAGAGTGTACAGGCCCAGCCGCTCCATTCTCTCAGCATATGACAGTCCCGCCATCCCGGGAATTAACCTTGTAAACCTACGCTGCACTCCCTCAATAGCAAGAATGTCCTTCCTCAAATTGCTCCAGTATATCGAGTATGCGGTCCGACCAGACTTTGTAGACTTTGAATATCGGCGGCAAAGCATATTGGAGCCCACATGTCCATTAATTTTAAATAATTTCACCATGCCGTTGGATATGTGGCAAAAAAAAAGCACGATTGAACCATTGATGGTTTTCTTTGCAGCGTTTTAAAGAGCAGAAAATATTCCCAGTTTGGATGATTGACGGGTTCAGTTTATCCATGTGAAATGATGGTATATCCCTTTGCATCAAATGGCTTGTGGCTAGCGGCCGTTCACCAGTGTCCGTGCTCAGACTGAAGCGGCTGTCCGCTGTGGCGTGGGATTCATGACGTGTGTTCATTCCACAGAGGGTTGTCCCGGCCTCTGCAATAGTAACGGAAGATGCACCCTGGATCAGAACGGCTGGCATTGTGTCTGCCAGGTGGGTTGGCGAGGAGCGGGCTGCGACGTCGCCATGGAGACCCTGTGCTCGGACGGCAAGGACAACGAGGGAGGTAAGAACCATGGAATCTATGTCCGGGACACTACATTTGGAAAACATTAGGCTTGTCTTGGCGGGAAAACCAGGTACATTTCTTAAGACATGGTTACCTTTTACTGAATTTCTACAACAACACAATGGTTAAACACAAATTTAATTTTAAATCCGACGCCAGGGAAAGGTGAGGGGGGGGAGGTATCTCTCCATCTTTTCTTTGTTACTTATTTTCTTTTGTTCTGCACTGCTTTGGTAGCCTAGGGATCTTTTTCCTGCTCTCTTGTATTTTGTTTCTTTTTTCTTCAATCTTTTCCTTCTTCTTTCTTTGTTTTCCTTTTTTTTCTCTTTTTTATTTTTTTTAATAAGGAATAGGAGTAAAATTGGCCCATTCGGCCCATCAAGTCTACTCCGCCATTCATTCATGGCTGATCTATCTCTCGCTCCTAAACCCATTATCCTGCCATCCCCCCATAATCTCCGACACCCTTACTAATCATACACTGCCCGGGTTGACATCAGGTTTGGAATACAACCAAAGATGCTTCTTATCTGCAAAGTTCAGTGCTTAGCAGTGGCCCAGGCCAACAAGAAGTCTATTCATACAATCTTTATTTTAGCTTGTTTAGATGAGTTTCAAATTGGGAAGGACAAAATGGATAATGTTTATCTACTGTAGTTGCCTATTGGGAAGAAAAGCCTCTTTTTACCCAATAAAGTTTGGAAGACAAGTAGGAAGATGGGTTACCTATACGAAGGTCGTCTTGATAGTATTTATCTACGCTTCTGCAAGTCCGGCATGCTATCCACAGATTCCTGGGAGTCCTCGCTTTCTGGTATAGTGGAAATGTGAACAGTCTGGACTGTGTGATTTAGGTTATAAGGCTAAAAATGAAGCTGTATAATAATTGTATAATTGTTATGCCGATCATCATATCCTTGTACAATTGCTTCTAATGTAAATACATTTTTTTTTAAAAGAACCGTGGAACCGTTATAGAGTGTAGTCTTCAGAAGGGTCTCGGCCCAAAACGTCACCCATTCCTTCTCTCCAGCGACGCTGCCTGTCCCGCTGAGTTACTCCAGCATCTTCGAGGGAGGGACGGACTTGGACGTCCAACTGGAGCTGCTGGCGCAACAAGTAGAACTTAGTTTCAGTTTCAGTTCAGTTTAGTTTATTGTCACGTGTATCGAGGTACAGTGAAAAGCTTTTGTTGCGTGCAAACCAGTCAGCGGAAAGACAACACATGATTACAATCGAGCCGTTTACAGTGTACAGATACATGGCGATGGAATAATGTTCAGTGCACACTAACCCTAACCCTAACCCTAATGCACACTAACACTATCTACACTAACGCTAGCACGCTATCCTGCATAACTGTGCTGCACACACAGTTGGACCGAGACACAATTAACTTGCAAACCTGTACCTTTGTGGAGTGTGGGAAGAAACCAAAGCACCCGGAGAAAAGCGGGGAGAACGTGCAAACTCCGTGCAGACAGCACCCGTGGTCAGGATGGAACCTGGTTCTCTGGTGCTGTGAGGCAGCAACTCTACCGCTGTGCCACCGGTGTTTGTGATGGTGAGGAGGTTCAAGACAAGGGTCGCACTTGAAGTGTAAGGGGTTAAACCACTTAGGATTGGGTGGTGAACCTGTGTAAACTAAATTGGCAGTTAGAGAGGACATAGTGGGTCGCTAAAGGCTTAACATCAAGGGTTTGGAAGATGAGCTAAGCCAGGGGTTGGCAACCTTCAGCCCCCAGGCCGAATGCGGCCCGTAACCTGAAATCATCCGGCCCGAGCGCGGCCAAGCTCTGGCTGCACCCCGTCCTGCTAAAGCCGCCGGCACGGCCACGCACCTTCTGTGAACTCGTTTAAGAAAGAACTGCAGATGTTGGAAAAATCGAAGGTTGACAAAAATGCTGGAGAAACTCAGCGGGTGAGACATGCAAGGATTGCACGAGACTGCCTCACCCTCTGTGTTTCTCCAGCATTTTTATCTACCTTCTGTGAACACATGATTTGATGCCTGCCATCCGGGGTGGTTGGGGGGGAGTCGGGATCTATGTGTACACGCGATAGATGTGACCCGCCATCCGCTCACAGACATGCGTCCCGGCCCCTATGCAGAACAAGGTTGCCCACACATGCGCTAAGCTGAATGCCTGAGGGATCGTGTCGGGATCACCACTTTTTTAATTTGGGAACAGGGGATTGTGAAAGCACAAAATCATTTGAAACCAAATCATGAAATATATTCGAGGAGGAATTAGATTTTATTCTTAGGGCGCGAGTGGTCAAGGGATATGGGAAAAAAAACTTGAAAATGTTGAAACAAGGAACCGCAGATGCTGGTTTATAAACGTCACGCTGCCTCGACAAGGCCAGCAGCATAATCAAGGACCAGTCCTTACCCCAGTCACTCCCTCTTCTCCCCTCTCCCCTCAGGCAAGAGGTACGGTGACTATCCTAATATTGGACAGGTACGTGGAACGGATGGGTTTATAGACAATAGGTAATAGGTGAAGGAGTAGGCCCATTCGGCCCTTCGGGCCAGCACCGCCATTCAATGTGATCATGGCTGATCATCCACAATACCGTTCCTGCCTTCTCCCCATAATCCCTTGACTCCGCTATCTTTAAGAGCCCTATCTAGCTCTCTCTAGAAAGTATCCAGAGAACCGGCCTCCACCGCCCTCTGAGGCAGTGAATTCCGCAGATTCACAATCCTTTTCCACATCTCCGTTCCAAATGGCTTACCCCTTATTCATAAACTGTGGCCCCTGGTTCTGGACTCCCCCAACATCGGGAACATGTTTCCTGCCTCTAGCGTGTCCAAACCCTTAATAACTATGACTCTATGAGAAGTTTGAAAATGCGCACCTCTAGATTGAGGGAACGTTTCTACAATCGAGCCGTCCACAGTGTACAGATACAAGATAAAGGGAATAACCTTTAGTCCAAGATACAGTCCAGCAAAGTCTGATTAAAGATAGTTTGAGGGTCTCCAATGAGGTCGATAGTAGTTCAAGACTGCTCTCTGGTTGTGGTAGGATGGTTCAGTTGCCTGATAACAGCTGGGAAAAAACTGTCCCTGATCCTGGAGGTGTGCGTTTTCACACTTCTGTACTTGATGCTCTCTTCTGATGGGAGAGGGGAGAAGAGGGAGTGGCTAGGGTGTGACTGGTCCCTGATTATGCTGCTGACCTTGCCGAGGCAGCGTGAGGTATAGATGGATTTAATACCTATGGATAACAAACCATCTCGTGAATTTGGTTCATGAGAGGAATATATCGGGTCGATGCACAGAGCATCTTGCTCAGAGTAGGGAAATCGAGAACAGGTTTGGAGGGATATGGACAAAACGCAGGGTGAATGAATGAATTAATAAGTTTATTGGCCGAGTATATTCACATACAAGGAATTTGCCTTGGTGCTCCACCCGCAAGTGACAACATGACATACAGTGACAGTTAGGAATGACACATAAAACATTAAACATTAATAATAAAACATTATTGATTAAACATATGAATTAAATAAAATACCAGAGCAAAAGGAAGCTACAGATTTTTGGCTGTTGAATAGAGCTACTACTCGTGGAAAAAAAAGCTGTTTTTATGTCTGGCTGTGGCAGCTTTGACAGTCCGGAGTTGCCTTCCAGAGGGAAGTGATCCAAAGAGTTTGTGGCCAGGGTGAGAGGGGTCAGAGATGATGAAGTATGTTCGCTTCCTGGCCCTTGCAGTATACAGTTCATCAATGGAGGGAAGGTTGCAGCCAATAATCTTCTCTGCTGATCGGACGATTCGCTGCAGCCTCCGGATGTCGTGCTTGGTGGCTGAGCCAAACCAGACCATGATGGAGAAGGTGAGGACAGACTCTACGATGGCCGTGTAGAATTGGACCATCATTGCCTGTGGACTAGTGTAGATGGGACCGATTACGAAAAGGGGAGATGCAACGAGACCTGGGTGTCATGGTACACCAGTCATTGAAAGTAGGCATGCCGGTGCAGCGGGCTGTGAAGAAAGTGAATGGTATGTTGGCATTCATAGCAAAAGGATTTGAGTACAAGAGCAGGAAGGGTCTACTGCAGTTGTACGGGGTTTTGGTGAGGCCACACCTGGAGTATTGCGTACAGCTTTGGTCTCCTAATATGAGGAAAAACATTCTTGCCATAGAGGGAGTACAGAGAAGGTTCACCAGACTGATTCCTGGGGTGGCAGGACTTTCATATGATGAAAGACTGGATAGACTTGGCTTGTACTCGCTGGAATTTAGAAGATTGAGGGGTGATCTCATAGAGACTTACAAAATTCTTAAGGGGTTGGACAGGCTAGATGCAGGAAGATTGTTCCCGATGTTGGGGAAGACCAGGACAAGGGGTCACAGTTTAAGGATAAGGGGGAAGTCTTTTAGGACCGAGATGAGAAAATAATTTTTCACACAGAGTGGTGAATCTGTGGAATTCTCTGCCACAGGAGGTAGTTGAGGCCAGTTCGTTGGCTATATTTAAGAGGGAGTTAGATGTGGCCCTTGTGACTAAAGGGATTAGGGGGTATGGAGAGAAGGCAGGTACAGGATACTGAGTTGGATGATCAGCCATGATCATATTGAATGGCAGTGCAGGCTCGAAGGGCCGAATGGCCTACTCCTGCACCTATTTTTTATGTTTCTATGTTTCTATGACATGTTGGTCAGTGTGGGTGAAGGGCCTGTTTCCACACTGTATGACTCTTTGGGATTTTACACCAAGTTTGGAGCCTCTCTGGATTCTGGGGAAATGGACTGAGGCAAGTTAAGTGTGTTTGACCTGCAGAGGATTCGGCCAGGAATATTCTCAATAACTTTCGTGATCATGCACTACTTTCCATCAATCTTCTGGTGCTCTTATGGTGACTGATTGATCTGGGCTGAACTCAACTTCAACCTCCTGAAATGTTATGCTAAATGTTTTCTAAATCACAACAGCAACTGTACTTAAGTGGTATATTAACTGGGAAAATGCCTTGAAATTTCCTGATGTGCACAACACTATACAAAGGCCACTTTTCTTGATTCAGGCATCTTCCAAATCCAGAATCAGACCAGTTGGATAACATGCACAGGGTAGATGCACTGAGTCTCTTGCCCTGACTAGGGGAATCGAGAACCAGAGGACATAGGTTTACGGTGAAGGGGAAAAAGAATTAATAGGAATCTGAAAAATATTTAATAGGAATTTTTGACACAATGTAAACAGATAAAGTGCAATAGGCGGTTATTGTTCAGAGTCTGTTTGTTGGCAAGTTTAATAGGCTGATGGCTGTGGGGATGAACCTGGATGTACCAGATTTCAGGCTCCTGTACCTTCTTCCCGATGGCAGTGGTGAGATGAGTGTGTGGCCAGGATGGTGCGGGTCTCTGATAATGCTGGCAGCCTTTTTGAGGCAGCGACTGTGATAGATCCCTTCGATGGTGGGGAGGTCAGAGCCGATGATGGACTGGGCAGTGGACACAACTTTCTGCATTATTTTCCACTCCTGGACATTCAGCCCACCCACCAGCAATCCCCGCACACTAACACTATCCGACACACACTAGGGGCAATTCACAATGATACCAAGCCAATTAACCTACAAACCTGCACGTCTTTGGAGTGTGGGGATCTGGAGATCCTGGAGAAAACCCACGCAGGTCACCGGGAGAACGTACAGACAAGCACCCATGGCCAGGATGGAACCCGGGTCCCCTGGCGCTGTGAGGCAGCAACTCTACCGCTGCGTCACCGTGCCACCAAGAAGCAATAAGACAGGTACATGGTTTGTACGGATATGGGCAGGTGGGACTAGTGTAGCTTGTAGCGTAGTTGGTCGGCGGTGGGCAATTTGGGCTGATGGGCCTGTTTCCACACTGTGTGACTATGATTCTATGCAATGACGATTTCATACAAATAGCTTCAGGGTACGACTATTCTAACTAGGAGACGAGGAAAAAATACACTCAAGCAGCTATTTCAGAATCCCACTTTAATAATTGGGATTTAGAGGCTGTTGACATGCTTGGGTTGTATTTGAGTGCAGATTGTATTTGTGTCTTAGAGGCTTCTAATTTAACGTTGCAGTCAAGTGCCTTACTTTAAACCAGGTGTTCCACCTGGGACTACTTGTGTTGGGAAAGCCAGTCCACAGAGCAAGCAGCAAGGGAATTATAAAATCCACTGTACTGATGCGGAGAAAAGGAAGTCTAATTCCTTCGCATTACAGTGATAGAGATCATTTTCCGGGGGATTGAGTTCAGAAAAACTCTGAAGAGATCGACCATTTTTCGTGAACATATATGATTCAGCATTTCTGTTGCAATTATTAAAACCTTATCTTATCCGGGAAGTTAATTGACATATTTCGCTGCCTTTAAATATATTAGCCTTTGTTTGAGAAACCTCTTCCAAGTGGCCAGCACGGTGGCGCAGCGGTAGAGTTGCTGCCTCACAGCGCCAGAGACCCAGATTCCATCCTGACTACGGGTGCTGTCTGTACGGAGTTTGTACGTTCTCCCCCGTGACTTGCATGGGTTTTCTCCAGATCTCCGGTTTCCTCCCCACACTCCAAAGACGTAGACAAAGAAGGAACTGCAGATGCTGGTTTACACCGACGATATAGACACACAATGCTGGAGAGAAGGAACGGGCGACGTTTCCGGGTCGAGTCCTGTCTTCATACTTACTTTCTGAGTCGGAATCTCATCCATTCCTTCTCTCCAGAGATGCTGCCTGTCCCGTTGAGTTACTCCCACGCTCCAAAGGACATGCCTGTTGGTAGGGTAATTAGCTTGGTGTAAATGTTAAAAAAAAATTACATTTTTACAATCAATAGACAATAGGTGCGGGAGTAGGCCATTCAGCCCTTCGATCAGTACCCCGTTCCTGCCTTCTTCCCATATCCCCTGACTCCGCTATCTTCAAGAGCCCTATCTAGCTCTCTCTTGAAAGCATCCAGAGAACCGGCCTCCACCGCCCTCTGAGGCAGAGAATTCCACAAGCTCACAACTCTCTGTGTCCTTCATGTGCAGGATAGTGTGAAAGCCCTGTCCCACAGCACGAGTTCATTCCAAGAGCTCTCCCAAGTTAAAAAAAAATCAAACTCGTGGTAAGCACGGAGAAT
The DNA here is from genome assembly GCA_035221665.1 of Okamejei kenojei. Lineage (NCBI taxonomy): Eukaryota > Metazoa > Chordata > Chondrichthyes > Rajiformes > Rajidae > Okamejei > Okamejei kenojei. The sequence continues at coordinate 4,699,774 of CM069133.1, forward strand.
GAACGTAGCGGGTACGTCGGAGCTCGGGGATGTCTCTTAGCGCTAACGGCAGGTACTCGGGAAGACTCGCTAACGGCAGGTAAGCTCGGGAAGACTCGGGAAGATTTTTCAACTTGATGAAAAATGTCCACGAGAGCCCCGAGTACCGACGAGCGGCCATTACCGTAAATCTCCGAGTTCCAATCAGGGCAAACTCGGGGACAACTCTTGAATGAACTCGTACCGTGGGACCGGGGTTTTAGTGTGCGGGGATGGCTGGTGGGCGCGGACCCGGTGGGCCAAAAGGCCTGTTTCCCCGCTGTATCTCTAAAACTAAAAACTAAAAACAGAGTTCTGCGAATGGCAATTGCAGGTTAGTTTTCTCATTAAAATAAAGTTTTATTTTGTAGCTGCCTATTGGATTTAAACATATTGCAATGTGGCTACAGCTTTGATTTCTGCTGTGACCTGAGTTGGCAGAACAGGGTGGCACAGTATAGTATAGTTTAGTTTAGTTTCAAGATACGGTGCAGAAACATGCATTTCAGCCCACAGAGTCCACATCAAATATCGATCACCCGTTCACACAAGTTTAATTCAGAGAGTACAATTCACAGTGGAATTGGCCTAGAAACCTACATGTCGTTGGAGTGCGGGAAGAAACCGGAGCACCCGTAGAAAACCCACGCAGGTGCAGGGAGAACGTACAAACTCCATACAGGCAGCACCCGTAGTCAGGATCCCCGGCGCTTGTGAGATGCAAGTCTACCGCTGCGCCACCGTGCCGCACTGCATTGCTTGGAATACAGAAAAATAAAGGGTGATTTTATAGAGGTGTATAAGATCATCTTCTTCTTGTCAAGTCCACATCTCAAGATTAGAAGTTGTTCGGCCAGAGCTGAACTCACTTCTCGGCATCTGCACACACTGGTGTCCGTCTTGTCACTTCTTGTGCGCGGTGGTGGAAAAATTGGTGGAAACAGGGGCCGCGACGTGAACGCTCTTTCCTTGACCCGTATAAGATCATGAGGGGAACAGATAGGGTGAATGCCAGTGTTTAAGAAAGAACTGCAGATGCTGGAACAATCAAAGGTAGACAAAAATGCTGGAGAAACTTAACGGGTGAGGCAGCATCTGTGGAGCGAAGGAATGGGTGACATTTTGGGTCGAGACCCTTCTTCAGACTGATGTGGGGGGGAAGAAGAAAGGAAGAGGCGGAGACAGTGGGCTGTGGGAGAGCTGGGAAGGAGGGAGAAAGCAAGGACTACCTGAAATTGGAGAAGTCACTGTTCATACCGCTGGGGGTGTAAACTACCCAAGCGAAATACGAGCGAATGCACAGAGTCTTTTACCCAGCATAGGGAGATCGACAAGCAGAGGACATACATTTAGGTGGAAGGTGAAAGATTTAATATGAATCTGAGGGGTAACATTTTCATTCAGAGGGTGGTGGGTGTATGGAACGAGCTGCCAGAGAAGATAGCTGAGGCTGGTACAACAGCAACGCTTTAAAGGCACTTGGATAGTTACGTGGATGGGAAAAGTTTAGAAGGATGCGGGCAAATGAGACTGGCCTAGATGGGGCAGGTTGGCATGGGCCATTTTGGACCAAAGGGCTTGTTTCCATGCTGTATGACTGTAGGCCTTTTGGTGGGCCAAATCACACAGGCCTGCTTCCACTCCTCCTGTTCCTAAGTGAAAACAGTGGTGATCTCGACACAATCCCTCAGGCATTCAGCTTAGCGTATCTTCCAAATCCTTGATATCGCTTAGGTAACAATCACCCACTCTTTCCCCCTGAACAGCCAATTTATTTTGCGTTCCCCGTTGCAGGAGGTTGGAACAGCTTTGGAGGCTACAAAAATAAAGCAATATTAGTGTCACCGGCAGTGAAACAAATTGTATTATTCATGACGTCCTTAACATTCCTTTAGCGAGGAGATTATTCCGACTTTCTCTGACGGCCTTGCGGAAAAAAAAGCAGGTACAAAGGCTGCGGTAAATTGGCTCCAAGATGGTGCTAATCTATATATAGCCTTTGCTGTTCCAGTCTTCCTCTTTAAGCAATGAATACGGCTTCAAATCTGCACAGCACACTGCGAAGAGACGATGACTCGAGCCCGGATGAAGCCTTCGCCAATGGAAGAAGGAGAAAACAAAAACTTCAAGTGTGCTGCCACATCAATCAGAAGTTAGCTCCATGCTGGGAGATTTTCATTAAACACAATGCGCTGGTGAAGTGATTAACGGGACTGATGTACCGCGCTCACCACTTTGAAGGGAAGAGCGGGGAAGTAGAAGGATTCTCGTTACTTTGAAAACCGCAGCAAATGAAATTTAATGTGCACTGCAAAGTGGAGAAAACAAATGTAGGAGTCAGGGGCGAATAATGATTTAAAGCAGGAAATGGATCTGAAGCAACAACAGTGTGTAGAATTAAACATTATTATTGATAGAGGCAGGAAACATGTTCCCGATGTTGGGGGAGTCCAGAACCAGGGGCCACAGTTTAAGAATAAGGGGTAAGCCATTTAGAACAGAGATGAGGAAACACTTTTTCTCACATAGAGTGGTGAGTCTGTGGAATTCTCTGCCTCAGAGGGCGGTGGAGGCCGGTTCTCTGGATACTTTCAAGAGAGAGCTAGATAGGGCTCTGAAAAATAGCGGAGTCAGGGGATATGGGGAGAAGGCAGGAACGGGGTACTGATTGGGGATGATCAGCCATGATCACATTGAATGGCGGTGCTGGCTCAAAGGGCCGAATGGCCTACTCATGCACCTATTGTCTATTGTCTATTATTATTATTATTATTTGGAGTATTGCGTGCAGATTCAGAGACGGTTTCTTCCTAGTGGTCATCAGCGACTCGACTGTTAGGGGCATTACGGTGGTGCAGCGGTAGAGTTGCCGCCTCACAGCGCCGGAGACCCGGGTTCCGTCCCGACTACGGGTGCTGTCTGTACGGAGTTTGTACCTTCTCCCTGTGACCTGCGTGGGTTTTCTCTGGGTGCTCCGGTTTCCTCCCCGCACTCCAAAGACGTACAGGTTTGTAGACTAAGAAGGAACTGCAGATGCTGGTTTACATCGACGATAGACACACAATGTTGGAGATAAGTAACGGGTGACGTTTCCGGGTCGAGTCCCGTCTTCAAACTGACGTTCCGAGTCGGAATCTCACCCATTCCTTCTCTCCAGAGATGCTGCCTGTCCCGTTACTCCAGCATTTTGTGTCTATCTTCAGGTTTGTAGGCTAAATGGCTTGGGAGAAATTGCAAATTGTCCCTAATGTATCGGATAGTGCTAGTGTGCGGGGTGATTTCTGGTCGGAGCGGACTAGGGGGTGCTGAAGGGCATGTTGCCGTGATATGTTGTATCTCTAAACTAAACCAAAAATGTACACAAAATGCTGGAGTTACTCAGCGGGACAGTAAGCATCTCTGGAGTGAAGGAATGGATGACGTTTCAGGTCGAGACCCTGATTCAGACTGAGAGAAGGGTCTCGACGCGAAACGTCACCCGTTTCTCTGTCTGAAAAAGGATCTCGACCCGAAACGCCACCCATATTCCTTCTCTCCAGATACACTGCCTGACCTACCCACTGAGTTACTCCAGCGCTTTGCGGCTGCTACCTTCAGTACAGTTCCTTCCGCCACATACACTGGGGCGGCTGTCAGTAAAGGGCCTGTCCCACTTGGGTGTAATTTGCACGTCATTTACGCGACATAATTTACGTGTCACGATGAATGATGCGCGATTCGTGACACGCATGTGATGCGCGGTGACGTAGGCAGTGACGAGCGGGTGCGTGCGGTGCCCCAGGATTTTGGGATTCACAAACTTTACGCCCGCCACCTGCGTGACGTGTAAATGGGACAGGGCCTTAACTCAATCACACGTGGTTCTACCACTTCTGTACAGGCGCGTGCAAGTCCCTAGCCTGCTCTTGGCCTTCCAGTCATCCGTTTAAATCGAGCGAGCCAGCTTCCCGTTGGAGAGGCCGGCAAGCGTTTCCTTTCAAACTGAGCGGAACTGTAATCTGACACCGCAAATCCAAATCCAATGCCTCACAAAGTAGGTTAATAGTGTTGCACTAATGAGAAGCAGATGAACAGCTTGCCGTCAGTGTGGCGATCCGGACTTCCCAATCCATTGCCTGTAACGGCGATGCGGGGAATGATAAATGTACTGCACGTTAATTGAGCTCTTCACAACCAGCCGGCACAATTATCGTTCATCACTGCTGACCACATGTAATGGTGCTGGGTGCTAAATATGTCGCTAACATGTGCACTTTAGCAAAGAGATAGGTTGTGGATCATTTACCGTTACACTCTGAACCCACCCATTTAGCAGCGGGTCCGAGTTAGACTTGGAGTGTAGCGATTAATGCCACTGCTGGCGTTAGGCGAAAGTGGGTTTAAGTCCGTCCTGTTTCGCTGCAATTGAGTCCACATCAGCTCAATGAAGTCAAGAGAGTTTTATTGTCATGTATCCCAGATAGGACAATGAAATTCTTGCTTGCTGCAGCACAACAGAATATGTAAACATAGTACAGAACACGAGATAAAAGTTCAGAAGGTAGACAAAAATGCTGGAGAAACTAAGCGGGTGAGGCAGCATCTATGACAAGTCCCACCGTCACGGCGACATCATGTCCGTTATTTGACATTTCGGTTGAGCGCCATTCGGTTCGTTAGTTTGCAGGCGATGCCACCTTTCGGTTGGTTGGCGTCCTTCGATGCCACGTCCGCACACTGGGACTAGTGTAGATGGGACATGTTGGCCGGTGTGAGCAAGTTGGGCTGAAGGGCCTGTTTCCACGCTGTATCACTACAGCTGCTCCTCGACCTACGATGGGGGCTATGTTCGTAAACCAAAAATATCGCAAGTCGAAAGCGCGTTTAATACATTGCGATCACCGATCGTAAAGTCTAATAATCGCAAGTTGACGCATCGTAAATCGGGGAGAACCTGTACACTGCGCTAACTGATCGGGGACTTTTGGAAACGTACTCGCTTGTGAAGTTTGGAGCAGACATCTGAAGAAGGGTCTCGACCCGAAACGTCACCTATTCCTTCGCTCCATAGCAGTTGCCTCACCCGCTGAGTTTTTCCAGCATTTTTGTCCACCTTCAATTTTTCCAGCATCTGCAGTTTCTTCTTAAACATTGACAAAATGTAATTTGCTGCTGCATCTGGGATCTGACATTGAGAATAAACATAGGGCTTGGAGCCACAGAGTGGTTGCGTAACACTGGGTGGATAATGCAAACCCCCGCTATCAAGACCCTGCTCTCCCCGCCGTCTCTCAGTCTGTCCACCCTAGTTCGAGCTTCACGATCTCTCTGAAGTTCCACGTGGGAACAAGGTTTATCAATTATTTACCTTTTACATTGCATCAGACTGGCAAATATCCACAGGAGTCAAACATAGATGGTTTCTGATCAAGGTAAACCTCTACAGCCTCTGAGGTTTGTCTGTGATGAAGGACACGACTTTTCTGAACAGCGCGATTAGTTTAGTTTAGTTTAGTGTAGTTTACAGATACAGCGCGGGAACAGGCCCTTCGTCCCACCGAGTCTGCGCCGACCGGCGATCCCCGCACACTAACACTATCCTGCACACACTAGAGACAATAAACATTTTTACCGGAGCCAATTAACCTGCAGACCTGTACATCTTTGGAGTGTGTGAGGAAACCGGAGCACCCGGAGAAAACCCATGCAGGTCATGAGGTCTTGACCCGAAACGTTGCCTATTCCTTCTCACCATAGATCAGTGGTTCTTAACCTGGGGGTCGGGACCCCCATGGTGGGGGGGGGGGGGCATTTGGGGCTTTACCAGGGGACATGAAGGGGTCATAAATATCGATTTGTTGAGCCCATTTTTAGGAACTGAACAAAGGTACATACCACATATAGTATTTTGGAGAAACTCAGCAGGTGAGGCGGCATCTATGGAGCAAAGGAATTAGGTGACATTTCGGGTTGAGACCCTCTTTCAGTCTGAAGAAGGTTCTCGACCTAAAACGTCGCCTATTCTTTGGCTCCATAGATGCCGCCCCACTCAATAGACAATAGATAATAGACAATAGGTGCAGAAGTAGGCCATTCGGCCCTTCGAGCCAGCACTGCCATTCAATGTGATCATGGCTGATCATCCCCAATCAGTACCCCGTTCCCGCCTTCTCCCCATATCCCCTGACTCCGCTATCTTTAAGAGCCCTATCCAGCTCTCTCTTGAAAGCATCCAGAGAACCTGCCTCCACCGCCCTCTGAGGCAGAGAATTCCACAGACTCACCACACTCTGTGAGAAAAAGTGTTTCCTCGTCTCCGTTCTAAATTCTCTTTATTCTTAAACTGTGGCCCCTGGTTCTGGACTCCCCCAGAGTTTCATGCTGGGGTTTCTCCAGCATTTGTTGTCTACCTCGCCTGAGTTTCTCTAGCATTTTTCGCCTGAACGAAATATCTGTGCTTTCAAATCACAGGCTGTGCAAGTGCGCCGAATAATGACGGATAATGTCGCAAATCGGGGGGGGAAACAATAACAATCCCGCAGTCATCCGTCACTCACTTGGGCACGAGGTTTGACAAAGACCGCGGTGAAAATCAGCGACTGAAAATCAGATCCCTGCCTGTGATTGATGTTTTCCAAGGAGGCTGCAAGTGTGCATTTCCAACTGATTAGTTCCGTGGGTGCCAATCTCTCGCAGTTTTACGACCTGCAGCTTCTGCTCCAGAAGTACGCTTGCTCTACATAAACTAACAAAGATGAATGAGTGATTTGGTTGGAGCCTCTTCCTTTATTTGCCTTCGATATTTCCTGAGGGAAACATTTGTGCGGGATGCAATACTGGAAAAATGAGCTCTTAACTCTCTCGGCGCTAAGCCCTGTAATTATTCCGCAGCCGAGCAAACACATGGAACGTCGAATGGTACGGTTTGTGTAGGAAGGGACAGCAGATGCTGGTTTGTACCGAAGATAGACACAAAAAGCTGGAGTAACTCAGCGGGATGGGCAGCATCTCAGAATAGACAATAGACAATGGACAATAGGTGCAGGAGTAGGCCATTCGGCCTTCGAGCCAGCACCGCCATTCAATGTGATCATGGCTGATCATCCCCGATCAGTACCCCGTTCCTGCCTTCTCCCCATATCCCCTGACTCTGCTATTTTTAAGAGCCCTATCTTGCTCTCTCTTGAAAGCATCCAGAGAACCGGCCTCCACTGCCCTCTGTCTATTGACAGTATAGGAAAGGTTTGGATGGATATGGACTACTCTAGGCAGGTGGGACAAGTGTAGATGAGGTACCATGGTTGTTGGCATTGGCAAGTAGAGATGAAGGGCCTGTTTCCATGCTGTACGTCTAATTAGCGTCCGGTGAGTCGGTGGGGGCGCTGCAAGCCGGCAGCCCTGTCAGCAGCGTGTTCATCTTTTTCTACTTTTTTTGTTTGTTTTAGCATGTTTTAATGTATGTTTTTAATGTTTCTTTGTGTGTCCTGTGTGGGGCGTGGTGTGGGGGGGTAAGGGGGAATCCGCTTCAGTCGCCTCCTCCACGGAGAGGTGACTTTTTCCATGTCTGCTCCCCCGTGGCCTTTCTGCTGCTGCTGGCAAATTCATTTCACTTGCACTTTATGTGCAATGTGATGAATAAAACCGTATTGTATTGTATTGTATTGTATTGTATTGTACATTTGCACATAAGACGATGGATGGGTGTATGGAACGAGCTGCCAGAGGAGGTAGTTGAGGCAGGGACAATATTACAGCATCTAAAAGACACTTGCGTAGATGTATGGATAGGAAAGGTTTGAAGAGATACAGGCCACAGTCCACTTTAAACTTTAGAGATGCAGCGCGGAAACAGGCCCTTCTGCCCACTGAGTCCGCACCGACCAGCAATCACCCCGTAGGCTAGCACTATTATTCCCACACAAGGAACAATGTACCAAAGTTAATTAATCTATAAATCTGAAAGTCTTTTTAGTGTGGGAGGAAACTCTATGCAGGCAGCACGGTGGCTGCCTCTCACAGCGCCAGAGACCCGGGTTCCATCCCGACTACGGGTGCTGTCTGTACGGAGTTTGCACGTTCTTCCCTGTGTCCTGCGTGGGTTATCTCCGAGATCTTCGGTTTCCTCCCACACTCCAGAGACGTGCAGGTTTGTGGGTTAATTGGCTTGGTGTAAATGTAAATTGTCCCTAGTGTGTGTAGGATAGTGTTAGTGTGCAGGGATCGCTGGTCGGCGTGGACCCGGTGGGCCAAAGGGCCTGTTTCCGCGCTGTATCTCCAAAACCCAACTAAAATCCAGGTAGGTCACATACTCCGTACAGACCAGCAAGTGTAGACAATAGACAATAGACAATAGACAATAGGTGTAGGAGTAGGCCATTTCCTAAGTGGGACAGGGGCATTATGCTGCTTGGGAGTCTGTGGGAAGTGGTGACGTGTTTTCTCCTCTTGCTCCGCAGATGGACTTGTTGACTGCATGGACCCAGACTGCTGCTTGCACACCACCTGCCAGAACCAGCCCTACTGCCGCGGCTCGCCTGACCCACTGGACATCATCGGCCAGAGCCAGCAGCAACCGCCCCAGCAAGCCGCCAGGTCCTTCCACGACCGCATCAAGTTCCTCATTGAGCCCGAGAGCACTCACATCCTGCCGGGGGAAAACCCTTTCAACAGCAGGTCAGTCCCTCCCTCACACGCTGAGTCCAATAGACAATAGGTGCAGGAGTAGGCCATTCGGCCCTTCGAGCCAGCACCGCCATTCAATGTGATCTTGGCTGATCATCTAACAATCAGTACCCCGTTCTTGCCTTCTCCCCATATCCCCTGACTCCGCTATCTTTAAGAGCCGTATCTAGCTCTCTCTTGAAAGCATCCCGAGAATTGGCATTCCGAGAATTGGCCTCCACTGTCTTCTGAGGCAGAGAATTCCACAGATTCACAACTCTCTGGGTGAAAACGTTTTTCCTCGTCTCTGTTCAAAATGGCTTACTCCTTATTCTTAAACTGTGGCCCCTGGTTCTGGACGTCCCCAACATCGGGAATGTTATAGAATGTTATAGACAATAGACAACAGACAACAGGTGCAGGAGTAGGCCATTCGGCCCTTCGAGTCAGCACTGCCATTCAATGTGATCAATGTGATCCCCAATCAGTACCCCGTTCCTGCCTTCTCCCCATATCCCCTGACTCCGCTATCTTTAAAAGATCTATCTAGCTCTTGAAAGATGATGTCAATCTGGTAAGGGTACAGAAAAGATTTCTGAGGATGTTGCCGGGACTAGAGGGTGTGAGCTACAGAGAGAGGTTGAGCAGGCTGGGACACTATTCCTTGGAGCGCAGGAGGATGAGGGGTGATCTTATGGGGGTGTATAAAATCATGAGAGGAATAGATCGGGTAGATGCACAGAGTCTCTTGCCTAGAATCGAGAACAAGACTACATAGGTTTAAGGTGAGAGGGGAAAGATTTTATAAGAATCTGAGGAGTAACATTTTCATGCAAAGGGTGGTGAGTGTATGGAACGAGCTGTTGGAGGAGGTAGTTGAGGCTGGTGCGAACGTTTAAGAAACATTTAGACAGGTACGAAGATAGGACAGGTTTATAGAATTGTGGACCAAACACAGGTAGGTGGGACGAGTGTAGATTGGACATGTTGGTCGGTGTGGGCAAGTTGGGCTGAAGGGCTTGTTTCCATACTGTATCACTATCACTCGAGACCACGTCAATGGATATTTTTAAGGTGGAGATTGACAGATTCTTGATGAGTACGGGTGTGTCAGGAGTTATGAGAGGAATGGGGTTGAGAAGGAAAGGTAAATCAGCCATGATTGAATGCGTGATGGGCCTAATTCCACTTCTAGAACTTGTGAATGTGATTGTTTTAGAAGGGAAGACAGACACAAAAAGATGGATTAACTCATTGGGTTAGGCAGCATCTGTGAAGAAAGGAATTTCAGTTCAAGACCCATCTTGTTTTAGTTTGGTTCAGAGATATGTCGCAGAAATAGGCCCTTCAGCCCGCTGAGTCCACACCGACCATCGATCTCCGTACATCAGCACTATCCTACACACTAGGGATAATTTACAATTTTACCAGTCAATTAAGCTGCAAACCTGCTCATCTTTGATTGGGGATGATCAGCCATGATCACATTGAATGGCGGTGCTGGCTCGAAGGGCCGAATGGCCTACTCCTGCACCTATTGCCTCTTGTCTATTGTCTATCTTTGGATGTGGGAGGAAACCGGAGAACCCTAAAAACCCTGCACAGTCACAGGGAGAGCGTACAAACTCCGTACAGACAGCACCCGTAGTCGGGATTGAACCCGGTCTCCGGCGCTGTGAGGCAGCAACTCTACCGCTGCGCCACCGTGCCGCCCCTGTCTTGTTAAATAATACTTTGTTTACCCACAAGCAGTCCTTAACTGGACAGCAGTGTACTTAGGGGGAGTCACGGTGGCGCAGCGGTAGAGTCGCTGCCTCACAGCGCCGGACACCCGGGTTCGATCCCGACTACCGGTGCTGTCTGTACGGAGTTTGTACGTTCTCCCCGTGACCTGCGTGGGGTTTTCTCCGAGATCTTCGGTTTCCTCCCACACTCCAAAGACGTGCGGGTTTGTACGTTAATTGGCTTGGTTTAAATGTAAGAGTTGTCCCGAGTGTGTGTAGGATAGTGTTAATGTGCGGGGATCGCTGGTCGGCGCGGACCCGGTGGGCCGAAGGGCCTGTTTCCGCGCTGTGTCTCTAAACTAATCTAAACTAATTACCTGCTTGAATGTACATCCATTTTGATGAAAATTATGTTTAATTTCCCAGATAGGTGCAGAGAGAGAAAGAGAGAGAGAGAGAGAGAGAGAGAGAGAGATTTTGTGTGGTCACATCGAGATGTCTTTAAATAATTGATTATGCGGTGGAAATCTTAGCAAACATTTTACGGGAAAAAAACATTTTAGATTTACAAAGACAGCATCGCAGCTGTTTAGGTTCAGCATACCAGTGAAATTAAGTTAGACCTACACTTTAGAGATATAGAAACAGGCCCTTCGGCACACCAGGTCCGTGCCGACCAGCGATCATCACACACTAGCACTTTCCTACACACACTAGGGACAATTTTATAATTTGTACCGATCCAGAACCTGGGGCCAGAAACAGAGGCCACACAGTTTAAGAATGAGGGGTAAGCCATTTAGAACGGAGACGAGGAAACGTTTTCACAAGAGAGTTGTGAGTCTCTGCCTCAGAGGGCGGTGGAGGCAGGTTCTCTGGATGCTTTCTTTTTTTTTTGTTAGAAGTAAGTACAGTAGTGTGGTACTTAAGTATCTAATACATACATACACATTTCCATTCTTGTACAACTTCGTACTTTTGATGTAATAATGAAAGAACAGTGAGATAAAAAAGAAATAAAGGGTGTAGGAATAGATAGACAAGCGAGTAGAAACAGATAGCCAAAGAAATACAGGACCGAGATAAGAAGCTAAAAAGATTGAAAGAAAAGGAGAAAGTAAAGGAAAGAGAGATTAGGAGAGATCTGCCTATTTCGTATTTTTTTGCCCATCCGTCACCCGGTTCTAAACCATTTAATTTCTTATGTTGCACCATCTGCTTGTAAAAAGTTGATAAAAGGAGACCAAGTCTTTAAGAATAGGTCTACTTTGCCTAGTAGGAGGAATTTCATTTCTTCAAGGTGTAGCATTTCAGACATGTTTGAGATGCACATTTTGAATGTTGGCGTGGTAGCGTTTCTCCAAAATTTGAGTATAAGTTTTTTGCTGTTATTAGACCGTAATTAAGAAAAGCTTCTTGGAATATAGTTAGTTTACTTCCCTCTTCCATTGATCCAAAGATAATCAGTTCTGTATTGGGGTTCAATTTTGTGTTAAATAGTTTTGTAAAAATTCCAAAAATTTCATTCCAAAATGTGTAGTTTTATACAAGAGGCAAAGGAATGTGCTAAAGTGGCATTTTGAGTTAAACATTTGTCGCAGATGGGGGAAACATTTGAAAATATTTTATTCAGTCTAGTTTTCGAATAATATAGTCTATGTAAAATTTTAAATTGAATTAGGTTATGTCTTACATCAATTGAACATTTATTTACATATAATAAATTTTTCCCCATCTATCATTCGGAATTTTTATCAATAACTTGTTCCCAGTCCCTTCTAATTGCCTCTGTCGTTGGTGTTTCTATATTTAGAATTGTATTATATAAGTAAGATATTAAATTGCTTGATTCTGCCTTTATATTCATTCCTTCCTCCAATATATCTGGAGTTAAAGTTTGATATCCTTGTATATCTTTTTTCAAATAATCTTGAATTTGAAGATATTTGAAATATTGATTACTTTTCAAATTATATTTTAGTTGTAATTGTTGGAATGATAAAAGTTTTCCCATTTCATACATATCTCCCATCGTTTTAATTCCTATTCTTTCCCAATGGATAAATGTTTTATCAATAATGGATGGTTTGAATGAGGGATTATTAGCTATTGGAGAAAGAAGCGATAATTTTCTTAATTTTAAAGTTAATTTTATTTGTTTCCAAATTTGTATTATACTGTGAATAATTGGATTCTTCTTATATATTATATTGTTCAGTTTCATCGGGGAAAGAAGGATCGCTCCTATATTATAAGGGGAACAATCCTCTTTCTCCATTCTTATCCAATCTACCTGTTGGGCAGAACTGTCCAACCAATAGATTAGATTTTTAATATTCACTGCCCAATAGTAATACAGTAAGTTAGGAAGTGTCAGTCCCCCTGATTCTTTAGATTTACACAAGTTTTTTTTTAATTCTGTGTGATTTATAATCCCATATGAAGTTTATAATATCAGAGTCTAGTTTTTTAAAGAATTTTTTAGGTAAGTATATTGGTATTGATTGAAATAGGTACAATATTTGTGGTAAGAAGATCATTTTTATCGCGTTTATTCTGCCTATTAAGGACATCGGCAGTGTTTTCCAAAATTTAATTAACCCATTTAATTTAGTTAATAAAGGCATATAGTTTGCGTTGAGTAATGATTTATATTTCCTAGTGATTTGGATGCCAAATATTTAAATTTTTCTGTTGCAATTCTAAAGGGGAATTTCAACAAATGTGTCGGCTCTTGAGGTTTTATCGTCATAATTTCGCTTTTGATCCAATTTATTCTATATCCTGAAAAAGAACCAAATTCCTCTATTAAATTTAGTATATTTGGTATGCAAATTTGCGAATTTGTAATATATAGTAATATGTCGTCTGCATATAATGAAATTTTATTATTTGAGTGTTTGGTATTATATCCATAAATATTCGGATGACCTTATACTTTCTGCTAAAGGCTCTATCACTAGTGCAAATAGCAGGGGCGATTGCCCCTTGCTAATTGGAATTTTGGGGATAATATATTATTAGTCAGTATTCTAGCCATCGGCTTATCATATAATAATTTTACCCATGAGATAAAGTTATCTCCCATGTTAAATTTTTGCAATACTTTGAATAAATATTGCCATACTACTTGATCGAAAGCTTTTTCTGCATCCAATGAAATAATTGCTAGTTCTTCTTCAGTAATACGTGAGTACATTATATTAGACAGCCGTCTCAAATTGTTTTAAAACTCTTTGGTATAAACCCTGTTTGGTCCGGGTTTATTAGTTTGCTAACATATTTACTCAATCTTCTCGCTAGGGTCTTTGCTAATATTTTTTTATTAGCTCTATATGAGCCTGGGGTCTTCTAGATCTTTATCCTTTTTTGGTATAAGTTTATAATTGTTGACTCAGTTAATGTTTCTGGTAGTTTATTTTCTTTAATATATATATAATATATTATATATATAGCATATATATATAAATCTTGCAGGCCTGGAGAAATTATCTCATAGAGTCTTTTATAGAATTCATTACTAAAGCCATCTGGTCCTGGTGTTTTGCCATTCTTCAACAAATTTATTGTTTCTTCTATTTCCTGTAGTATAATCTGGGCTCCTAATCCCTCTTGTTCCACCATATTTGGAAGATTACAATTGTCTAAGAAATTTGTAATTTCTTATTATTTGCAGAGGTTTTCGATGTATATAAATTTTGATAAAATTGAGCAAATCTTTTATTAATATCTTTAGGTAGTGTTAGTAATTCCCCTTTGTCTGATTTAATTTTAGTAATTGTATTTTCTGTTTCCCGTTTTTTCAGTGGCGTGCTAAGAGTTTATGTGGTTTATCACCAAATTCAAAATTTTCTTGTTTTATAGTTTGAAATAATCTTATTATTCTGGCCGATAAAATTTTATTTAATTTATATTTTAGTATTGTTATCTTATTATGTTTATCTATAATTGGTTCTTTAGCATTTTCTAAATCTAATTGTCTAATTTCTTGTTCTAACTGCAATTGTTCAGTGTTATTTTTTTTATTTTGGAAAGCTTGATATGAGATTATAGTTCCTCTAATAAGTGCCTTAAAAGTTTCCCATAATAAGGAGGGTGAAATATCTGGTGTATCATTTGTCCCAAAAAAGAATCCCATCTGCTCTTTTAAATATGTACATCCTTGTGAATTGTTTAAGATTTGGGGGTTAAACCTCCAAAACGATTTTTTATCAGGCATTCCATCTAATTTTAAAGGAAAAGTTAGCGGGGTATGATCAGAAATAATACTATTATGATATTTAGAATTATATGTATATGGAATTAGTTTCGTGTCACTAAGAAGTAATCAATACGTGAATATGTTTTATGTACCGTTGAATAAAATGAATATTCCCTACCTACTGGGTTAGTGATCCTCCATACATCTGTTATGTTGGTATTTTTCATGTATGTATTTAGGAGTTCACTAGTTTTAGATTTTATGTTAATCCTTTTTTGTTTTGCTGATTTATCCAGATATGGATCTAAAACACAATTCAAATCTCCCCCTATTATCACATTTTGATAGTTAAATTCTGTAATTGTATCCAAAATTTTACTAAAGAATTGGGAGTTGTCAAAATTAGGAGCATAAATATTTATCAAAGTAAGTGGAGTAGAATAATTTCGCCCGTGACTATGACATACCTCCCCTCTTTATCTGCTATAGTATTCTTTAATTTAAATGGTATACCTTTACGAATGATAATAGCCGTACCTCTAGATTTAGAAGTAAATGAAGAGTAGTATGTTTGCTCAATCCATTTACCTTCAATCTTATCTGTGTTTGATATTTCAAATGCGTCTCTTGTAAGAAAATGATGTCACTGTTTAAGGTTTTTAATTGGGCAAAGATCTTACCCCTTTTAATTGGTTCATTAGCGCCCCTTATATTCCAACTACAAAACGTGATTCCTCCAGTTTTCTTTTGTTTATCGTCTTGCATTATGAATCATGTTAATACCTTTACTTCATATGGTGCAACCAAGAACCTCATAACTCTAGGTGGAGGATGGTCATCCCCAGCTGTTAAGTTTTGTTGGCATCTCCCCTTCAGAATAGACCAGAATATCCAAAAATAAAGATATTATAATTAAAAACAGACCACCAACAGGTGGTATAAAAATTCTTATTGACTTCCGTAGATGTTTTTATATGTTTCGCTCTGCTCCCTTGACCAGTTATTATTAATTGGAAGAGAGAGCGATACAAAGTTCAGAAATATATATAAAATAAAACTTATATATATTCTCATTCTTATATTTAGCAAGTAATTAACATCATAAAATAAACATCAGCCATTATTAAGCTATGCCTTAATATTACACAATTTTATTAATTATATTTTATGTTAGTATGTAATGGTGTGTTTCTTAAATCATAAATTTCTATATACAAGTCCACTGATAATATTTTTCCATATTCTCAAGTTATTTTCCCCGCCACAATTTTTCTCCTTTGTCAATCCTTTGTTGAAGTGAAACATAAAATCCGACCTTGAGTTAACATTCCAAAGTTAAAATGGCTAGACAACGCCTCGAGGAAAGTTCTCCATCTTAACCAGAGCAGTATTTGTTGTATGTTAAAAAAAAGAAACACAGTTCCTTCTTCGTCGTTTCTCATGATCAGTGGTCCTCCTTTGTGATACTTTGTGCATAATTAAATGCCTCTTCTGGATCCGTGAATGCACGTTCAACATGGTTATAAGTAATTCTCAATTTCGCGGGATATACTATCCCATATCTTACTCCCGAGACCTCTTTCAGTGGCATTCTCGTGTTTGTAAACTTGTCCCTCTTTTCCATGACTTCAGCTGGAAAATCACGGAAGAATCTTAGTTTGTCTTCTTCAAACATCAAATTCACACCATATGGAATTTTTTTCATAATTCCTTCCAGGGTTGAAATGTCATAGAATTTCAGAATAATCTGTCTTGGGGGGGCAGTTGGGCTTGCTAGAACCTTACGACGGACCCGGTGAGCCATATCTATTCTCGGGGCTTCAGGCAGCTTAAGCACTTGTTTGAGTAAGTTGGCAGCAAACTCCTGAAAGTTTTGCCCACTCTCCTTTCCTTCTTTTACTCCAACTATCCTCAGATTTTGTCTTCTTGATCTTGCTTCCAAGTCCGTACATTTATGGTTCATTTTAGCAAGCTCCCTCCCAGTGCTTTCTTGTTCCTTTTTCAGTCTCTTTATCTCCTTAGCCATCTCAGTTATCGTATTATCCATTCCTTCCATAGCCGCCTCAGTAGACTTTAACATTGCGTCCAGCTTTTTATTACAGTCCTTATCAACCCGCTTAATTTTTTTGTTTAAATCCTCCTCAACCTCAATCACACGTTTGGTTAAGTCATCAATTTTCCCCATCAGAGAGGCTTTTGTCCAGCGCGACATTCCCATCTTGTATCACTTTAGAAATAATTTCAGTGACTGAAGTTAATACTGACTTTTCCAATTATAACCATATAACCATATAACAATTACAGCACGGAGACAGGCCCTCTCGGCCCTTCCAGTCCGTGCCGACCATTTGTTTTCCCCTAGTCCCATCTACCTGCACTCAGACCATACCCCTCCATTCCCTTCACGTCCATATACCTATCCACTTTACTTTTAAATGTTAAAATCGATCCTGCCTCCACCACTTCTGCTGGAAGCTCATTCCACAAAGCCACCACCCTCTGAGTAAAGAAGTTCCCCCTCACGTTACCCCTAAACTTCTGTCCCTTAATTCTCATGTCATGCCCTCTTGTTTGAATCTTCCTTACCCTCAATGGGAAAAGCTTATCCACGTCAACTCTGTCTATCCCTTTCATCATTTTAAAGACCTCAATCAAGTCCCCCCTTAACCTTCTGCGCTCCAAAGAATAAAGACCTAACTTGTTCAACCTTTCTCTGTAACATAGTTGCTGGAACCCTGGCAACATTCTAGTAAATCTCCTCTGTACTCTCTCTATTTTGTTGACATCCTTCCTATAACTAGGCGACCAAAATTGTACACCATACTCCAGAATTGGTCTTACCAATGCCTTGTACAATTTTAACATTACTTCCCTACTCCTATATTCAATGCTCTGATTTATAAAGGCCAGCACACCAAAGGCTTTCTTTACCACCCTATCTACATGCAATTCCACCTTCAGGGAACTATGCACAGTTATTCCTAGATCCCTCTGTTCCACAGCATTCCTCAATTCCCTACCATTTACCATGTACGTCCTATTTTGATTTGTCCTGCCAAGATGTAGCACTTCACACTTATCAGCATTAAACTCCATCTGCCATCTTTCAGCCCACTTTTCCAAATGGCCCAAATCTCTCTGTAGACTTTGAGAATCTACTTCATTATCCACAATACCACCTATCTTAGTATCATCTGCATACTTACTTATCCAATTTTCCACCCCATCATCCAGATCATTGATGTACATGACAAACAACAGTGGACCCAACACAGATCCCTGAGGCACCCCACTGGTCACCGGCTTCCAACCTGACAAACAGCCATCCACCATTACTCTCTGACATCTCCCATTCAGCCACTGTTGAATCCATCTTGCTACTCCGCCATTAACACCCAAAGATTGAACCTTCTGAACTAACCTTCCATGGGGAACCTTGTCAAAGGCCTTACTGAAATCCATATAGACAACATCCACTGCTTTACCCTCATCAATTTCCCTAGTTACCGCTTCAAAAAATTCAAGAAGGTTTGTCAAACATGACCTTCCAGGCACAAATCCATGTTGACTGTTCCTGATCAGACCCTGTTTATCCAGATGCTTATATTATATTATCTCTAAGTATCCTTTCCATTAATTTGCCCACCACTGACGTCAAACTAATAGGTCTATAATTGCTAGGTTTATTCTTTGAACCCTTTTTAAACAATGGAACAACATGCGCAGTACGCCAATCCTCCGGCACTATTCCCGTTTCTAATGACATTTGAAATATTTCTGTCATAGCTCCTGCTATTTCTACACTAACTTCCCTCAATGTCCTAGGGAATATCCTGTCAGGACCTGGAGACTTATCCACCTTTATATTTTTCAAAAGTGTCAGTACTTCCTCCTCTTTGAATCTCATAGTTTCCATATGCACTCTTTGTTCCTCCATTGAGGTTATTTCTGTAGAAAGATTTCAAAAGTCAGCTTCTTCTTCTGAGCTTCCAGCTGATGCTTGAGGAGATTGAGGAGTCTTTGCAAGTTTTTTCAAGTAGTCTCTTGTGGCAGGTCTTGAAGCAGGTTTTACAGGCTTCTGTCAAGGATTCCCTTTTTTCATTTAAAACTGCTGTTATTCTCTGTTATCAGCAGAGTTTCTGATAAGACACAATTAAATAGCAGCTCCGGTAGTATATTTTAGAACTCCCCCATCTTCCAGCTCGTATTTTAGCACATTAAAACATTCTTTCGGGAGCAGAGCAAAACAGGATCGTCTCTCACCCCACCATTGACGCCGCCGGAAGACCTCTGGATGCTTTCAAGAGAGAGCTAGATAGGGCTCTTAAAGATAGCGGAGTCAGGGGATATGGGGAGAAGGCAGGAACGGGGTACTGATTGGGGATGATCACATTGAATGTAGGTTCGAAGGGCCGAATGGCTTACTACTGCACCTATTGTCTATTGTCTATTGATCCAATTATCCTACACACCTGTATGCCTTTGGGGTGTGGGAGGAAACCGGAGCACCCGGGCAAAACCCACGCAGGTCACGGGGAGAACGTACAAACTCTGTGCAGACAGCACCCGTAGTCAGGATGGAACCCGGGTCTCTCGCTCTGTGAGGCAGCAACTACCGCTGCGCCACCGTGATGTTGTGTTGTCGGGGAACTGTAAAGGAAAACACCCCACTGAGGTCAAGGAAACAGCATTCACGTCGTGGCCCCTGTTTCCACCAATCTTTCCACCACCCCGCACAAGAAGCACAAGAAGCGACTAGACAGACACCGAGATGCAGATTTTCACAGAAAGGGTGGTGGGTGTATGGAACGAGCTGCCAGAGGGGGTAATTGAGGCTGGGACTATCCCATTGTTTAAGAAACATTTAAACACGGATGGGACAGGGTTAGAAGGATATGGGCCAAACGCAGGCAAGTGGGACTAGTGTAGATGGGACATGTTGGCCGTCGTGGGCAAGTTGGGTCAAAGGGCCTGTTTCCACACCGTGTCGTTCTTTGACTCTATAACAGGTTGAGCTGGCTACGACTCTATTCCTTGGAGTTCAGGAGGATGAGGGATGATCGTATAAAAGTGGATAAGATCATCTTCTTCTTTCGTGTGGCGTGCGCAGCCTAAAGTTGTAGGACAACTTGTTCTATTTGATCTTCTGTTTGTGCACGTCGAGTTAATTGCATTAGTCGAAACAGGGCGCACTACGTGAAGGTTGCAATCTTCTTCCCCAATAAGATCATGTGATAGATTGGGTGAACGCACATTCTTTTACCCGGATGGGGCACGTTGGTCGGTGCGGCCAAGTTGGGCCGAAGCACCTGTTTACCACACTGAGTAACTCCATGACTAGGAGCCAAATCTGAATACGCTGACTCAAGTATTGTCCAAGTGCCTTGCGTGAGAAAGCGGTGGTGCCTTCATGTTTCCAACTGCGGATCCTTTGTGTTCTACTTATTATCCACCAGGATCCCCTGGTTCAGACTAAATGGATAACCCTTTAGGGGCCTGTCAAGATCTCTAAATCAGGCTGATAAACGATGTTAATACAGACCCTAATTGGTTGCATAGTGGTGCACAAATTATTTAATTAGCTTTTTATGAATTTGTAATGATCTGTAAATAAAATGGGAATGGGAGCATGAAAATGTTCCCAATGTGTGGCCTCCAGAATATTGTACTCTTCCTGTCAATGGCCGTCCAATTAATTAAGGCACAAGGAACTGCAGATGCTGGTTTACCAGGAAAAAATACACAAAGTGTATAAAATCAAGCGAGAACAAAAGACAATAGGTGCAGGAGTAGGCCATTCGGCTCTTCGAGCCAGCACTGCCATTCAATGTGATCATGGCTGATCATCCCCAATCAGTACCCCGTTCCTGCCTTCTCCCCATATCCCCTGACTCCGTTATTTTTAAGAGCCCTATCCAGCTGTCTCTTGAAAGCATCCAGAGAACCTGCCTCCACCGCCCTCTGAGGCAGAGAATTCCACAGACTCACAACTATCTGTGAGAAAAAGTGTTTCCTTGTCTCCGTTCTAAATGGTTTACTCCTTATTCTTAAACTGTGACCCATGGTTCTGGACTCGCCGAACATCGAGAACATGTTTCCTGCCTCTAATGTGTACAAGCCCTTAATAATCTTATATGTTTCAATGAGATCCCCTCTCATACTTCTAAACTCCAGAGTGTACAAGCCCAGCCGCTCCATTCTCTCAGCATATGACAGTCCCGCCATCCCGGGAATTAACCTTGTAAACCCTACGTTGCACTCCCTCAATAGCAAGAATGTCCTTCCTCAGATTAGGGGACCAAAACTGCACACAATACTCCAGGTGTGGTCTCACTAGGGCTCTGAGGAATATAGGAATAGGAATCTGAAGGGTATCTTGTTCACACAGAGGGTGGTGGGTGTAAGGAACAGGCTGCCAGAGGAGGTAATTGAGGCAGGAACTATCGAAAGACCCACAGCATCCAGGCCACGCATTGCCATCGGGTAGAAGGTATAAGAGCCTGAAAACTGTAACGTACAGGTTCAGGAACAGATTCTTCTCCGCAGCCATCAGGCTATTAAACACGACAACCTCAAATAAGTTCTGAACTACAACAGACTATTATTATTATTATTGCACTTTATTTATTCAGTATGTGTGCATGACGCGGGGTGAAGCCTGTATGGTCGTGAGTAGTCGCCCAAAGAGTCGTACCTTGTTCTGGTCGCCGCTGGGTTTTCAACATGTCCCCTGACTCCGTTATCTTTAAGAGCCCTATCTAGCTCTCTCTTAATATGGGGAGAAGACAGGAATGGGGTACTGATTGGGGATGATCAGCCATGATCTCATTGAATGGCGGTGCTGGCTCGAAGGGCCAAATGGCCTACTCCTGCACCTATTGTCTATTGTCTATATAGACTGTGACATAGAGAGACAATAGAACCAGCATCTGCAGTTCCTTCCTACACAGTCATTAACAAACAGTTGGTTCAATAGATGTCTGATTGATGTTTTTGTTGTTTCTCTTCTCCCCCCCCCCCCCCCCCCCCCCCTCGCCCCCCCCCATAGCTTGAGCTCTGTGATCAGAGGACAGGTCCTGACGGCGGATGGGACACCCCTGATTGGAGTTAACGTCTCGTTCCTGCACTACCCGCAGTACGGCTACACCATCACCCGCCAAGACGGAATGTGAGTCTCTGCACGTGGCGATAAAGCGGTCTTGTCCATCGTGTACCAGGGTGTGTGAGAAAGGACCCTCTCCAGAGCCAGCACATCCTTCCTCAGATAATGGGGCCTAAAATTGTTCACAATATTCCAAAAGCGGCCTGGCCAGCAATAGAAAATATACAATAGACAATAAGTTCAGGAGTAGGCCATTCAGCCCTTCGAGCCAGCACCACCATTCAATGTGATCAAGGCTGATCATCCCCAATCAGTACCCCGTTCCTGCCTTCTCCCCATATCCCCTGACTCCGCTATCTTTAAGAGCCCTATCTAGCTCTCTCTTGAAAGCGTCCAGAGAACCGGCCTCCACCGCCCTATGAGACAGAGAATTCCACAGACTCACAACTCTCTGTGAGAAAAAGTGTTTCCTCATCTCCGATCTAAATGCCTTACTCCTTATTCTTAAACTGTGGCCCCTGGTTCTGGACTCCCCTAACATCAGGAACATGTTTCCTGCCTCAATCGTGTCCAAACCCTTAACAATCTTATATGTTTCAATGAGATTCCCTCTCATCCTTTGGGTTGGGTCGAGGCCCTTCTTCAGGCTGATGTCAGGGGAGGGGGTGGGACAAAGATAGAATGTAGGCGGAGACAGTGGGACTAGTGGGCAAACGGGGAAGGGGGAGGGGATGGAGAGACAAAGAAAGCGGTCAATGATCGTACCGCTGGGGTGTAAACTACACAAGCGAACCCAAAAAGATGGGTCTCAGCCCGAAACGTCGCCTTTTCCTTCGCTCCATGGATGCTGCCTCACCCGCTGAGTTTCTCCAGCATATTTTGTCAACCAGCGAAATATGAGGTTGCTGTTCCTCCAATTTGCGCTGGGCCTCACTTTGACAATGGAGGAGGCCCAGGACAGAAAGGTTAGTGTGGGAATGGGAGGAGAAGTGCTGAGCCACCGGGAGATCAGGTAGGTTAAGACGGACTGAGCGGAGGTGTTCAGCGAAACGATCGCCGAGCTTGCGCTTGGTCTCGCTGATATACGAGGATGGTGCCAGGTCTCATACACCATAGTCACCCATGGATCACTCTGGTAAACTCCCTATGTAGCCTTAATCCAAGGGTCATTCTGGTAAAACCGTCTCTCAGTCCACAATCCAGGCACCATTCTCCGAAATCCTCTGTCCAAGGACCATGCTAGTAAACCCTCTCTACACTTCTAATCCAGGCACCATTCTAGTAAACCTTCTCTCTACACCATTAATCCCCGGATCATTCCGGAAAAAAACCTTTCCTACACTTCTAATCCAAAGATCATTCTGGTAAACCCTCTTTGAATCAAGTGGCACAGCGGTAGAGTTGCTGCCTTCCAGCAAAATGCAGTCCCCGAGACCCGGGTTCGATCCCGACTATGGGTGCTGTCTGTATGGAGTTTGTACGTTCTCCCTGTGATCTGCGTGGGTTTTCTCCGAGATCTTTGTTTTCCTCCCACACTCCAAACCTACAGGTTTGTAGGTTAATTGGCTTGATTAATTGGTTTGATTAAAAAAATGTAAAATTGTCCAAGTTGGCGATATGCAGAGTACTGCCCTGCCGACTACAACATTCAGAATGTAAATCCATAATCCAGGCACCAACCCTCTCTAACACCTTCTAATCCAAGAATCATTCGGTCATAAGGTCATAAGCGATAGGAGTAGAAATAGGCCATTCGGCCCATCAAGTCTACTCCACCATTCAGTCATGGCTGATCTATCTCTCACTCCAAACCCCATTCTGCTGCCTTCTCCCCATAACCTCTGATTTTTCTAATCAAAAATCTATCTATCTCCGCCTTTAAAATATCCATTGATGATACTAAGATAGGTGGTGTTGTGGAGATGATACTAAGATAGGTGGTGTTGTGGATAATGAAGTAGATTTTCAAAGTCTACAGAGAGATTTGGGCCATTTGGAAAAGTGGGCTGAAAGATGGCAGATGGAGTTTAATGCTGATAAGTGTGAAGTGCTACATCTTGGCAGGACAAATCAATATAGGAAGTACATGGTAAATGGTAGGGAATTGAGGAATGCTGTGGAACAGAGGGATCTAGGAATAACTGTGCATAGTTCCCTGAAGGTGGAATCGCATGTAGATAGGGTGGTAAAGAAAGCCTTTGGTGTGCTGGCCTTTATAAATCAGATAATTGAATATAGGAGTAGGGAAGTAATGTTAAAATTGTACAAGGCATTGGTAACACCAATTCTGGAGTATGGTGTACAATTTTGGTCGCCTAGTTATAGGAAGGATGTCAACAAAATAGAGAGAGTACAGAGGAGATTTACTAGAATGTTGCCAGGGTTCCAGCAACTATGTTACAGAGAAAGGTTGAACAAGTTAGGTCTTTATTCTTTGGAGCGCAGAAGGTTAAGGGGGGACTTGATTGAGGTCTTTAAAATGATGAAAGGGATAGACAGAGTTGAACGTGGATACGTTTTTCCCATTGAGGGTAGGGAAGATTCAAACAAGAGGGCATGACATGAGAATTAAGGGACAGATGTTTCGGGGTAACGTGAGGGGGAACTTCTTTACTCAGAGGGTGGTGGCTGTGTGGAATGAGCTTCCAGCAGAAGTGGTGGAGGCAGGATCGATTTTAACATTTAAGAGTAAAGTGGATAGGCATATGGACGTGAAGGGAATGGAGGGGTATGGTCTGAGTGCAGGTAGATGGGACTAGGGGAAAACAAATGGTCGGCACGGACTAGAAGGGCCGAGAGGGCCTGTTTCCGTGCTGTAATTGTTATATGGTTATATGGTTATATGGTTATATGGACTTGGCCTCCATAGTCTTCTGTGCGAAAGAGTTCCACAGATTCACCACCCTCTGACTGAAGAAATTCCTCCTCATCTTCTTTCTAAAATAATGTTCCTTAATTCTGAAGCTGTGACCTCTAGTCCTAGACTCTGCCACTAGTGGAAACATCCTCTCCACATCCACTCTATCCAGGCCTTTCACTATTCTGTACATTTCAATGAGGTCCCCCCCTCATTCTTCTAAACTCCAGCGAGTATAGGCCCAGTGCCGACAAATGTCATCATAGGTTAACCCACTCATTCTTGTAAACCCTCTCTAAACTTCTAAACCAAGGGTCATTCTGATAAACCGTCTCTACACTTCTAATCCGAGGATCATTCCACTAAACCACCTCAACACCCCTGATCCATGCACCATTCTGATAAACCCTCTCTGCACTTTGAGTTCAGTTTAGTTTATTGTCACGTGTACCGAGGTACAGTGAAAAGCTTTTATCACGTGCTAACCCGTCAGCTGAAAGACAATAGTCAAGCTGTCCACAGTGTATAGATACAGGATGCTGTACCTGTGTTTGCCAGGTGTAGTCACCTGCCTGCTGTACCTGTGTTTGCTAGGTGTAGTCAGCTCTCTGCTGTACCTCTGTTTGCCAGGTGTAGTCACCTGTCTGCTGTACCTGTGTTTGTCAGGTGTAGTCACCTGTGTGCTGTACCTGTGTTTCTCAGGTGTAGTCACCTATCTGCTGTACCTGTATTTGTCAGGTGTAGTCACCTGTCTGCTGTACCTCTGTTTGTCAGGTGTAGTCACCTGTCTGCTGTACCTCTGTTTGCCAGGTGTAGTCACCTGTCTGCTGTACCTGTGTTTGTCAGGTGTAGTCACCTGTGTGCTGTACCTGTGTTTCTCAGGTGTAGTCACCTATCTGCTGTACCTGTATTTGTCAGGTGTAGTCACCTGTCTGCTGTACCTCTGTTTGTCAGGTGTAGTCACCTGTCTGCTGTACCTCTGTTTGTCAGGTGTAGTCACCTGTCTGCTGTACCTCTGTTTGTCAGGTGTAGTCACCTGTCTGCTGTACCTGTGTTCTCCAGGTTTGACCTGCTGGCTAATGGCGGTGCCTCGCTCACCCTGTGCTTTGAGCGGCTGCCCTTCATCACCCGCCACCACACGGTCTGGATCCCGTGGAACGTCTTCTATGTGATGGATACCATGATCATGAAGAAGGAGGAGAACGAGATTCCCAGCTGCGACCTGAGTGGCTTCGTGAGGCCCAACCCCGACATCCTGGCCTCCCCTCTCTCCACCTTCTTCCGAACCTCTTCCTCCGAGAGTCCCATCATTCCGGAGACACAGGTAGGTGGAACCTTGCCGCCTCGCCCCTTACAGTGGGTAATATAAAACAATGACAAACGCCCCAAAGCGGACACGGCGCATACGCCAGAGATGTGGGTTCCAGCCTGACTACGGGCGCTGTCTGTGTGGAGTTTGCACGTTCTCCCTGTGACCGAGTGGGTTTTCTCCAGGTGCTCCGGTTTCCTCCCACACTCCAAAAACATGTAGGCTAATGGTTCAGTAAAATAGTAAGATTAAACGAGAACTTACCAAGTTTGAAGGTTGATCTGTATTTTACGAGGAGTCGCGGTGAGGGATTTCGTGAAGACCCCGCCAGCACGCATGCGCGGCATCCTTCAAAGCAGCGGTGTGGAATCACAGAAACAAATCATGACTAAAAATAGTAAGATGAAAAACGTAGAACTACCTGGTTGACCTTATGATAGAGGGTGGGAGCGGTGGGCACGAAATCCCTCACCGCGACTCTTCGTAAAATACAGATCAACCTTCAAACTTGGTAAGTTCTCGTTTAATCTTACTACGGAGTCACGTGAGTGACCGTGAAGATTTCAAAGCTCTGTGATTTCACGCCCTGGACAACGTCCATGCTTATCACACTGCCGCCAGTCTGATGGAGGAAGGCTGTTAATGTAGTTCAGTCGAAACTGGCTGAAAAATCAACACAATTTATTAATCAAATAAACAACAAATAACCCCTAATTCGGGGACAGACATTCACTGAGCGGTTCCCAGGATAGCTTCTGCGAATGTCGCAGGGGCGACCAATGGCTTGTTGTAGAACCGTTGAAAGGTTTCTTCACTGGCCCAGCCCGCGGTGGCGAGAATGTGGTCCATGGGCACCTCCATGGCCCTCGCCGCTGATGTGGATGCAGCCCTGGTGGAATGAGACTTAAAAATGTCAGTAGCAATTCCTGCTGCATCCAGCACCACCCTGAGCCACCTGGCGATAGTCTGTGCAGTCACCCGATGATGCGGAGGTTTATGACTGATGAGGAGCCCCTGTTCCTTCATCCTGATAACTCCAGTAACTCGGATGTAGTGGTGGAGATGGGTGACTATGCAGAGAGTGGCATCTACAGGGTATGCCCGAAATTCCAACTGCAGCCCATGCGCCCCTGGCCTGTGCTGCTTCAATAATTCTTCGACAAAGAAATTTATTCGACCAGGGGTGGCCACCATGCTGTCCAGTCGCAGTTTTTGTAACGTCTGGACTCGTTGGGCTGTAGTCAGTGCCATCAGCATCACCACCTTGAGGGTGAGCTGTTTCAGTGGTAGCTCATTCATTGGAGCCCAGCTCCTCGGTAGGGTCAGCACGATCCCCACATCCCACGTTACAGAATATCTGGGTCGCAGAAGGTTGGTGTTGAACACTCCCCTCATTAGTTTAGACACCAGGTGGTTGGAGCTAATACCTATATCCAGGTATGAGGACAGCGCACTCCTGGCGCTGTTAATGGCACTGTAGCTGAGGCCAGCATCGAAATGGAGGCCTGCTAGAAACTCCAGGACATCAGGTATTGTTGCCGAGTTGGAAGACTTGGTGGTCCGGGCACAGAATGCCTCCCACTTTCTGATTTGGGTGAGGTACTGTTTCCGAGTTGATTCTCGGCATGATGCGGCGATAAGTTCTATGGCTCGTGATGAGATGCCTGCCCGGATGAGTGGTCTTTTCAGAACCTGCAGGCCAACAAGTTTAAATGACCATGGCAAGGATGACTAACCCCCGTAATGGGGTAAGTAATCAATTTGGGGTGTTTCCCAATCGCCATCCATGGTTGTTTTAAAATTTTAATGACCATCGGGTACCATGGTTGTGTAGGCCAGTCGGGAATGATCAATATGCCAGTTGCAGAGTCTAATTTAATTTTCTGCAATACCCGACTGATGAGGCAGAATGGGGGAAAAGCGTAGCAAAACCATTTCCCCCAATGGATAGAAAACGCATCCATTGCTATTGTCCCAGAGTCTGGTTCCCACGAGCGCATCCATTGCTATTGCCCCAGGGTCTGGTTGGTATCTGATGGTTCAGCCTGGACGCAAATAGGTCAATATCTGGTGTCCCAAAGTGAGCTATAATATCTCCAAAAATTTGGGGGTTCAACATCCACTCGATGTTGTCATTGAAGACTCGTGACCTGGTGTCCGCCACTGTATTAAGCTTCCCAGGCAAATAGGTCGCAGTAATCCAAATATTTGGAGGAGGAGTAGCTTCTATAATAACACCATCGCACTGCTGAACTCAGAGTCCCGCCGATAGATTTCCACACCTGTATTTATTTATCTGTATTTACCTATATATTGCTATCACTTCGTACTGTCACTAAACTGCATTTCGTTGTACCCATACTTGTATCTGTGCAATGACATTAAAGTTGAATTGAATTGAATTGAATTTCTTTCAATGCACCAGTGCCAAATTGTATTAGCCAATTCATCACAAGATAGCGACCTGATACCACCCATATGATTGATGTAAGCCACCACTGTAGTATTATCTATTTGAAGGCGGACATGTAAATCCCGTGAATTAGTACAGTAAGCCCGCAGTCCATGAAATTCCCCCAGCATTTCTATATAGTTTATCCCGTGTGACTCCAGGAATGTAGACTCATGAGAGTTCCATTTGCCACCACAACTGGACATCGTATCAGTTGCTCCCCAGCCTTGTGCGCTTGCTTCAGTTTGTAGAACGACGTCAGGGTTGCTCACTATGATGGGTCTATGACACTCTCTAATATTGTCAACCCACCATTGTAGCTCGTTTCTAGCTTCCGGTGGTAACCGAATTGGCCGATCAAAGTGCTCAGCATTTGTTTTTAATGCTGTGATATTTGATCTTTGTAAATTTCGGTAGTGTAGCGGTCAGAATCGTGCAGCTGGGAATGTAGCTACCAATTTTCCTATATTTTGCTGTTTGCCGAATGGTCGGTACCCTGGCGCAAGCAAGATTGTGGCACTCTTCTATTATAGCAGTAGCTTTATTAGTTGGGATGGTAATCTTCATTAAATTGGTGTCTAGGGTGAACCCCAAATAATCCATAACCCGTACCGGGTGCAGTTTTGATTTGTCTGGATGGATTACAAACCCCAGCTTCTCGAACAGAGCCTTGGTTGCAGCCACTCCTTGAATTGCCAATTGGAGGGTCTGACCCACTATAAGGATATCATCCAAATATGCCATTACTATATAATTTTATTGTCGGAGAAGAGCCAATATAGGTTTTACCAATTTGGTAAACAGCCTAGGTAGGGGTTGTGGTGATTCCATTGGGCAATGCCTTGTATTCCCATAATTGACCCTTCCAGACAAACTTCAGGAATTTCCTGTGAGCCTCAGCGATGGGCACCGTATAGTATGCATCTTTCAAATCGATGCATGCCATAAAGTACCCTGGGTAAAGCATCTGCCTAGCTGTTTCAAAAGTATCCATTTTGAAATGGGTATATTGTACAAAAGTGTTCAACTCAGTTAAGTCTATTATAATCCGACATCCCCCATCTTTTTTAATTCTGGTGAAGATGTCAGACACAAACTCAATGGGTTCATGCTTGGTTTTGCCAATTACCCCTTTTGCTGCTAGCCGTATAATTTCAGCATGTCCTGCCTACACCTCTTTTTGGGATAGAGTAAAATTCCTATGAAGCGAATGCTGGGTAGGGGGATTTATACCTCCAATAAATTCTATAACATACCCTTGAACACTTTGTAAAATAAACTCATCTGTGGTGACAGTTTTCCATATGTCCAAGAAAGCCCGCAATTGCCCACCTATTCGTGCGGGAAGGGATGCTACGGCGTGAGAGGAACCAGACCCCCTTACCTCCATGGTTAACGGTGGTTCCGTATGTACGGTGTTTTGGGTGGACGTTGTGGAGGTTGACGGGGAGGCGGCCGCATCTTCCATGCAGGCCGCTGTTTGCCTTGCCCAAAAAAAGGTCGTTGTGTTTGTTGAAATGGAGGTAGGTAGTATCTTTGTGTCCTGTCCGGCAGCCGTGGTTTCCAAGTTGTGTTTGGCTGTTGCCGGTGATATGGGTGAAGTCTGGCCGTAGGAGGTTTCATGAGGCCCGCTGTTTTGGCCTCCTCGTCCAGTTCCTTCACCTGTTTGGACAGGTCTCCAAACAACTGATGCGGCGGTGGAGCGGTTGATGGTCGGCACAACCCCGCGAATTTGGGGTTGAGTGTGGGCTTTATGGAGCTCTTACGCAGGCAGTTTATCTCATAGGAGTGCCAGTGCATCTTGTTGTTCGCTGGACACATTATCCCCGTCCAGGGTCCTAGCAAACGCCGTTATGCCCGTGGAGAGAACCTTTAAGATACGCTGGAGGCGGACATCCTGCATCCTGGTGGCCGCACTCAAGTGTCCCCAGATCTGGGCATTAACCAAGGGCACACTGAGGTTGATGCAGTTCTCGGGCGGTTTTATTTTCTCTATTGTATCATTGAGAACCTGACTCTGAAGTTGGTGCATAGTCAGGTAATCAATGGTGCCCGCCAATTTGTGGTGCAGGCGTTCCCCTGTTTGTGTAGTAGCGGCAAACGTGCCCACCACGCCCAGCATATCCTCCTCATGCTCTGGCGCAGCGGTCACTGGCTGTCCCGGGTCGTCTTCAAACACAGCGGCTGGACAGCTGCTAGCACTTCTGGCTGGTGACGACGAGATGCTGAGCGGGCTCCTTGCACAGCTAGTGGATGCCCGTGAGTCCCGTTCTTCCCGGTCCCGGTCCCGCTGGAGGAGTTGCTCCACTAAGAGCTCCAACCGCTCTATGCGACCGTCTCTGCTATGTGCAGCGGACAAGCCGACTTCCCCAGGCCCTGCGAACTCACTGGGGCTTCCACCATCGGACCACACCTCCGTAAGGTGCTGTCTAGGGTCCAATGGTAGGTTGTCGTGACCTACAGCCCAAGTAGGATCATACGACTCCCGCACGGACTCTCCGCTAGTCTGTCTTCTCCCAGACTGTGGCGGCCCACCTGTCTGATATGAAGGCAGGTGAGTTGAATCGGCGCCGGCCCCCGGAACCTGGCTCCCCGGAGTCCGTGCAGGCTTACCTCCACACTTGCCCATCTTTTGGCGTGGAGGCGCATGGTCGGCCGCTCCCAGAGCTGAGCTGACCGACCGCCTCCTGCTGCCACCTCCGCCCTTGACCGCAGCCTGACGGGGTGTGTTGTCGGCGGTATCTGCTCCTGCAGGCCTGCTCGACGCAGCAGTGGAGCTGCCAGGCTGCACTACGGCAGATCTCCCTGGCAGTGGTACGTATTGCACATTTGCAGGGCTCCCCTGTCGTGCAGCTGTCCCCCGGCCCAGCCCCCTCGGGTCTTCTGGAACTCGGGGAGAGGTCGCTTGTGAAAAGCGAGGCTCCTTGCCACGTACCTGTTTCCCCCCTCTTTTCTTGGGGGAAGAGGGCTCAAAATCTGGATCCGTTGCATCCAGCTCCGGAGCGGTAAACCACTCGGGTGAGTCGGCCCCTGAATCAGCGGGAGCGCCCGACTTCCGCATTCCTGCCCCCACCATGCGTTGAAGCTGCCGGTGGTGCTTGCAGCTCCGGGGACAAGGGCCGTTGGCTGGTCGATGCAGCTCGGCTCCTCGACAGCGTCGCCTTCCTCTTGCCCTTGTCCATCCTGTGGAGTAAAGGTAAGTACTTACCTGCCGGCCTTATGAAGGAGCCCGAGGAGAGAGCGCACTCCCCCCCCCCAGCCTGCCGATGCAAATGCGCGCGACGATATACCGCGCATGCGTGCTGGCGGGGTCTTCACGAAGTCACTCACGTGACCCCGAAGTAAAATTGTAAATTGTCCCTAGTTTGATTTGTAAATTGTCCTTATTGTGTGGAACTGGGGACAACTAAATTCCTATCAGTGCCCTCCCCTAATTCCCCATTTACTGGTGCCCTCCCCTAATTAGGGGCGCTGCATTGAAGGCGCCTCTGTCTACAGCCTGTCCGTTTTTTTCTGTTTTTTTTTAAATTTTAGTTTGTCTAAACAGTTTTGTTTTTGGGATTCTTTAGTTTTGCTATGTGGTGGTGGGGGAAGGGGTAAGGAGGAAACTGTTTCTCAGTCGCTTCCTGGCGAGGATGCGACTATTTCTCCGTGTCGCGTCTTCGCCCCCCCACCTTGCGGCCTACCATCTGGATTGGCACGGCCTTTCCTGCCGGAGACCAGGGACCGGACCAGATCTTCGGCCGCCGCGGCGCGGCGCTGGATTTACCGCGGAGCGGGCAATACCTAAAGAATGTAAAAAGAATCTTAAGAAAGAAATTAGGAAGGCTAAAAGAAGATATGAAGGTGCTTTGGCAAGAAAGGTGAAAGTAAATCCAAAGGGTTTCTACAGCTATATTAATAGCAAAAGGATAACGAGGGATAAAATTGGACCATTAGAGAACCAGAATGGACAGCTATCTGCAGAGCCAAAAGAGATGGGGGAGATATTGAACAATTTCTTTTCTTCGGTATTCACCAAGGAGAAGGATATTGAACTCTGTGAGGTAAGGGAAAAAAGTAGAGTAGCTATGGAAACTATGAGATTCAAAGAGGAGGAAGTACTGACACTTTTGAAAAATATAAAGGTGGATAAGTCTCCAGGTCCTGACTGGATATTCCCTAGGACATTGAGGGAAGTTAGTGTAGAAATAGCAGGAGCTATGACAGAAATATTTCAAATGTCATTAGAAACGGGAATAGTGCCGGAGGATTGGCGTACTGCGCATGTTGTTCCATTGTTTAAAAAGGGTTCAAAGAATAAACCTATCAATTATAGACCTATTAGTTTGACGTCAGTGGTGGGCAAATTAATGGAAAGGATACTTAGAGATAATATATATAAGCATCTGGATAAACAGGGTCTGATCAGGAACAGTCAACATGGATTTGTGCCTGGAAGGTCATGTTTGACAAACCTTCTTGAATTTTTTGAAGCGGTAACTAGGGAAATTGATGAGGGTAAAGCAGTGGATGTTGTCTATATGGATTTCAGTAAGGCCTTTGACAAGGTTCCCCATGGAAGGTTGGTTCAGAAGGTTCAATCTTTGGGTGTTAATGGCGGAGTAGCAAGATGGATTCAACAGTGGCTGAATGGGAGATGTCAGAGAGTAATGGTGGATGGCTGTTTGTCAGGTTGGAAGCCGGTGACCAGTGGGGTGCCTCAGGGATCTGTGTTGGGTCCACTGTTGTTTGTCATGTACATCAATGATCTGGATGATGGGGTGGAAAATTGGATAAGTAAGTATGCAGATGATACTAAGATAGGTGGTATTGTGGATAATGAAGTAGATTCTCAAAGTCTACAGAGAGATTTGGGCCATTTGGAAAAGTGGGCTGAAAGATGGCAGATGGAGTTTAATGCTGATAAGTGTGAAGTGCTACATCTTGGCAGGACAAATCAAAATAGGACGTACATGGTAAATGGTAGGGAATTGAGGAATGCTGTGGAACAGAGGGATCTAGGAATAACTGTGCATAGTTCCCTGAAGGTGGAATCGCATGTAGATAGGGTGGTAAAGAAAGCCTTTGGTGTGCTGGCCTTTATAAATCAGAGCATTGAATATAGGAGTAGAGAAGTAATGTTAAAATTGTACAAGGCATTGGTAAGACCAATTCTGGAGTATGGTGTACAATTTTGGTCGCCTAGTTATAGGAAGGATGTCAACAAAATAGAGAGAGTACAGAGGAGATTTACTAGAATGTTGCCAGGGTTCCAGCAACTATGTTACAGAGAAAGGTTGAACAAGTTAGGTCTTTATTCTTTGGAGCGCAGAAGGTTAAGGGGGGACTTGATTGAGGTCTTTAAAATGATGAAAGGGATAGACAGAGTTGACGTGGATAAGCTTTTCCCATTGAGGGTAGGGAAGATTCAAACAAGAGGGCATGACATGAGAATTAAGGGACAGAAGTTTAGGGTAACGTGAGGGGGAACTTCTTTACTCAGAGGGTGGTGGCTGTGTGGAATGAGCTTCCAGCAGAGGTGGTGGAGGCAGGATCGATTTTAACATTTAAAAGTAAAGTGGATAGGTATATGGACGTGAAGGGAATGGAGGGGTATGGTCTGAGTGCAGGTAGATGGGACTAGGGGAAAACAAATGGTCGGCACGGACTGGAAGGGCCGAGAGGGCCTGTCTCCGTGCTGTAATTGTTATATGGTTGTTATATGGTTATACCTACCTGGATCGCCGTTTGGAACTCCGGAGCGTTGGGCCCGCTGCTCCAACATTGCGGGCTGCGGTACGCGGAGATCCCAGTGGTGGCGGCACTGACCGTCATCGCTGAGTCCATGGGGCCCTTTGCCGAGGGCCGCCAGCATTGAATCCCTGCCCGGCGCGGCCTGGGGACGTCGGGAGCTGCGGACTCCAGTGGGAAGCGGCCGTTTTGGAGGTTCAAGCCGCTGAGGTTGGCCTCCCGTTCTGACATCGGAGTGCCAACATCCTGGCGAGCGGGCCTGAGCGGCGGGCGGTCCGTAGCGGCGACTGCGGAGGGCTCCGGAGGCCCCGACCACGGGTGAACACCAGAGGAATGACTGACTGTGGTGCATTCCCTCACAGTGGGAAACTTTGATTCTGCTGGGTGTGGATGTTTTACGTTGAACTCTGTCGTGTGTTGTGTTCTTTATTTCATTGTCTGCTGTATGGTGATCACATGTCACTGTGCCAACTGGCACGTGACAAATAAATATATCTTGTCTTGTAATTCCCCATTTACTGGTGCCCTCCCCTAATTCCCCATTTACTGGTGCCCTCCCCTAATTCCCCATTTACAGGTGCCCTTCCCTAATTCCCCATGGGTGACGTTTCGGGTCGAGACCCTTCTTCAGACTGAGACTCAGGGGGGAGGGACGTGAGAGATATAGACGGTGATGTGGAGAGATGTGGAACAAATGAATGAAAGATATGCAAAAAAGTCACGATGATAAAGGAAACAGGACATTGTTAGCTGTGGGTTAGGTGAAAACGAGTTACAGACAACGAGACTCAACAAGACGACTTTCAAGCTGGTACAAGACTTGGGTGGGGAGGGATGGAGAGAGAGGGAAGGCAGGGGGTACTTGAAGAGTCAAGTGTTTAATTGTCGAGGACTTTGTTCTATAGAGAGCAGGAGGCTGAGGGGCGATCTTATAGAGAGGGATGAGGGGATTGATGGGATGAATGCACAGAATCTTTTGCCCAGAGTAGGAGAATCAAGAACCAGGGGACATAGGTTTAAGTGAGGGGGGAAAGATTTAATAGGAATTTGAGGGGTAACTGTTTTACACAAAGTGTGGTGGGTGTACGGAATGAGCTGCCAGTTGAGGATGGGACTTTCACAATCTTTATGAAACAATTGGACAGGTAGGTTTAGAGGGATATGGGCCAAACACAGGCAGTGTAGATGGAACATGTTGGTCATAGAGTCATGCAGCGTGGAAACAGGCCCTTGCCCACATCTTGCCCAACATGTCTTTTCCTCTCATTATTTGATACGCCTCTGTAAGATCACCCCTCATCCTCCTGCGCTCCAAGGAATAGTCAAAGCCTGCTCAACCTCTCCCTATAGCTCAGGCCTTGTGTCCTGGCAACATCCTCGTAAATCTTCTTTGTACCCTTTCCAATTTGACAACATATTTCCTGTAACATGGTGCCCAGAACTGAACATAAGATTCGAAATGCGGCCTCACCACCGTCTTATACAACTGCAACATGACCCCCCCCCCCCCCCCCAACTCTATACCCAACACTATGTTGGTCAGCGTGAGCCCTATAGCCACAAGGGACACATCTAATTCCCTCTTAAATATAGCCAATTAACTGGCCTCAACTACTTTCTGTGGCAGAGAATTCCACAGATTCACCACTCTCAGTGTGAAAAAAAATTCTCATCTCGGTCCTAAAAGACTTCCCCCTTATCCTTAAACTGTGACCCCTTGTTCTGGACTTCCCCAACATCGGGAACAATCTTCCTGCATCTAGCCTGTCCAACCCCTTAAGAATGTTGTAAGTTTCTATAAGATCCCCCCTTAATCTTCTAAATTCTAGCGAGTACAAGCCGAGTCTATCCAGTCCATAGTTAGATAGGCACATGGATAGGACAGGTTTGAAGGGATATGGGCCAAACGGGGGCAGGTGGGACAAGTGTAGATGTTGGCCAGTGTGGGCAAGTTGGGCTGAAGGGTCTGTTTCTACGCTGTATCACTCTGTGGCTGTTATCACTGCTCTCACCACAGAGAGAACCAGTGGAACAGTAGATAATCTGGCAAAACCCCTCTGTTCCACAATGCTTCACATTCATCTTCTACCGAGAAGAATCATCACCCTACTCTGCCGTTATAACATATTTTGATTACTAGGCATACAATCACACAACTGGGGTCTGCAATGCTGTAAACTTGGTGGCCCTGTGTCGAGCCATTGAATCATATGTCCCATTCCATCTTCGTGGTCCCATCTGCACCGTCTAATGAGGTGTTGTTAATGCCTGCCCAGGAGAAATCAAATGAATGATTATTTTTCCACTTAAACGTCTCCCTTGCGGTTGTTGGTATTGCCACTGTCTTCGCTCCAGTAGTAAATGAAGTCTTGTAGGAGCAAGTGGAAGGGCCAAGCGAGCTGGTGTTCAAAGTAATTGTGTGCAGTTTTGGTCCCCTGATATGAGGAAGGACATTCTTGCTATTGAGGGAGTGCAGCGTAGGTTTACAAGGTTAATTCCCGGGATGGCGGGACTGTCATATGCTGAGAGAATGGAGTAGCTGGGCTTGTATACTCTGGAGTTTAGAAGGATGAGAGGGGATCTTTATTGAGACATATTGGGTGAATCAAATTGGCAGGGGTGCTGAGGAAGAGGATTTTTTGGAATGTATGCGGGATAGTTTTCTAAATCAACATGTCGAGGAACCAACGAGAGAGCAGGCTATTTTAGACTGGGTTTTGAGTAATGAGGAAGGGTTAGTTAGCAGTCTTGTTGTACGTGCCCCCTTGGGCAAGAGTGGTTGAGTTGAGTTGAGTTGAATATGGTTGAGTTCTTCATTAGGATGGAGAGTGACATTGTTAATTCAAAAACAATGGTTCTGAACTTAAAGAAAGGTAACATTGAGGGTATGAGACGTGAATTGGCCAAGATTGACTGGCAATTAATTCTAAAAGGGTTAACGGTGGATATACAATGGAAGACATTTAAAGCCTGCATGGATGAACTACAAAAATTGTTCATCCCAGTTTGGCAAAAGAATAAATCGGGGAAGGTAGTGCATCCGTGGATAACAAGGGAAATCAGGGATAGTATCAAAGCAAAGGATGATGCGTACAAAGTAGCCAGAAAAAGCAGCATACCAGAGGACTGGGAGAAATTCACTTGGTGGCCCTGTGTCGAGCCATTGAATCATATGTCCCATTCCATCTTCGTGGTCCCATCTGCACCGTCTAATGAGGTGTTGTTAATGCCTGCCCAGGAGAAATCAAATGAATGATTATTTTTCCACTTAAACGTCTCCCTTGCGGTTGTTGGTATTGCCACTGTCTTCGCTCCAGTAGTAAATGAAGTCTTGTAGGAGCAAGTGGAAGGGCCAAGCGAGCTGGTGTTCAAAGTAATTGTGTGCAGTTTTGGTCCCCTGATATGAGGAAGGACATTCTTACTATTGAGGGAGTGCAGCGTAGGTTTACAAGGTTAATTCCGGGATGGCGGGACTGTCATATGCTGAGAGAATGGAGTAGCTGGGCTTGTATACTCTGGAGTTTAGAAGGATGAGAGGGGATCTTTATTGAGACATATTGGGTGAATCAAATTGGCAGGGGTGCTGAGGAAGAGGATTTTTTGGAATGTATGCGGGATAGTTTTCTAAATCAACATGTCGAGGAACCAACGAGAGAGCAGGCTATTTTAGACTGGGTTTTGAGTAATGAGGAAGGGTTAGTTAGCAGTCTTGTTGTACGTGCCCCCTTGGGCAAGAGTGGTTGAGTTGAGTTGAGTTGAATATGGTTGAGTTCTTCATTAGGATGGAGAGTGACATTGTTAATTCAAAAACAATGGTTCTGAACTTAAAGAAAGGT
Organism: Okamejei kenojei; assembly: GCA_035221665.1. NCBI lineage: Eukaryota > Metazoa > Chordata > Chondrichthyes > Rajiformes > Rajidae > Okamejei > Okamejei kenojei. The sequence goes on from CM069133.1 coordinate 4,737,646, forward strand.
AACATTGAGGGTATGAGACGTGAATTGGCCAAGATTGACTGGCAATTAATTCTAAAAGGGTTAACGGTGGATATACAATGGAAGACATTTAAAGCCTGCATGGATGAACTACAAAAATTGTTCATCCCAGTTTGGCAAAAGAATAAATCGGGGAAGGTAGTGCATCCGTGGATAACAAGGGAAATCAGGGATAGTATCAAAGCAAAGGATGATGCGTACAAAGTAGCCAGAAAAAGCAGCATACCAGAGGACTGGGAGAAATTCAGAGACCAGCAGAGGAGGACAAAGGGCTTAATTAGGAAAGGGAAAATAGATTATGGAAGAAAACTGCCAGGGAACATAAAAACTGACTGCAAAAGTTTTTATAGATATGTGAAGGGAAAGAGATTAATTAAAACAAATGTAGGTCCCTTGCAGTCAGAAACAGGTGAGTTGATTATGGGGAACAAGGATATGGCAGACCAATTGAATAACTACTTTGGTTCCGTCTTCACTAAGGAAGACATAAATAATCTGCTGGAAATAGCAGGGGACCGGGGGTCAAAGGAGGAATTGAGTGAAATCCAGGTTAGTCGGGAAGTGGTGTTGGGTAAATTGAATGGATTAAAGGCCGATAAATCCCCAGGGCCAGATAGGCTGCATCCCAGGAAGTAGCTCAGGAAATAGTGGATGCTTTAGTGACAATCTTCCAATCTTTAGATTCTGGAGTAGTTCCTGAGGATTAGCGGGTAGCAAACGTAACCCCTCTTTTTAAGAAGGGAGGGAGAGAGAAAACGGGGAATTACAGACCGGTTAGTCTAACATCGGTAGTGGGGAAACTGCTAGAGTCAGTTATTAAAGATGGGATAGCAGCACATTTGGAAAGTGGTGAAATCATTGGACAAAGTCAGCATGGATTTACGAAAGGTAAATCATGTCTGACGAATATTGTGGAATTTTTCGAGGATGTACCTAGTAGCGTGGATAAGGGAGAACCAGTGGATGTGGTATATCTGGACTTCAAGAAGGCTTTCGACACGGTCCCACATAAGAGATTAGTATACAAACTTAAAGCATACGGCATTGGGGGTTCAGTATTGATGTGGATAGAGAACTGGCTGGCAAACAGGAAGCAAAGAGTAGGAGTAAACGGGTCCTTTTCACAATGGCAGGCAGTGACTAGTGGGGTTCCGCAGGGCTCAGTGCTGGGACCCCAGCTATTTACAATATATATTAATGATCTGGATGAGGGAATTGAAGGCAATATCTCCAAGTTTGCAGATGACACTAAGCTGGGGGGCAGTGTTAACTGTGAGGAGGATGCTAGGAGACAGCAAGGTGACTTGGATAGGCTGGGTGAGTGGGCAAATGTTTGGCAGATGCAGTATAATGTGGATAAATGTGAGGTTATCCACTTTCGTGGCAAAAACAGGAAAGCAGACTATTATCTAAATGGTGGCTGATTAGGAAAAGGTGAGACCTGGGTGTCATGGTACACCAGTCATTGAAGGTAGGCATGCAGGTGCAGCAGGCAGTGAAGAAAACAAATGGTATGTTAGCTTTCATAGCAAATCGATTTGAGTATAGGAGCAGGGAGGTTCTACTTCCATTGTACAGGGTCTTGGTGAGACCACACCTGGAGTATTGCGTACAGTTTTGGTGTCCAAATCTGAGGAAGGACATTATTGCCATAGAGGGAGTACAGAGAAGGTTCACCAGACTGATTCCTGGGATGTCGGGACTGTCTTATGAAGAAAGACTGGATAGACTCGGTTTATACTCTCTAGAATTTAGGAGATTGAGAGGGGATCTTATAGAAACTTACAAAATTCTTAAGGGGTTGGACAGGCTAGATGCAGGAAGATTGTTCCCGATGTTGGGGAAGTCCAGGACAAGGGGTCACAGCTTAAGGATAAGGGGGAAATCCTTTAAGACCGAGATGAGAAAGACTTTTTTCACACAGAGAGTGGTGAGTCTCTGGAACTCTCTGCCACAGAGGGTAGTTGAGGCCAGTTCATTGGCTATATTTAAGAGGGAGTTAGATGTGGCCCTTGTGGCTAAGGGGATTAGAGGGTATGGAGAGAAGGCAGGTACGGGATACTGAGTTGATCAGCCATGATCATATTGAAACATAGAAACATAGAAATTAGGTGCAGGAGTAGGCCATTCGGCCCTTCGAGCCTGCACCGCCATTCAATATGATCATGGCTGATCATCCCAGTATCCTGTACTGTAGTTAACAGATACAGCGCAGAAACAGGCCCTTCGGCCCACCGTCCCCACCGACCAGCAATCACCCGTATACACAAATGAATTGTAAAGGTACAGAATGAAAACAGGCCCTTCGGCCCACCGATCAATCACCCATTCACACAAATTTATTTTAGAAAAACAGCGCAGAAACAGGCCCTTCGGCCCACCGAGTCCGCGCCGACCAGCGATCCCTGTACACAAGTTATATCCTACATACAATGTTCACTCTCTCTCTCCCTTTCCTCTGACTTTCTTTCTCCCTCTGGTGTTCAACCCTCAGGTGCTTCACGAAGAGACGGATATTCCTGGCACGGATGTGAAGCTGATGTACCTGAGTTCGCGGGCGGCTGGCTACAAGCCGGTGCTGAAGATCACCATGACCCTGAGCACCATGCCGTTCAACTTGATGAAGGTCCACCTGATGGTGGCCGTGGTGGGACGGCTCTTCCAGAAGTGGTTCCCTGCATCGCCCAACCTCGCCTACACCTTTATATGGGACAAGACCGATGCCTACAACCAAAAGGTCTATGGTCTGTCCGAGGCTGTCGGTAAGTCAATGCATCTTCACCTGGAAAAGTCACTAAGTGATTAATACGGGTGTCAGGGGTTATGGGGAGAAGGCAGGAGAATGGGGTTGAGAGAGAAGGGATAGAGCAGCCATGATTGATTGTCGGAGTAGACTTGTTGGGCCGAATGGCCTCGTTCTGCTGAAATAACTTATGACCTATCTTGGTCAATAGACAATAGTTGCAGGAGTGGGCTATTCGGCCCTTCGAGCCAACACCGCCTTTCAATGGCTGATCATCCACAATCAGTACTCCAGGTGTGGTCTCACTAGGGCTCTGTACAACAGCAGAAGGACCTCTTTGCCCCTATACTCAACTCCTCTTGTTATGAAGGCCAACATGCCATTCGCTTTCTTCACTGCCTGCTGTACCTGCATGCTTATTTTCAGTGACTGATGAGTCTTCAGTGACTGAAGGAGCCCCAGATCCCGTTGTACTTCCCCTTTTCCCAACTTGACGCCATTTAGATAATAATCTGCCTTCCTGTCTTGCTGATATAAGTTATGAACTTATGAACTATCTTGGTCGGTATGGACAAATTATGCCAAAGGGCCTGTTTGCGTGCTGTTATTTCTGTATTATGTGCCTGTTGTCACCTTGGTCGAAATAAGCAAAGCCATCACAGAATAAAATACTATTTTGCCTTCTCTTGGTTTAAGTGCCACAAGGGGTGCCGCAAGGCTCAGTGCTGGGACCCCAGCTATTTACAATATACATTAATGATTTGGACGAGGGAATTAAATGCAACATCTCGAAGTTTGTGGATGACACGAAGCTGGGGGGCAGTGTTAGCTGCGAGGAGGATGCTAGGAAGCTGCAGGATGACTTGGATAGACTGGGTGAGTGGGCAAATGCATGGCAGATGCAGTATAATGTGGATAAATGTGAGGTTATCCACTTTGGTGGCAAAAACAGAAAGGTAGACTATTATTTGAATGGTGACCGATTAGGAAAAGGGGAGATGCAGTGAGACCTGGGTGTCATGGTACACCAGTCATTGAAAGTAGGCATGCAGGTGCAGCAGGCTGTGAAGAAAGCGAATGGTATGTTGGCATTCATAGCAAAAGGATTTGAGTACAAGAGCAGGGAGGTTCTACTGCAGTTGTACAGGGTGTTGGTGAGGCCACACCTGGAGTATTGCGTACAGTTTTGGTCTCCTAATCCGAGGAAAGACATTCTTGCCATAGAGGGAGTACAGAGAAGGTTCACCAGATTGATTCCTGGGATGGCACGACTTCCATATGAAGAAAGACTGGATAGACTCGGCTTGTACTCGCTGGAATTTAGAAGATTGAGTGGTGATCTCATAGAGACTTACAAAATTCTTAAGAGGTTGGATGCAGGAAGATTGTTCCCGATGTTGGGGAAGTCCAGGACAAGGGGTCACAGTTTAAGGATAAGGGGGAAGTCTTTTAGGACCGAGATGAGAAAATCGTTTTTCACACAGAGAGTGGTGAATCTGTGGAATTCTCTGCCACAGAAGGTAGTTGAGGCCAGTTCATTGGCCATATTTAAGAGGGAGTTGGATGTGGCCCTTGTGGCTGAAGGGATCAGGGGGTATGGAGAGAAGGCAGGTACAGGATACTGAGTTGGATGATCAGCCATGATCATATTGAATGGCGGTGCAGGCACGAAGGGCCAAATGGCCTGCTCCTGCACATAATTTCTATGTTTCTATGTTTCTAAGAAGGCCGGCATGGTGGTGCAGCGGTAGAGTTGCTGCCTCACAGCGCCAGAGACCCAGTTTTGATCCTGACTATGGGTGCTGTCTGTACGGAGTTTGTACGTTCTACCCGTGACCTGCGTGGGTTTTCTCCGGGTGCTCCGGTTTCCACCTACACTCCAAAGACGTACAGGTTTGTGGGTTAATTGGCTTGGTATCAATGTAAAATTGTCCCTAGTGGTAATGCGCGGGGATCGCTGGTCAGCGTGGACTCCGTGGGCCGAAGGGGCTGCTTAGCTTAGTTTAGAGATACAGCGCGGAAACAGGCCCTCCGGCCCGCTGAGTCCGCAACAACCAGTGATTGGTCCCCGCACTACACTCCACACAATAGACAGGAGGTGCAGGAGTAGGCCATTTGGCCCCTCGAGCCAGCACCACCATTCAATGAGATCATAGCTGGTCATCCCCAATCAGTGCACACCAGGGAAATGTTTTTTTACAAACATGCACGTCTGGTGGTGCTGGCTCGAAGGGCCGAATGGCCTACTCCTGCATCTATTGTCTATTGTCTTTGGAGTGTGGGAGGAAACCAAAGATCTCGGAAAAAACCCACGCAGGTCACGGGGAGAACGTGCAAACTCCGTACAGACAGCACCCGTGTTCAGGATCGAACCTGGTGCTGTGAGGGCAGCAGCTCTAACGCTGCGCCACCGTGCCACCCTGGCCTGTTTCTACTCTAAAGCTAGCTCTAAACCAAAGATTGGCTCCGCTTAAAATGTTGCAGGAAGTGTGAGCTGGATATTATTAACAGGGTCCCCAGATCCCAGCAGTAATACCTGACGCTCAGTAAAAAGGTTGGTGTTGTCTCTGGTGTTAATGAATGGCACGAGCTACAAGAAATCAGTTTCCACAAGATCTCTGAGGAGTTTTGTTTTCAAACAGAGACTTTTTAAATTAAGTGATTTTCAAACCACAGAATGCTGAAATGCCTGGAGATTTTAAAATGCAATAATGTGGCCTGGCTCTTCATGGTCACTCACTTTGCAGGAGGATGAGGGAAGATCTTATGTAAAATCGTGTATAAAATCCTGAGCGGATTAGATCTTGTCCAGAGTAGACAATAGACAATAGACAATAGACAATAGGTGCAGGAGTTGGCCATTTGGCCCTTCGAGCCAGCACCGCCATTCAATGTGATCATGGCTGATCATCCCCAATCAGTACCCCGTTCCTGCCTTCTCCCCATATCCCCTGACTCCGCTATCTTTACGAGCCCTATCTAGCTCTCTCTTGAAAACATCCAGGGGAATCAAAAAGCAGAGGACATAGGTTTATGGTGACAGTGGAAAAGATTTATTAGGAATCTGAAGGGTAACATTTTCACAAAGAGGGTGGTGGGTGTATGGAACGAGTTCCCGGATGAGGTAGTTAAGGTTGGGACTATCCCAGTTTAAGAAACAGTTACATGGTACATGGATAGGACAGGTTTGGAGGGATATGGACCAAATGCAGGCACAATTAACATTTTGACACCAACCAACATGCCCCATCTCCACGTCCCGCCAGCCTGCGTTTGGCCCATAACCCTCTAAACCTGTCAATAGACAATAGGTGCAGGAGTAGGCCATTCGGCCCTTCGAGCCATTCAGTGGTCTTCTTCTTGCGTATGGCGTGCACAGCCTAAAGTTGTAGGACAACTTGTTCTATTTGATCTTATTTGATGCATGCCAGGTTGATTGCATTCGTCGACCACGTGAAGGTTGCAATCTTCCACCCCAATTCAATGTGATCATGGCTGATCATCCACAATCAGTACCCCGTTCCTGCCTTCTCCCCATATCCCCTGACTCCGCTATCTTTAAGAGCCCTATCTAGCTCTCTGTTGAAAGTATCCAGAGAACCGGCCTCTGAGGCAGAGAATTCCACAGACTCACAACTCCTGTGTGAAAAAGTGATTCCTCATCTCCTCGTTCTAAATGGCTTACCCCTTATTCTTACCAGCAACCGTAGTCATAGAAACATAGAAACATAGAAAATAGGTGCAGGAGGAGGCCTTTCGAGCCGACACCGCCATTCATTGCGATCATGTCTGAACGTCCCCAATCAATAACCTGTGCCTGCCTTCTCCCCATATCCCTTGATTCCACTAGCCCCTAGAGCTCTATCTAACTCTCTCTTAAATCCATCCAGCGATTTGGCCTCCACTGCCCTCTGTCGCAGGGAATTCCACAAATTCACAATTCTCTGGGTGAAAAAGGTTATTTCTCACCTCCCTTAAATGGCTTCCCCTTTATTCTGAGACTGTGGCCCCTGGTTCTGGACGCCCAACATTGGGAACATTTTTCCAGCATCTAGCTTGTCCAGTCCTTTTATAATTTTATATGTTTCTATAAGATGCCCCCTCATCCTTCTAAACTCCAGTGAATACAAGCCTAGTCTTTTCAATCTTTCCTCATATGACAATAGGTGCAGGAGTAGGCCATTTGCCCCTTCGAGCCAGCACCGCCATTCAATGTGATCATGGCTGATCATCCTGAATCAGTACCCCGTTCCTGATAAGATCCCCCCTCATCCCCCTAGTCCTATCCACGTATCTGTCCAAATGTTTTTTTTTTAACATTGTGATGGTGCCGGCCTCAATGACCTCCTCTGGCAGCTCCTGGTTTACTGTTTGCGTTTAATCCTGATAAATGTTGATTGAATGTGAAAGGAGATCTTTGCCACCCGCTCAGTCTGTCTCTCTCTCTCCTCCCAGTGTCTGTGGGCTATGAGTATGAGTCATGCCTGGATCTCATCCTGTGGGAGAAGAGGACAGCGGTTCTTCAGGGCTATGAGTTGGACCCAGCCAACATGGGAGGATGGTCGCTCAACAAACACCACGTCTTAGACGTACAAAACGGTAAGTTGTTTAAGAAGGAACTGCAGATGCTGGAAAAAATCGAAGGTAGACAAAAGTGCTGGAGATACTCAGCGGGTGCAGCAACATCTATAGGCAGCCTATTTCCTTCGCTCCATAGATGCTGCTGCACCCGTTGAGTTTCTCTGGCACTTTTGTCTGCCTGCAGCCTCAAACAAAAACAATGGTTCGATGGTACTTTACCGTAGCGTGTACCTCAGTAATTTGAGGCACGGTGGCGCAGCGGTAGAGTTGCTGCCTCACAGCACCAGGGACCCCGGACTCCATCCTGACTACGGGTGCTGTCTGTAAGGAGTTTGCACGTTCTCCCCGTGCCAACTTTCTCACTCCCAAATGAGGGACAAAAGGAATGGCCCCAGCAAAGAAAGGAGAAGAAAAGAAAGGTCGTTCTGCCATCACGAGGTGGTGACCAGGGAATACACCATAAATGTGCACAAGCGCATCCACGACATCGGCTCCACGCGCCATTAAGGAGATCCGATGATTTGCTGTGAAGAAAATGGGGACCCTTGATGTCCCCGTCTAACCAAGGCTGATTGGGCTAAAGGTGTAAGGAATGTTCCATATCGCATTCGAGTGCGTTTGTCTAGAAAACGTAATGAGGATGAGGACTCTCCTAACAAACTCTACACATTGGTAACCTATGTTCCTGTTACATCATACAAAGGTTTACAGACAGTCAATGTTGATGAAAACTGAACCCAGTTATTAAAAAAAAAACATTTAAAAATTTTAAATAATTTTAAAAATTAAAAAAATGAGGGACAAAAGGTAAAAATACGGGGCAATTGGTTGACCGACTGGGCCATGGCTGGGTGAATGATGAGTTGGCCCGGGTGCTGGACTGCACACAAAGCCCAGCCGGCGGGCCAGCTGAGGAGTTTTGGCCCGGGGGCCGCGCAGCGTCGCGCGCAAAGTCCGGCGCCACGTCCAACTCATGAACCGATGATCAGTGTTGTAGCCGGTATGCGAAGGTCAGGGGCCACGGACAGCTGGCCAGGCTGGTCAGGCAGCGGGTCAGGGGCCATGGGTGAGGCGCTGCTGCTGCTGCTGCACTCCATGGGATGCACAACGTAGGGACGGGTGAGGCGGGGCCGGACACGGCGCTCTGACCCAACAGTCCATCGACCCGAGTGGTAGCGGTCAAATACGGGACAAGGGCAGTATACGGGATTGCCCAATATACGGGATGTCCCGGCTAATACGGGACAGTTGGCAACCCTAATCCTGACTACGGTATGTTCTACCCGTGACCACGTGGGTTTTCTGCGGGTGATCTGGTTTCCACCCACACTCCAAAAATGTGCAGGTTTGTAGGTTAATTGGCTTCTGTAAATTGCCCTGAGTGTGTCGGATAGAACTAGTGTGTGGAAATCGCTGGTTGGGGCAGACTCTCTGGGCCGAAGGGCCAGTTTCTGTGATGTGTCTCTAAATTAAACAAAAATGTTTAAATGTTCGTCTTAACTTGGCTATCATGGCATGTTTTCCTGGCGGCATCACTGGGTGGGGGTTTGCAGGGATCGGCCTGGCCTGCAGGCCGCATCTGTGGAGAACATGGACAGGTGACGTTTCACAGAGTGCTGGAGTAACTCAGCGGGTCAGGCAGCATCTGTGGAGAACATGGATAGGTGACGTTTCACAGAGTGCTGGAGTAACTCAGCGGGTCAGGCAGCATCTGTGGAGAACATGGATAGGTGACGTTTCACAGAGTGCTGGAGTAACTCAGTGGGTCAGGCAGAATCTCTGGAGAACATGGGTGACGTCAGGACCCTTCACAGATTGGACACGGATAGTTGGGAGTTGGGACCCTTCTTCAAACTATTCAGATTAAGACCCCTTTAGAGATACAACGCAAAAACACGGCCTTCGCCCCATCGAGTCTGCGCCGACCAGCGACCACCCCGTGTACTGGCACTTTCCTACACACTAGAGACAATTTACAATTTTTACCAAAGCCAATTAACCTACAAACCTGCATGTCTTTGGAGTGTGAGAGGAAACCGGAGCACCCGGAGAAAACCCAAGCAGGTCAGGGGGAGAACGTATAAACTCCGTACATTCAGCACCAATAGGATCAAACACGGGTCTCTGGCACTGTAAGGAAGCAAATCTATTGCCCCTCTTCAGTCACTGAGTTACTCCAGCACTTTGTGTCTTTTTCTGTAAACTAGCATCTGCCATTCATTTGTGTCTCCGTGATTGGGTAATTCTTGCTATTGAGGGAGTGCAGCGTAGGTTTACAAGGTTAATTCCCGGGATGGCGGGACTGTCATACGCTGAGAGAATTGAGCAGCTGGGCTTGTACACTGTGGACTTTAGAAGGATGAGAGGGGATCTCATTGAAACATATAAGATTATTAAGGGTTTGGACACACTAGAGGCAGGAAACATGTTCCCGATGTTGGGGGAGTCCAGAACCAGGGGCCACAGTTTAAGAATAAGGAGTAAGCCATTTAGAACGGAGACGAGAAAACACTTTTTCTCACAGAGAGTGGTGAGTCTGTGGAATTCCCTGCCTCAGAGGGCGGTGGAGGCCAGTTCTCTGGATGCTTTCAGGAGAGAGCTAGATAGGGCTCTTAAAGATAGCAGTCAGAGGATATGGGGAGAAGGCAGGAACGGGGTACTGATTGGGGATGATCAGCCATGATCACATTGAATGACAGTACTGGCTCGAAGGGCCGAATGGCCTACTCCTGCACCTATTGTCTATTGTCTAATTACCCATCCATCTAGTTTGGTGATCAGATGATTGTGTGTGAGTGCTTTTACGCACTTGAACTATATGAAATAAAGAACAAAACTGGACAAAATTACTGTACCTTATTGAATTCTACAACTTCAGGTAACTTGATTTCCGTTGATGTTTAGTTTTAGGTTTATTAATAATGTGACGTGTACCAAGGTACAGTGAGAAGCCTTGTACTGATGCTATTCAATCTAATCAGATACACAGTACTATACAAAAGAGTAAGCATGTCAAACTCGAGTACAATAGGTAGAGTAAAGGGGAAGATGCAGAGTGCGGACTTTGTCCCACCCCTGTCATTCCTTCTTCTATCCCCTCGACCATCCAGCAGAGGATACACCAGCTTCAGCACTTCACGCTGCCTCGGGAAAGCAGCCGACATCATCAGCGACTTGTCCCTGTCCCACCCCGGTTAATCCTTTTTCCCGCTCCCGTCCGGCAGAAGGTATGGAAGCTTGACTCAGGAACAGCTTCTTCCCCTCTGTTATCAGGCTTCTGAACGGCCCTTCCATAAGCTAGGGTACTGTCCGATTCACCTCTACCCCATTGCGGACATTGGACTTTGTCTGTGGAACTGATGCGCTACAATGCTGAGAACTATATTCTACACTCTGTATCTTCCCCTTTGCTCCACCTATTGTACTGGAGTTTGGCTCATTGGTATTTATGTGTAGTGTTATCTGATACTTAATTGTATTTCTGTATAGTATCATCTGATTTGATTGGATAGCATGCAAAATAAAACCTTTCCCTGTACACCACCTCCAGATTCAGGGACAGTTTCTTCCCAGCTGTTATCAGGCAACTGAACCATCCAACCACAACCAGAGAGAGGTTCTGAACTACTATCTAGTTGGAGACTCTCGGACTATCTTTGCTGGCTTTACCTTGCATTAAACGTTATTCCTTCACTATGTGTCTGTACACTGAGGATGGCTCGATTGTAATCGTGTATTGTCTTTCCGCTGACTGGTTAGCACGCAACAAAAGCTTTTCACAGTAACAACTGCAACTAAAACATTACCAGACATTATCTAATAATTGTGTTCACCCAGTTGATCGTTGATCAAGTCGCAGACCCCAGACTCACGCAGCATTCGTGATGAACTCGCCTAAGATCAAACACCGCTGTTTACAATAGTCAATAGACAATAGGTGCAGGAGTAGGCCATTCGGCCCTTCGAGCCAGCATGATCACATGATTCAATGTGAGCATGGCTGATCATCCCCAATCAGTACCCTGTTCCTCCCTTCTCCCACATCCCCTGACTCCGCTGTCTTTAAGAGCCCTGTCTAGCTTTACAAGTCACCGATCAATCTGCAGGTGACTGTCAAGCAGCTTTCCGCTTTTGGCAACTGATGCAACCTGACATTTCAGCAGTGATTTTATCCACATTTGCTCTCTGTGATTGCTGTAGGCAGCGCCTGTCTTAATCAATTGTTTTGACCGGTGTGGTCTAATGTGAAATTTAAATCTTGCTTCATGATTTATGATGGTGATTTTTGCCATCAAGAGGTGATGGCTGATTCCGTCTGACAATGACAAAGTTGGTCTTGTCTTCTCCTCCCTTCCTCCCCCATCCTTTACTTTAGTTCAGTTCAGTATGGTTCAGAGATACAGAGCGGGAACAGGCCCTTCGGCCCGCTGAGTCCGCGTCGACCGGCGATCCCCGCACACTAGCACTATCCCGCACACACACACACCAGGGACATTTTTTTTTCCTTTTACAACAAGCCGATTAATCTACAAACCTGTACGTCTTGTGAGTGTGGGAGGAAACCAAAGATCTTGGAGAAAACCCACGCAGGTCACGGGGAGAACGTACAAACTCCGTACAGGCAGCACCCGTAGTTAGGATGGAACCCGGGTCTCTGGCGCTGTGAGGCAGCAACTCTACCGCTGCGTCACCGTGCCTCCTCATTCCTCAGTTTCAGTTCAGTTTTAGTTTATTGCCACATGTGCCAAGGTACAGTGAAAAGCTTTTGTTGCGTGCTATCCAGTCAGCGGAAAGACAATACGTGATTACAATTGATCCGCCCACAGTGTACAGATACATGATAAGGGGATAACGTTTAGTGCAAGGTAAAGCCAGTAAAATCCGATCAAGGGTCACCAATGAGGTAGATAGTAGTTTAGAACTGCTCTCTGGTTGTGGTAGGATGGTTCAGTTGCCTGATAACAGCTGGAAAGAAACTGTCCCTGAATCTGGAGGTGTGCGTTTTCACACTTCTGTACCTCTTGCCTGATGGGAGAGGGGAGAAGAGGGAGTGGCTGGCGTGCGAACCGTCCTCGATTATGCTGCCGGCTGAATTACTTCAGCGGCAGAGACCCGGGTTCCATCCTAACTACGGGTGCTGTCTGTACGGAGTTTGTACGTTCTCCCCGTGACCTGCGTGGGTTTCGTCCGAGATCTTCGGTCCCTCCCAAACTCCAAAGATGTAAAGGTTTATTGGGTAATTTTGGCTTGGTATAAATATAAATTGTCCCGAGTGTGTGTAGGATAGTTCTCGTGTTCGGGGTTCGCTGGTCGGGGCAGACTCGGTGAGCCGAAGGGCCTGTTTCCACGCCGTATCTCTAAATTGAAGTCAAGATGGTCACAAAAAGCTGGAGTAACAGGCAGCATCTGCGGAGAAAAGGAATAAGTAACGTTTCAGGTCGAGAACCTTCATCAGACTAAACTAAATGACAGATAAACACCAAAAACTGGACTAACTCAGTGGATCAGACAACATAGAAACATAGAAAGATAGAAACATAGAAACATAGAAAATAGGTGCAGGAGGAGGCCATTCGGCCCTTCGAGCCAGCACCGCCATTCATTGTGATCATGGCTGATCGTCCCCAATCAATAACCCGTACCTGCCTTCTCCCCATATCCCTTGACTCCACTAGCCCCTAGAGCTCGATCTAACTCTCTCTTAAATCCATCCAGTGATTTGGCCTCCACTGCCCTCTGAGGCAAGGAATTCTACCTCTCTGGGTGAAAACGTTTTTTCTCACCTCAGTCTTAAATGGCCTCCCCTTTATTCTAAAACTGTGGCCCCTGGTTCTGGACTCGCCCAACATTGGGAACATTTTTCCTGCATCTAGCTTGTCCAGTCCTAATATAACTTTATATGTTTCTATAAGATCCCCCCCCATCCTTCTAAACTCCAGTGAATTCAAGCTTTCAATCTTTCCTCATATGACAGTCCCGCCATCCCAGGGATCAATCTCAATCACAAGGATGTCCTTCCTCAAATTAGGAGACCAAAACAATCGACAATAGACAATAGGTGCAGGAATAGGCCATTCGGCCCTTCGAGCCAGCACCGCCATTCAATGTGATCATGGCTAATCATCCCCAATCAGTACCCCGTGCCTGCCTTCTCCCCATATTCCATGAGTCCGCTATTTTTAAGAGCCCTATCTAGCTCTTTCTTGAAAGCACCCAGAGAACCTGCCTCCACCACCCTCTGAGGCAGAGAATTCCACAGACTCACCATTCTCTGTGAGAAAAAGTGTTTCCTCATCTCCGTTCTAAATGGCTTACTCCTTATTCTTAATCTGTGGCCCCTGGTTCTGGACTCCCCCAACATCGGGAACATGTTTCCTGCCTCTAGCATGTCCAAGCCCTTAACAATCTTATTAAAACTGTACACAATACTGCAGATGTGGTCTTACCAGAGCCCTATACAACTGCAGAACATCTCTGCAGAAAACAAATATGTGAGACTTCAGACTTAGAGTTAGAGGAAAGGGTGAGAAGAGATGTAGACAGTGATATAGAGAGATAGGGAAGAAATGAATGAAAGATAATTAATGATGATAAATGAGACAGGCCATTGTTGGCTGGGGCTAGGTAAAAACGAGTTACGGACAATGAGACTCAACAAGACAACTGAACTACTGCTAGTAATTTGATCTTTTCAACCATCTCTCTGCTTTAACCATCACTCTGGCAAACTGGTGCTCAGATAACAACCTTGTCCCTAAACACCTCTAAGACCAAGGAGCTGATTATCAACTTCAGAAGGACACATAATGGGGAATACGCTCCAATCTCTATCAATGGGGACAGTGTGGAGAGAGTGTCCAGCTTTAGGTTTCTGCGCACACACATCTCAGAGGACCTCACATGGTCCACTAACACCGCTGCGCTGGTCAAGAAGGCACAGCAAGACTGTTCTTCCTGAGAACACTGAAAAAGACTGGTCTGCCCCAACAGCTGCTGACAACCTCCTATCGCAGCACCACAGAGAGCATACTAACGTATGGCATCTCTGTGTGGTATCTCAGCTGCACGGAGGCGGAGAGGAGAGCTCGTCAGCGCATTGTCAACAGTGTGCAAAAGATTATTGGGACATTGCTACCAGCCTTGGAGGGCGTCTACTACACACGGTGCCTCAGGAAGGCCGTCAGCATCCACAAAGACTCCTCTCACCCTTGTAATAGACTGTTCGAACTCCTACCTTCCGGCAGACGTTACAAGCCTTCTACGCCCGCACCTCCAGACTTTGGAACAGCTTCATCCCCAGAGCTATAGCTGCTCTGAACCGGCCCTGCTGAGTGCCCCCCACCACCCCCAATGAACTGTCTCCCTCGGATGGTCACGTCACACAACGACCCGGCACAGACATATTTGCACTTTAGACTGTTTTACTGTTTTACTGTTCTTTTTTAGTTTTTTTTAATAAATCATGTTTCTCTGGGTATCTACATTTTTAGTTGTTTAAGTTATGACATCGGATGGAAGCTGCATATCTCACCAAATCTCGTCGCACGTATGTGCAATGACAATAAAAGATATTATTATTATTGTTATTGTTCCACCAGGGATTCTGTACAAGGGCAACGGTGAGAACCAGTTCATCTCGCAGCAGCCGGCAGTGATAAGCTGCATCATGGGGAACGGGAGGAGACGGAGTATATCCTGCCCCAGTTGCAACGGCCAGTCAGACGGCAACAAGCTCCTGGCCCCGGTGGCGTTGGCCTGCGGCATCGACGGAAGCCTGTACATCGGTGACTTCAATTACATCCGCCGCGTCTTCCCCTCCGGAAACGTCACCAGCATCCTTGAGCTGAGGTAGGTCAACTGGGGCAACTCAGCGGGACAGGCAGCGTCTCTGGCACAAAAGGAATGGGTAACGTTTCGGGTCAAGGCCCTTCTTCCTCCCGACCTTCGACTTCGATGACCTGTGTTTTTCAGGCCCCCCTCTCCCTCATCTAAAAAAAGTAACTGAAGAAGGTTCTCGACCCGAAACGTCACCCGTTCCTTCTCTCCAGAGATGCTGCCCGACCCAACATTTGGAATGTGTCTGTGTTTGGGGCTAACCAACATCTGCAGTTCCTTCCTACACTTTAGGTCAAGACCGGCTTATGTGGAACTAGCTACGAATCGAGGAGAATGCACTTTCTTCTTGCCTGTTCTGTCGCTCTCCCTCGCCCCCTCTCCCCATCCATCTTGGAGAGCACAACGTAAACCGCGGTGTAACGGTCTACAGACCAAGGCCAACGGCCGCGGTGGGGCTTGCTCCTCGATTTCCTTCGCCTACCTCTTTAGTTTTTAGTTGGAGTTTGGAGTTTGCACGTTCTCCCTGTGACCAAGTGGGTTTTCTCCAAGTACTCCGGTTTCCTCCAACACTCCAAAGACGTGTAGGCTAATGGTTCAGTAAAATTGTAAATTGTCCCTAGTTTAATGTGTAAATGTGTAAATTGTCCTTATTATGTGCAGGATAGTGGGGACTGGGAACAACTAAATTCCTATCAGTGTCCTCCCCTAATTCCCCATTTACTGGTGCCCTCCCCTAATTCCCCATTTACTGGTGCCCTCCCCTAATTCCCCATTTACAGGTGCCCTCCCCTAATTCCCCATTTACAGGTGCCCTCCCCTAATTCCCCATTTACTGGTGTCCTTCCCTAATTCCCCATTTACAGGTGCCCTCCCCTAATTCCCCATTTACTGGTGACCTCCCCTAACCGCCACACTAGGGACAAGTTACACCAAGCCAACTAACCTACAAACCTGCACGTCTTTGGAGTGTGGGAGGAAACCGAAGATCTTGGAGAAAGCCACGCAAACTCCGTATCGGCAGCACCCGTAGTCAGGATGGAACCCGGGTCTCTGGCGCTGTGAGGCAGCAACTCAACCGCTGCGCCACCGTGCTGCTACTCCTCGAATAGCCAATGCTGTTCCTTCCAAATCAATTGGCACAGATATGTTTGGATTACTAAAGTTTAGTTTAGAGATACAGCGCGGAAATAGGCCCTTTGGCCCACCGGGTCCGCACCAACCAGCGATCCCCGCACATTAACACTATCCTGCACACACTAGGGACAATTTACATCTACACAAAGCCAATTAACCTACAAACCTGCACGTCTTTGAAGTGCGGGAGGAAACCGAAGATCTCGGAGAAAACCCACGCAGGTCACGGGGGGAACATTCAAAGTACGTTCAGACAGCACCCGTGGACAGGATCGAACCCGGGTCTCTAGCATTGTGCCACCGCGCCTTACAGCACCAGAGATCCGGGTTCGATCCCGACCACGGGTGCTGTCTGTACGGAGTTTGCACGTTCTCCCCGTGACCGCGTGGGTTTTCTCCGAGATCTTCGGTTTCCTCCCACACTCGAAAGACGTACAAGTTTATAGGTTAATTGGCTTTGGTAAAAATTGTAAATTGTCCTTAGTGTGTGTACGAGGTGAGTGTAAGAGGTGATCACTGGTTGGAGCGGACTCAGTTGGCCGAAGGGCCTGTTTCTGCGCTGTATCTCTGAAGTCTAAAGTCTAAAAGAGAGAAGAAAGACCAACTGGCCCAAGAGACAGTTACCATTTATGCAGCCGGCAAGTTACTTGCTTTAAAGCTTGAGGCCAAATAGCTTGAAGTCCCATCGTCCAAAGAAGACCTTCCAAGCTCCAAAACTGAGTTGAGTTGAGTTAGCTGCAGAGCCTTTGTTAGAACAGTGGGTAGCACGGTGGCGCAGCGGTAGAGTTGCTGCCTCACAGCGCCAGAGACCCGGGTTCCAACCTGACTACGGGTGCTGTCTGTATGGAGTTTGTACGTTCTCCCCGTGACCTGCGTGGGTTTTCTCCGGGTGCTCCAGTTTCCTCCCATACTCCAAAGACGTGCAGGTTCATAGGTTAATTGGCTTGGTATAATTGTGAATTGTCCCCAGTGTGTGTGTGTGTAGGATAGTGTTAATGTGCGGGGATCGCTGGTCAGTGGGCCAAAGGGCCTGTTTCCACGCTGTATCTCTAAACTAAACTAAATTAAAATAAAGTTGGCATTGTTCATAGTGCTGTTCTATTGTCATTAAATTAAGGTGCACAGCTTGAATCATCTATTTGCAAATCATTTTATAGCTTTTCCACTGAATTCAATATCTATTTGCATACACAATAGGTCACGTGGGTTTGTCGGTAATGCTTGAGTCAAGGAGAATATCTTTCCAGTGATGAATCTCGACCAGCAGTGCCCTGACAGGCTAGTCGCTAATACCTCTTAATGCATTACAGAATATCTAGCTGCCTTGATACGAGGTTGAATGTAAACGAGGAGTCCAGTCAGCGTGTCGACAAACACATCAGAGTCAATCTGTCTTTCCCATCACGATTAGCGGGCACCTTTAATGATGCAAACCTGATTTTCCCAGATACTATGCTTGGTTTGCATGACATTAAAATGATATGAAGTCTCCTGCTATATAACGTAACCATTTTGAGTCCCTTTGACACAGTGATATCGATGCATTTTATTCGAACTGACATCACTAATTTATATTCTGCACCTAACCTGCACTGTTCTCTTTTTTTTCTTGCTACCTACTAAGAAATAAAGATTTTAGACACAGGTAAGTTTAAGAACTGTTCCTCTGTTTCTCTACCACTTCACCTTCTGTGTTTTAATTAACTTTCTTTTCATATCTAAAATAATTCTTTATAGAATGTGGAATATAAAAGCAGGGATGTAACGCTGAGGCTCTGTAGGGCGCTGGATAAGGTGTAAACCAATTAGAACAGAGATGAGGAAACACTTTTTCTCACAGAGTTATGAGTCTGTGGAATTCTCTGCCTCAGAGGAAGGCAAGTTCTCTGGAGAGCTAGATAGAGCTCTTAAAAATAGTGGTCTGGGGATATTGGGAGAAGGCAGGAACGGAGTACTGATTGGGGATGATCAGCCGTGATCACATTGAATGGCGGTGTTAGCTCGAAGGGCCGAATGGCCTACTCCTGCACCTATTGTCTATTGTCTACTGTGTATTGCTGGTCAGGCTGCATTTGGAATAATGTGAGCCATTTTGGGCCCCATTATCTGAGGAAGGATGTGCTGGCTCCGGAGAGGGTCCAGAGGAGATTTACGAGAATGATCCCAGGAATGAGTGGGTTAACGTATGATGAGCGTTTGCCGGCACCCGCTGGAGTTTCGAAGAATGAGGGGGGACCTCATTGAAACTTACTGAATAGTGAAAGGTCTGGATAGAGTGGATGTGGAGAGGATGTTTCCACTAGTGGGAGAGTCTAGGACTAGAGGTCACAGACTCAGAATCAAATGACATAATGTTAGAAAGGAGATGAGGAGGAATTTCTTTACTCAAGGTGGTGAATGTGTGGAATTCATTGCCACAAATCACTGTGAAGGCCACGTCAATGGATATTTTTAAGGTAGACATGGACAGACTATTTAGCACATAGTGCCAGGGGTTTAAGAATAAGGGGTAAGCCATTTAGAACGGAGATGAGGAGATTAGAATCCGTGGAATTCTCTGCCTCAGAAGGTAGTGGAGGCCAATTCTCTGGATGCTTTCAAGTGAGAGCTAGATAGGGCTTAAAAATAGTGGAGTCAGGGGATATGGGGAGGAGGCAGGAATGGGGCACTGATTGGGGATGATCAGCCATGATCACATTAAATGGCGATGCTGGCTCGAAGGGCTGAATGTCCTACTCCTGCACTAATTGTCTATTGTCTATTGCCTACTTCAATCATGGCTGATCTATCTCTCCTTCTCAACCCCATTCTCCTGCCTTCTCCCTATAACCCCTGACACCCGCAGTAATGAAGAATCTATCTATCTCTGCCTGAAAATTATCCTTTGACTCTGGCAAAGTGTTCCACCTATTCTCTCCACAT
Organism: Okamejei kenojei; assembly: GCA_035221665.1. NCBI lineage: Eukaryota > Metazoa > Chordata > Chondrichthyes > Rajiformes > Rajidae > Okamejei > Okamejei kenojei. The sequence continues at coordinate 4,756,880 of CM069133.1, forward strand.
ATACTCTCTCCAGGCCCTTCTGTGGAAGTTCATTCTGGAAGGGGGTTAAATATTACAGGACTCATTTTTTTGTTCCCCGGAAGATCAGGAAGTTATTAATGAGCCCTGGACATGAGTTCCCAGAGAGTTGTGAATCTGCGGAATGCTCTGCCTCAGAAGGCAGTGGAGGCCGATTCACTGGATGTTTTCTAAATAGTTCGATAGAGTTTTTGGGGTTAGCGGAGTCAGGGGAACTGTGGAGAAGGCAGGAACGGGATACTGATTGTGGACTTTCTTCCAGTTTACCATGGGGAGTCTGAAGAAGGGTTTCGGCCCGAAACGTTGCCTATCTCCTTCGCTCCATAGATGCTACTGCACCCGCTGAGTTTCTCCAGCATTTTGTGTACTACTGATTGTGGATGATCAGCCATGATCACATTGGATGTTCAAGTTCAAGATTCAAGAGAGTTTATTGTCATGTGTCCCAGATAGGACAATGAAATTCTTGCTTTGCTTCAGCACAACAGAATATTTAGGCATAAATAAATACAGAACAGATCAGTGTGTCCATATACCATTGAATATATATATACACACATAAATAAGCATATAAAGTGCAATAGGCTATTAAAGTTCAGATGTTTTTGTTTGAGTTGAGTTTAATAGTCTGATGGCTGTGGGGAAGAAGCTGTTCCTGAACCTGGATGTTGCAGATTTCAGCCTCCTGTACCTTCTACCTGAAGGCAGCGGGGAGATGAGTGTGTGGCCAGGATGTTCATAGGTAGACAAAGATGCTGGAGAAACTCAGCAGGTGAGGCAGCATCCATGGAGCGAAGGAAATAGGCGACGTTTCGAGTCTGAAGAAGGGTTTCGACCCGAAACGTTGCCTATTTCCTTCACTCCATAGATGCTGCGTCACCTGCTGAGTTTCTCCAGCATTTTTGTCTACTTACGATAATATGAACCGTAAAGTAGGCGGAGCTTCTACTAATAAAGCACTACAATTGGTTCGTGTGGAGTAACCAATCTACATCTTTCCTTATACAAATAAAAGTGAAGCACATCTAAATGCAGGTGGCCTATAGGAATAAACACATTAATATGTGGTGGCTGGGTGATACAGTACCCGAAACACTAATGACACATACAGGGACGTTTAGATGGTTTAAACTAAATCCCCATACCTAAGGGGTGGCCAACAAGCCCGTCCCACGCGCGTGCGGTATAGATCCACGTGTCCAAGATGTAGATTGGTTACTCCACACTAACCAATTGTAGTGCTTTATTATTAGAAGCTCCGCTTACTACACAGTTCATATTAGGGTAACCCAGCTTGTGCTGTTAGTCTAATTGCCGCTACACAGCTGAAACAACATTCTGTAGTGTACAGTAAGTGTGTTTTAATAGATTGTGTTGTACCATGTTTGTGAGAATGACTGGGTCATTTACACATTGAATGGCGGTGCTGGCACAAAGGGCCGAATGGCCTACTCCTGCACCTATTGTCTATGCATCTGTGCAAAGTTTCCTCATAGACCCACATCTGTCATGCCACAGTGGGCTGGACTTTACCTCCAGCAATCAACTCCCTTATCCAACATCATAACTGAGACAACAGACCAAGAATAATGATCTGGCTGTGAAGCGATATGGGATATCCTTCGCTAGAAAGATACGCTGCCAACTGTTCATTTAATTGCGATTATTTTTCTTCCCAATTATCTCTTCCTGGCACTCGTGCAGTGCCTACTGCATTTGTGCTGAAGGGTTCTGCAGGCTGATGTCGCCGCGCATATTAAACTGCAGTTTGCCAGTGTTAGTTTAGTTTAGAGACACAACACGGAAACAGACCCTTCAGCCCACCGCCCCCACGCTGACCATCGACTGTCCTTCATGGCCCGTCGCACTTGCCGATTTTTTTCGGCGACTGCCGGCGACTTGCCAGGGTCACCAATAGATTTTCATCATTTCCAAGTCCAGTGGCGACAAAAAAAATGTTGCGACACTTGAAAAGAACACCGCGGTCAATACGTTGTCACCGCCGCGAATATTTTGGTGACCTGATACGTCAGTCAATGATGCCGGCAGTCGCCGAAAAAAACGGCAAGTGGGACAGGCCCTTTACACACTCAAACATAGAACAGTGCAGAAGGATCAGACTTTACTGGCTTTACCTTGCACTAAGCGTTATGCCCCTGTCCCACTTAGGAAACCTGAACGGAAACCTCTGGAGACTTTGGCCCCACTCAAGGTTCCCGTGCAGTTCCCAAAGGTTCCCGGAGGTTTTCGTCAGTCTCCCTAATGGTCGAAAGTGGTTTCCGCTTCTTCTATGCTCCGGCGATTATTTCAAAATATTGAAAAAATCTCTGGGAACCTGACAAAAACCTCCGGGAACCGCACGGAAACCTTAGGTGGGGCGCAAAGTCTCTAGAGGTTTCCGTTCAGGTTTCCTAAGTGGGACAGGGGCGTAACCCTGTGTATCGGTACGCTGCGAGTGGCTCGATTGTAATCATGTGTTGCCTTTCTGCTGACTGGTTAGCCCACAACAAACGTGGTATGCGTGACAATAAACTAACGTAAACAAACAAAGATAGACACAGAATGCTGGAGTAACTCAGCGGATCAGGCAGCATCTTCAGCTTCAGTTCCCAGTTCTCCCACAAGCCTACTGTCTCCGCCTCTTCCTTTCTTTTTCCCGCTCCCCCCCCCCCTCCCCGACATCAGTCTGAAGAAGTCGATTCCTTCTCTCAGCCTCACCCGCTGAGTTTCTCCAGCATTTTTTTGTCCACCTTCATAGGTTCATAGGTTCCAAGAGCAGAATTAGGCCATTCGGCCCATCAAGTCTACTCCGCCATTCAATCGTGGCTGGTCTATCTCTCCCTCCCAACCACATTCTCCTGCCTTCTCCCCGTAACCCCTGACACCCGTACTAACCAAACATCCGTCAATCTCTGCCTTAAAAATATCCATCTCTGAAGAAAAGGAATAGGTGATGTTTCAGGTCTAGACTGTTTATCATCTGGGCAAAAGGACTACACATAGAACACTACACACTACACACCTTCAGCCCACAATGTCCATGCCTAACATGAAGCTAAACCTCCCTTATCTGCCTGTAAATTATCCATATCCCTCCATTCCTTCCGTATCCATGCAAGAACCGATCCTATCACCAACTAGAGAGCAGCCTTGACCTACCATCCACCTCGTTGGAAACTCTCGGACGATCTTTGATCGGACTTTATATTGCACAAAATGTTATTCCCTTTATCCTGCACCTGCACACTGTGGATGGCTCGATTGTAATCATGTACAGATATTTTCGCTAACTGGATAAGCACACAGCAAAACAGCGTTTCATTGTACTATTTTCAGACTTAGACATAGAAACATAGAAAATAGGTGCAAGAGGAGGTTATTCGGGGTTTCGAGCCAGCACCACCATTCATTGTGATCATGGCCGATCATCCACAATCAGTACCCCGTTCCTGCCTTCTCCCCATATCCCTTGATTCCGCTATCCCCTAGAGCTCTATCTAACTCTCTTTTAAATTCATCCAGTGAGTTGGCCTCCACTGCCCTCTGTGGCAAAGAATTCCACAAAATCTCAACTCTCTGGCTGAAAAAGTTTTTTCTCATCTCAGTTTGAAATGACCTCCCCTTTATTCTAAGACTGTGGCCCCTGGTTCTGGACTCGCCCAACATTGGGAACATTTTTCCTGCATCTAGCTTGTCCAGTCCTTTTATAATTTTATACATTTCTATAAGATCCCCCTCATCCTTCTAAATTCTAGTGAATACAAGCCCAGTCTTTCCAATCTTTCCTCATATGACTATCCTGCCATCCCGGGGATTAACCTCGTGAACCTACGCTGCACAGCCTCAAGAGCAAGGATGCCCTTCCTCAAATTAGGGACTGATAAACATATGAACCTATAGACCACTGAAACAGGCCCTTCGGCCCAACTTGTGCATGCCAGGAACATACCCCATCTACACTAGTCCCACCTGCCCGCACTTGGCGTATATCCCTTTAAACCTATCCTATCCATGTATCTGTCCAAATGTCTCTTAAACGTCACGATAAGTAGCCAAAGCATTTGACTCAAAGGCATATTGTCCCACAGCCTAAAGGGACTGTCCCACTTGGGCAACCTAATCCGTGAGTTCTGGCGAGTTTGCCCTCGACTCATACTCGCAGCATGGTCGACACGAGGTCGTAGGAGGTCTTTGGAACTCTCCTTCATGCTCGAGAGTGGTCCCCATGTACTCGAGGCCTCAGCTAGGTCGCGGCGTATTTTTCCAAGTGGAAAAATGCCCGCGAGTAAAAAAAGGTCGCCATGGAAAAAATCGATACTTTTTTTACTCGTAAGTTTAGTCGTAGTAGGTCGTAGTAGGTCGGCATGTTAGTCGTAGGTAATCGAAGGTAGTCGAGGGTAGTCGTAGATAATCTTCATCATAGTCGAAGGGAGGTCGAAGGAGATCGAAGGAGGTCGTCTTCACTCTCCACTATTCGGTGTCCAATTTTCCCGAAGTTAGTCGAAGCTGGTCTTCAACATAGTCGAAGGAGGTTGAAGGAGGTCTTCAACATGACACTTCTTCAAACTCTCCTAAACTCTTCTAAACTCGCCAATTAGGTCGCCCAAGTGGGACAGCCCTTTAACACTATATTCCGCTAAGATCCCACAGTATGGTTACACTGAACCATCCTACCAACAACTAGAGAGCAGTCCTGAACTACAATCTACCTCATTATAGACCCTCGGTTTTTGATCAGACTTTACCGGACTTTATCTTGCACGAAACGTTATTCACGTTATCCCTTTATCATGTATCTGTACACCGTGGACAGCGCGATTGTGATCACGTACCACGTTATAGGAATAGAACTAGGCCATTCGGCCCATCGAGTCTATTCCACCATTCAATCATGGCTGAACTCTGCCACCTAATCCCATTTTTCTGCCTTCTCCCAGTAACCCCTCACACCCGTTCTAATCAAGAAAATTATAGTCTCTCCGCTGACTTTATTTTATTTATTTATTTTTTTAATCAAAAAATGTATTCAATTAATAAAAAATAATATTGACACTACAATAAAACAAGCCAGAGGCCACCACCATAATACAATACAAACATATATCCATAATAAACTTCTATACAACTATGTTACATCCTTATTGAGGATACATTCATCACCCTGCGGAGCCCAGCGGTCCCGGAACTCCCTCAGGGTGTCCGTGAACAGGGCGTATTCCCTCTCTATTCCCACCCGGGCACGGACGTAACCCTACGCTGACTGGTTGGTGCGCAACAAAGGCTTTTCACTGTACCTCGGTGCACGTGACAATAAACTGAAGTGAACAGCACCAGATTCTCTGCTTTCTACAGTTACCCATGCAAGTACAATATATAGAGGCAGCCTGATGTTAACACAGGACGAATAAATATCCTCAGATGGTTTCAGAACCGTGCGCAAGGCTTTATTTTTAATCTATATTCATGAATAGTTGTGGCAAAATTGGCCCGGTTAATGGTTTCAGGCATGTTCCTTAATCCAGTGCTTCCTGTAATTAGCTTTTCATTGGCACAGAAATAAATTAATTTCCACCAGTTTATAACAAATCATGGTTTTACATCCCTCTACCCCTCCCCCTCCCTGCTAGTTTAAAGCCCATCACGGCGTCCTTTATGAAGATGTTGCCAGGACTCGAGGGCCTGAGCCATAGGGAGAGGACTAGATTGGGGTAAACGCACTGAGTCTCTTGCCCAGAGTAGGGGAATCGAGAACCAGAGGACATAAGAGGAACCTAAGGTCACATTTAGAGTGTTGTGTTCAGTTCTGGGCACCATTTTATAGGAAAGATATTGTCAAGCTGGAAAGGGTCCACAGAAGATTTACACAAATTTACACAGAGTGGTGAGTCTGAAATTCTCTGCCTCAAAGGGCGGTGGAGGCAGGTTCTCCGGATGCTTTCAAGAGAGAGCTAGATAGGGCTCTTAAAAATAGCGGAGTCAGGGGATATGGGGAGAAGGCAGGAGCGGGGTACTGAGTGGGGATGATCAGCCATGATCACATTGAATGGTGGTGCTGGCTCGAAGGGCCAAATGGCCAACTCCTAAACCTTTTGTCTATTGTCTATAAATGTTGCCTGGACTCGGGTATGAGCTGCAGGGAGAGGTTGAGCAGAGTGGGACTTATTCCTTGGAGCGCAGGAGGATGAAGGGTGATCTTACAGAGGTGTATGACATCATGAGAGGAATAGATTGGGTGGTTGAGCCTATTTTTCCAGTATCTGCAGTTCTTTCTTAAACATATGAATCTGAGGAGTAACTTTTTCACACAGAGAATAGTGGGTGTATGGAATGAGCTGCCTTGAGGAGGTAGTTGAGGCAGGACCAATCGCAACGTTTAAGAAACATTTAGATATGCACATGGATAGGAAAGGTTCAGAGAGATATGGGCCCAACACTGGGCTAGTGTAGATGGGGCATGTTTGTCGGTGTAGGCAAGACGGGCCGAAGGGCCTGTTTCCACGCTGTATCACTCTATGACAATGAGGGGTTGAGCTGGCTAATAGGCCTGTCCCACTTAGGCGATTTTTTAGTCAACCACAGGCAACTATTTTGTTGCCACATGTTCGCTGGTGTTCGCCGGGAGTAGTCTCCTCAGTCGCGCAAAAAGTTTAGCGTCTTTCTGGTCGCCGCTAAGCTATCAACATGTTGAAAATTTTTCACCAACACTGGGTTTGATGCCAATGAGCGTAGCTTGATTTCTCCTGACGTAGGGTGCTGTCGTAGGTTGTTGCCAGGATGACGTAGGTTTATCGGCGACCTGCTACGACTATAACAGTCAATAGACAATAGACAATAGGTGCAGGAGTAGGCCATTCGGCCCTTCGAGCCTTCTCCACATATCCCCTGACTCCGCTATCTTTAAGAGCCCTATCTAGTTCTCTCTTGAAAGCTTCCAGAGAACTGGCCTCCACCGCCCTCTGAGGCAGAGAATTCCACAGACTCACCACTCTCTGTGAGAAAAAGTGTTTCCTCTTCTCAGTTCTAAATGGCTTACTCCTTATTCTTAAACTGTGGCCCCTGGTTCTGAACTCCCCCAACACCAGGAACATGTTTCCTGCCTCTAGCGTGTCCAAACTCTTAATAATCTTATATGTTTCAATAAGATCCCCTATCATTCTTCTAAACTCCAGAGTATACAAGGCACAGTTGCTCCATTCTCTCAGCATATGACAGTCCCGCCATAGCGGGAATTAACCTTGTAAACCTACGCTGCACTCCCTCAATAGCAAGAATGTCCTTCCTCAAATTAGGGGACCAATACTGCACATAATACTCCAGATGTGGTCTCACCAGGGCTCTGTACAACTGCAACAGGAGAAGAAGGATGGTTGACGTTTCAGGTCAGAACCCTTCTTTAAAAGATTCCTTGGAGCACAGGGCTATGAGGAGTGATCTATTAGAGGTGTATGAGGGGAATAGATAGGGTGATGCACAGTCTCTTGGCCAGAGTAGGGGAATCATGGAACAGAGGATGTAGGTTTAAGGTGAGGGGGGGAAAGATTTAATAGGAATCTGAGGAGTAACCTTTTCACACAAAGGGTGGTGGGTGTAAGGAACAAGCTGCCGGAGGGTTTAGTTGAGGCTGGGACTATCAGAAACAGTTAGACAGGTACAGTGGCTTGCAAAAGTATTCATACCCCTTAAACTTTTCCACATTTTGTCACGTTACAACCACAAACGTAAATGTACTTTGTTGGGATTTTAAGTGATAGACCAACACAAAGTGATGCATAATTGTGAAGTGGAAGGAAAATGATACATGTTTCCAAATTTTATTACAAATAAAAAACTGAAAAGTGTGGCGTGCAAAAGTATTCAGCCCCCCAGAGTCAATACTTTATAGAACCACCTTTCGCTGCAATTACAGCTGCAAGTATTTTGGGGTATGTCTCTGCCAGCTTTGCACATCTAGAGACTGACGATTTTGCCCATTCTTCTTTGCAAAATAGCTCAAGCTCAGTCAGATTGGATGGAGAGCATCTGTGAACAGCAATTTTCAAGTCTTGCCAGAGATTCTCTATTGGATTTAGGTCTAGACTTTGACTGGGCCATTCTAACACATGAATATGCTTTGATCTGAACCATTCCATTGTAGCTCTGGCTGTATGTTTAGGGTTGTTGTCCTGCTGGAAGGTGAACCTCCGCCCCAGTCTCAAGTCTTTTGCAGACTAACAGGTTTTCTTCCAAGATTGCCCTGTATTTGGCTCCATCCATTTTCTGACCAGCTTCGCTGTCCCTGCTGAGGAAAAGCATCCCCACAGCATGATGCTGCCACCACCATGTTTCACAGTGGGGATGGTGTGTTCAGGGTGATGTGCAGTGTTAGTTTTCCGCCACACATAGCGTTTTGCATTTAAGCCAAAAACTTCAATTTTGGTCTCATCAGACCAGAGCACCTTCCTCCACATGTTTGCTGTGTCCCCCACATGGCTTGTGGCAAACAGCAAATGGGACTTCTTATGGCTTTGTTTCAACAATGGCTTTCTTCTTGCCACTCTTCCATAAAGGCCTGATTTGTGGAGTGCACAACTAATAGTTGGCCTGTTGATAGATTCTCCCACCTGAGCTGTGGATCTCTGCAGCACCTCCAGAGTTACCATGGGCCTCTTGGCTGCTTCTCTGATCAATGATCTCCTTGCCCGGCCTGTCAGTTTAAGTGGACGGCCATGTCTTGGTAGGTTTGCAGTTGTGCCATACTCTTTCCATTTTCGGATGAAGGATTGAACAGTGCTCCATGAGATGTTCAAAGCTTGGGATATTTTTTGTTAACCTAACCTTGCTTTAAACTTCTCCACAACTTTATCCCTGACCTGTCTGGTGTGTTCCTTGGGCTTCATGATGCTGTTTGTTCACTAATGTTCTCTAACAAACCTCTGAGTTTGTATCTGTATTCATCTGTATTTATACTGAGATTAGTTTACACACAAGTGGACTCTATTTACTAATTAGGTGACTTCTGAAGGCAATTGGTTGCACTGGATTTTATTTAGGGGTATCAGAGTAAAGGGGGCTGAATACTTTTGCACGCCACACCTTTCAGTTTTTTATTTGTAAAAAATTTGAAAACCATGTATCATTTTCCTTCCACTTCACAATTATGCGCCACTTTGTGTTGGTCTATCACATAAAATCCCAATAAAATACATTTACGTTTGTGGTTGTAACATGACAAAATGTGGAAAAGTTCAAGGGGTATGAATACTTTTGCAAGCCACTGTACATGGAAAGGGCAGGTTTGGAGGGATGTAGGCCAAACGTGGGCAGGTGGGACTAGTGTAGATGGAACACGTTGGCCGGTGTGGGCAAGTTGGGCCTAAGGGCCTGTGTCCATGCTGAATCACTCTATGGATATGGGCAGAAGGCAGGAACGGGGTACTGATTGGGGATGATCAGCCATGATCACAGTGAATGGCGGTGCCGTTTCGAAGGGCCGAATGGCCTCCTCCTGCCCCTATTGTCTATTGAGTCTATGACCTGGGTTACTCCAGCACTCTATGTCTATCTTTAGCAATACTTGTGCACTGCCAACATATCGAAGGACCGTTTGTTAATCCATTTAATTTTACGACTTTATCCCACACCCAAGATGAAGAACTGGGATTAATTCCAAAAATTAAGTGGGATTTAAATAGGAATTATTTGATCGGATGGAGAGATAGGTGTTGATGTAAATTGCAAATGGATTATAAAGGCTTACTTAACAGAAAGCGCAACAGAGATTGATCCAGAAATCGTTTTAGGCTTAGTTCTATTATTGTCACATGTACCGAGGTACAGTGAACAGTTTATGCTAACCAGTCAGCGGAAAGACAATACATGATTACAATCCAGCCGCCCACAGTGTACAGATACATGATAAGGGAATAACGTGCAAGGTAAAGCCAGTAAAGTCCGATCAAGGATCGGTCTGATGGGCCTGTCCCACTTACACAACTATTTCGGCGACTGCCGGCACCCGTCATAGGCCGCCGAAAATTTTTAACATGTTGAAAATCCAGCGGCGACCAGAAAGACGCTACGACTCTTTGAGCGAGTGAGGAGACGACTCACGACCATACAGGCGACATGTCGCGGGGTGAAGCCTGTATGGTCGTGAGTAGTCGCTCAAAGAGTCGGACCTTGTTCTGGTCGCCGCTGGATTTTCAACGGTGAAAATTTTCGGAGACCTGCTTCGACTATGACGGGTGCCGGCAGTCACCGAAAAAGTCACGTAAGTTGCACAAACACATGAGGGTCACCAATGAGGTAGATAGTAGTTCAGCACTGCTCTCTGGTTGTGGTAGGATGGTTCAGTTGCCTGATAACAACTGGGAAGAAACTGTTCCTGAATCTGGAGGTGTGCCTTTTCACACTTCTAGTACCTCTTGCCCAATGGGAAAGGGGAGAAGTGAGGGGAGAGGACCATTTAGCCCAAGTTACCATGGAGGCTATAGCACGGTTCAAGAACCAGGCTGACAATTTTTTTTCAGTAACTTTTCAAGGGTGGCACGGTGGCGCAGCGGTAGAGTTGCTGCCTCACAGCGCCAGAGATCCCGGTTCGAATCCTGGCTATGGGTTCTGTCTGTCTGGAGTTTGTACGTTCTCCCCGTTTTCTGCGTGGGTTTTCTCCGGGTGCTCCGGTTTCGTCCCACACTCCAAAGACGTGCAGGTTTGCAGTTTAATTGTAAAGACTGTAAATTGTTACAAGTGTGCGGGGATCGCTGGTCGGCGCGGACTCGATGAGCCGAAGGGCCTGTTTCTGCGTCGTATCTCTAAACTAAACTAAACTAAACGAAAGCTGAAACAAATCCTGCAGACACTGGTATTCCATTGTCAAACGGTCAGTCAGCCAAAATGATTTGTATCAGTTATTATACTGTACATTAGGTTTGGTTGTCAGCCTAAGATATTACAGTGATCTCAGAGATAAATGGTGTAAACAAACGAGATTCAATCAATTAGAATCAATCCTAATCACAAATTCCCATTTATTACTATCCAGACATGTCTTACTGCCTGCAATTTGTCACCAATATTGTTTCCTGCCAGCCTCTTTGGGAACCTTTCTGTATTTCCTATTTAGTTGAGTCTATTATGTCCCTGGAGAGGGTCCAGAGGAGGTTTACCGAGAATTATCCCAGAAATGAGTGCGATAACATATGATGAGCGTTTGTCGGCACTGGGCCTGTACTCGCTGGAGTTTAGAAGGATTATGGGGGGATCTCATTGAGACTTAGCGAATAGTGAAAGGCCTGGATCGAGTGGATGTGGAGAGGATGTTTCCACTAGTGGGAGAGTCTAGGACCAGAGGGCACAGCCTCAGGATAAAAGGATATTGCTTTAGGAAGGAGATGAGGAGGAATTTCTGTAGAATTCTTTGCTACAGATGGATGGATAGGTGACGTTTCACAGAGTGCTGGAGTAACTCAGCGGGTCAGGCAGCATCTCTGGAGAACATGGATAGGTGACATTTCACAGAGTGCTGCAGTTCGTCAGGACCTTTCTTCGGATGGTTTTCTCTCACAAACCCCCATGTATCCACCTATCACTCTCCAGGTTTTCACCTACTTCATCTCTCTTCCAGCTTTCTTCCTCCCCCCTCATCAGTCTGAAGAAGGGTTCCAACCTGGAACATCACCTATCCATGTTCTCCAGAGATGCTGCCTGACTCGCTGAGTTACTCCAGCACTCTGTGAAACGTCACCTATCCATGTTCTCCAGAGATGCTGCCTGACCCGCTGAGTTACTCCAGCACTCTGTGAAACATCACCTATCCATGTTCTCCAGAGATGCTGCCTGACCCGCTGAGTTACTCCGGCACTGTATCTTTTAAAAAAAATCTCATTTTGAATCTCTTGAAAGCCTTTGAAGCTTTGTAAGTACGATCACATGTGGATAGGGTAATGATGGTCATAACATCACAAGTGATAGGAGCAGATTTAGGCCATTCGGCCCATCAAGTCTACTCCACCATTCGAATCATGGCTGATCTATCTCTCCCTCTTAACGGCATTCTCCTACCTTCTCCCCATAATCCCTGACACCCATACTGATCAAGAATCTATCCATCTCTGTGTTAAAAAATATCCATTGACTTGGCTTCCACAGCCACCTGTGGCAAAGAAGGCTGTGGAGGCCTCTCAAGAAGGCTTTCAGCACATTGATGGGTGGTGGGTGTGTGGAACGAGCTGCCCGATGACGTAGTTGAGGCTGGGACTATCGCAACATTTAAGAAACATTTGGACAGGTACATGGATAGGACAGGTTTGGGGGAATGTGGGCCAAACGCAGGCAGGTGGGACATGTTGGTCGGTGTGGGCAGATTGGGCCGTAGGGCTTGCTTCCACACTGTATGACTATACGACACTATGACTCAGTAATCCACTAATTCAATGCTATGTTCCATTTCTCGATACCACACTAAGATGTGTTCCTTTTACAGCAACAACCCGGCACATCGGTATTACTTGGCGACAGACCCGGTCACGGGAGACCTGTACATCTCGGACACCAGCACACGCAGGATTTACCACCCAAAGTCGCTGACTGGTGACCAAGACGTGACCGCAAACTCCGAGGTGGCGGCGGGGACTGGGGAACAGTGTCTGCCCTTCGATGAGGCCCGGTGTGGAGATGGGGGCAAGGCGGTGGAAGCTTCGCTCATGAGTCCCAAAGGTACGTGGCGCCCAGCACGCAGCGGGACACACAGACGCACTTGCATAGCACAGACATAGAGTAACACCGGTCAATAGACAATAGACAATAGGTGCAGGAGCAGGCCATTTGGCCCTTTGAGCCAGCACCGCCATTCAATGTGATCATGGCTGATCATCCACAATCAGTACCCCGTTCCTGCCTTCTCCCCATATCCCTGACTGCTATCTACAAGAGCCCTATCTAGCTCTCTCTTGAAAGTATCCAGAGAACCGGCCTCCACCGCCCTCTGAGGCAGAAAATTCCACAGATTCACAACTAACAGTGTTTCCTCATCTCCGTTCTAAATGGCTTACCCCTTATTCTTAAACTGTGGCCCCTGGTTCTGGACTCCCCCAACATCGGGAACATGTTTCCTGCCTCTAGCGTGTCCATCCCCTTAATAATCTTATATGGTTTTTTTAAAATATCCTCTCATCCTTCTAAACTCCAGAGTATACAAGCCAAGCTGCTCCATTCTCTCAGCATATGACAGTCCCGCCATCCCGGGAATTAACCTTGTAAACCTATGCTGCACTCCCTCAATAGCAAGAATGTCCTTCCTCAAATTAGGGGACCAAAACTACACACAATACTCCAGGTGTGGTCTCACTAGGGCACTGTACAACTGCAGAAGGACCTCTTTGCTCCTCTACTCAATTCTTCAGCCCGGAGCCTTCTGGCACCCAGCACTCAGCTGTGGAGTTGCTGCGCGTTTACCCAAGAGCTCTCCTGAGTTAAAAGAAAAAATCAAACTCATGGTACTTCGTCACGAGTATCTTTTTACTCTTCGAAAATTTTCACACTGTTGAAAAAACTTCACAAGTTTCTGCTTTTATCGAGTACCTGCCGTTAGCGTTACGAGCCGCTACAAGACATCCACGAGCTCCGACGTACCCGCTACGTACATTCTACGTACTTACCACGAGTTTGATTTTTTTTAACCCCACCGCTGCGCCACCGTGGTCCCCTGTTTGCAGTGACTTTGTCTCTCTCGTTGACAGGAATCGCCATCGACAAGAATGGCCTGATGTACTTTGTGGATGGAACGATGATCAGGAAGGTTGACCAGAATGGGATTATATCCACCCTGCTGGGATCTAATGACCTCACGTCCGCGCGACCCTTGACGTGTGACACCACCATGCACATCAGCCAGGTACGGTTCCCTTGTTAGGTGCGGGGACGAACTGCAGACACTGGTTTACACGGAAGATAGACGTAAAATGCCGGAGTAACCTGGCGGGACAGGCAGCATCTCCGGAGAGAAGGAAAGGGTGACGACGTTTCGGGTCGAGACCCTTCTTCAGACTGAGAGTCAGGGGAGAGGGTCTAGAGATATGGAATGATGAGGTGTGATGAGAATAGCCAAAGCCACACTTTAGAGATACATCGCGGAAACAGGTCCTTCGACCCACCAGCTCCGTGCCGACCAGCGACCACCCCATACACTAGTACTTTCAATACACAATAGACAATAGGTGCAGGAGTAGGCCGTTCGGCCCTTCGAGCCAGCACTGCCATTCAATGTGATCATGGCTGATCATCCACAATCAGTACCCCGTTCCTGCCTTCTCTCCATATCCCCTGACTCTGCTATCTTTCAGAGCTCTATCCAACTCTCTCTTGAAAGCATCCCGAAAATTGGCCTCCTCTGCCTTCAGAGGCAGAGAATTGCACAGACTCACAACTCTCTGGAGGAAAATGTTTTTCGTCATCTCCATTCTAAATGGCTTACCCTATATTCTAACTCTTGAAAACATCTAGAGATAGTTTGCTTTAGTTTAGAAATACAGCGCAGAAACAGGCCCTAGGCCCCACCGAGTCCGCGTCGACCAGCGATCCCCCGCACACTAACACTATCCTACTAGCACTGGGGACAATTTACAATTTTACCAAAGCTAATTGACCTGCAAACCCGCACGTCTTTAGAATGTTTGAGGAAACCGGAGCACCAGGAGAAATCCCACGCAGGTCACGGGGAGAAAGTACAAACCGTACAGACAGCACCCGTAGTCGGGATGGAGCCCAAGGTTCTGGCGCTGTGAGGCAGCAACTCTACCGCTGCGCCACCGTGCTGCCCTCAATGGCGCCAGAGTTGGATCAATACTATGGAAACTAAGTTTAAAGATACAGCACGGACACAGGCCCTTCGGCCCATCAGGTCCACACCAACCAGCGATCTCCCGTTCACACTAGGTCTCTGGTATCCCACTTTCTCATCCACTCATCCGAAACACCGCCTAGCTATGTTCTCCAGAGATGTTCCCTGACCCAATCTGCATTTCCTGTTCCTTGTATATTATATTAGTTTAGTTGTAAGTTTAGTTCTCTACATAGTAATCTTGCAAATGAGATACACAAATGACTTTAGTTTAAGAAGATAGCATGGAAACGGGCCCTTCAGCCCTCCGAGTCCACACCGACCATCGACACCCCTCCACACACGAGTTCTTTGTTATCCCACTTTCTCAAACACCCCCCACCCACGAGAAGCCAATTAACCTACAAACCCGCACGGCTTTGGGTTGTGGAAGGAAACCGGAGAACCCGGAGGAAACCCACGCGGCCACGGGGAGAACGTGCAAACTCCACACAGGCGGCACCTACAAACCCTTACATTCTTGGGATGTGGGAGGATAGTTTATAAAGGTTCAGACAGATTGGACCCCTCTCATATCGTAGCCTGACCTACAGCAAGCGGCTGCAGGCCCTTCGGCCAACATAGTCCACGCCGACCATCGACCACCCGATCAGACTAGTTCCGTGCTTTCCCGCTTCCCACACGCTAGAGAGTATTTGCAGAAGCATTGAAGGGTTGTGATTAGTGAAGCTGGAGGGAGGAATGGAGGTGGAAGGGGAGGGCAAGTGGGGGGAAGTAGGTGTGAATCTAGGTGGGACCCGTGGGGAGGGGGGGTGCTGTCTAATCAGATCAGATAATATTGTACAATTGAGGCAAACTCAAGTACAATAGGTAGAGCAAAGGGGAAGATACACAGTGCAGAATATAGTTCTCAGCATTGTAGCGCACCAGTTCCAGAGACAAAGTCCAATGTCTGCAATCGGACAGTACTTTAACTAAGTTGAGTTTATTGCCACGTGTACCGAGGTACAGTGAAAAGCTTTTAACCATATAACCATATAACAATTACAGCACGGAAACAGGCCCTCTCGGCCCTTCCAGTCCGTGCCGACCATTTGTTTTCCCCTAGTCCCATCTACCTGCACTCAGACCATACCCCTCCATTCCCTTCACGTCCATATATCTATCCACTTTACTTTTAAATGTTAAAATCGATCCTGCCTCCACCACTTCTGCTGGAAGCTGATTCCACACAGCCACCACCCTCTGAGTAAAGAAGTTCCCCCTCACGTTACCCCGAAACCTCTGTCCCTTTTGTTGCGCGCTAACCAGTCAGCGGAAAGACAATACATGATCAAATCGAGCCGTCCACAGTAAACAGATACAGGATAAAGAATAACACAAATAATGTTTAGTGCAAGGTAAAGCCAGCAAAGTCCGATCAATGATAGTCCAAGGGTTACCAATGAGGTAGATAGTAGTTCAGCTAGTTGTGGTAGTTCAGTTGCCTGATAACAGCTGGGAAGAAACTGTTTAAGAAGGAACTGCAGATGCTGGAAAATCGAAGGTAGACGAAAATGCCGGAGAAACGCAGCGGGTGAGGCAACATCTATGGAGCAAAGGAAATAGGCAACGTTTCCGGCCAAAAGAAGAAGGGTTTCGGCCCGAAACCGTTGCCTATTTCCTTCGCTCCATAGATGCTGCCTCACCCGCTGAGTTTCTCCAGCATTTTTGTCTACCTGGGAAGAAACTGTCCCTGAATCTGGAGGTGTGCGTTTTCACACTTCTGTACCTCTTGCCTGATGGGAGAGGGGAGAAGAGGGAGTGGCCGGGGTGCGACTGGTCCTTGATGATGCTGCTGGCCTTGCCGAGGCAGAGTGAGGTGTAGATGGAGTCGATGGGAGAGAGGGCTGAAAGTCTGATTTTGTGCTCCATAAAGTGAATTTCTCTGAATCGATGAATTTGTTTATCCTATTCTCTGGTCCTTGAAATCCCTTTTGATTTCCAATAATCCAAAGATAATTTTCCACTTAACAAAATTAAATTGTTTAACAATTCGAAGTGAGCAGTGTAAATAACACAGCAGCATGGGGAATTAAGTACTTAAAGAACTAATTATTAGACCATTCTGTTAAAAGATTATGAAATAAGTGTAGACAGTAGACATGTATATGAATGAGAGGTAAAAGTGTCAAGATGCTGCAGTCAATGTAAAAATAGCTGGAGCGCCTCACAGCGCCAGAGACCCAGGTTCGATCCTAACCACGGGTGCTGGCTGTGCGGAGTTTGTACGTTCTCCCCTCTGACGGCCGGTCACGGTGACGCAGCGGTAGAGTTGCTGCCTTACAGCGAATGCAGCGCTGAAGACCCAGGTTCGATACCGACCACGGCAGGCACGTGCCGTGAGTAATTACTCAGGGTAGGCAGTCAGCCGGCTTTTTAAAAAATCTTAAACCGCGCATGCGCAGATTGTTCTCTTCGTAAAAATTTTTAAAAAGTAACAATTCAATTTTCCCAAGGCTTCTCAATCTCCTTAATTTGTAATTACTGAATGGGTGGGGAATGGAGGATGAAGGCAGGTGGAGCGATGGACAATACTAATTCAAGGCTCCATTTGGAGGGAGAGTTCCTTTCACAGCGTGTGGAGAGTCTGTGCCAGGGGTTAAAGATGCGCGGAGTCAAAGTCAAAGTGTCCTTTATTGTCATACAGACCTTTCGGTCTGAACGAAATTTAATTGCGTTCAGGAGTGGGTAGGGGTGGCAGGAGTGGCATCGAGGGCAGGAGTGTTGAGAAGGAGGGGGTCAGAGATCATATCAGTAACTCACTCACCACTGCCGCAGCGCTCCGGGCACGGACAGCAGAACTGACCGCCACTTCCGGGGATAGAAGCAGCTCTGGTGCGAGCGGCCGCCGGGACCCGACAGCAGGACCGGCTGCCACTTCAAGCGCCTTCTGCCGGCCCGCTCATCACTGGCAGTGCTCTTCATCTGAACATCTCTCACCTGCCGCTCGCCGGCTTCGCTCATGTCAACCGCGTCCTGCAAATCCTTAAATTCCCACAGCCAAGTAACCTCAATTGGTCCCGTGAGCGGGCTGTCGGAATGTAAAGATTTGCGGGAAGCCGGCCGGCGAGCGGCAGGTGAGAGATGTTCAGACGCAGAGCTCTGCCAGAGGTGGGTGGGGACCAGCAGAAGGGGCTGAAGTGGCAGCCGGTTCTGCTGTCGGGTCCCGGCGGCCGCTCAAAGTCAGTCACCCGAGCTGCTTCCTTCCTCGGAAGTGGCGGCCAGTTGTGCTGTCCGTGCCCGGAGCGCTGCGGCAGCCACCCAAGCTAATTCACTCCCCGGCCACAATAAACCATATAGTAATTACATCACGGAATCAGGCCATCTCCGCCCTTTTACTCCGTGCCGAACACTTACTGTCACCTAGTCCCATCTACCTGCACTCAGACCGGAGCGTGGCAAGTGGGTTACTGACCCCAATCCCCTCCTTCACAACGCCAGACTCCCCAAACACTGTGGACGGAGCTCTTCCCCCACCCCGGGAAATACAGCATTTATAAAAATTAAGCACCAAGAAATGCGCTTACCACATTATTGGTACATTAAGTCCATTCTTCACTCTTTGTTTCCTGAGATACTATTAAAATAATGGCAATCCATATTTGAAAATCCCGCCAAGAAACTCGTGCTGCGCAGGCGCAGTAGGCTGCTGCGCATGCGCAGTGCTGCAAAGACAGCATTTCTGCTGCCTTCAGCTCCCCTTGAAACTGACGGCTTCAGGCAGCGCTGACAGCACGAGGGCTGCACAGAGCTTCCCGTGTTACAAGCGCTGTGGATGAACGGCACGGAGAATTATGCCTACCTAGGAGATCGATCCCTTAGATAGGCATAATTCTCCCATGCCTTTGCTATTTAAATTTAGTAATTGCCATTTCATAATTTTAGTCAGGGTAGGCACTGCCTCCCTTGCCTACCCTGACAGCACGTGCCTGGACCACAGGTGCTGGCTGTACGGAGTTTGTACGTTCTCCCCGTGACCTGCCTGGGTTTTAACTGAGATCTTCGGTTTCCTCCAAAGACGTGCAGGTTTGTAGGTTAATTGGCTTGGTAAATGTAAAAATTATCCCTAGTGTGTGTAGGATAGTGTTAATATACGGGGATCGCTGGTCTGTGCGGACCCGGTGGGCCGAAGGGCCTGTTTCCGCGCTGTATCTCTAAACTAAACTAAATCTTCAGTTTCCTCCCACACTCAAAGACCTACAGGTTTGTAGGTTAATTGGCTTGGTATCAATGTAAATTGTCCCTAATGTGTAGGATAGTGTCTGTGTGTGGGGATCGCTAGTCGGTGCGGACTCGGTGGGCTGCAGGGCCTGTTTCCGTGCTATATCTCTAAAACTAAACTGAACTAAGTGTTTGTAAACACACAGTCTGATCGTAGGATTGTGGAAAAAAGACACAAAGTGCTGGAGTAACTCAACGGGCCAGGCAGCATCTGTGGGTCAGGACCCTTTAACGTTTGGACAGGCAGGAAACATGTTCCCGATGTTGGGGGAGTCCAGAACCAGGGGCCACAGTTTAAGAATAAGGGATAAGCCTTTTAGAACGGAGATGAGGACTTTTTCCTCACAAAGAGTGGTGAGTCTGTGGAATTATCTCCTCAGAGGGCGGTGGAGGCCGGTTCTCTGGATACTTTCAAGAGAGAGCTAGATAGGGCTCTTAAAGATAGCGGAGTCAGGGGATATGGGGAGAAGGCAGGAACGGGGTACTGATTGGGGATGATCACCCATGATCACATTGAATGGCTGTTAAGGCTCAACGGGCCGAGTGGCCTACTCCTGAACCTACTGTTTTTTGTCTATTTAGTAACTTTAACTTTAGAGAGACAGTGTGGGTACAGGACCTTGGGCCTATCAAGTCCATGCCAACCATCGATCACCCGTCCACACTAGTTCTGTGTTATCCCACTTTCTCATCCACTCCCTTCACACTAGGGGCAATTTACAGAGGGCTATTAACCTACAAACCCGCACGTCATTTTGATGTGGGAGGAAACGGAGCACCCGGAAGAAACCCACGTGACCATAGGGAGAACGTGCAAACTCCACACAGACAAAGGGTGGGAACAGAGGTGGGGAGAGGAGCAGAAGGGTGGTGGGAGATCATGGGGGAAATGTGTGTGCACTAGGATGGGATGGGGGTGGCAAGGGCAGAGAATTATGGACGCAGCCCAGACCATCACACAAACCAACCTCCCTTCCATTGACTCCATCTACACCTCACGCTGCCTCGGCAAGGCCAGCAGCATCATCATGGACCAGTCTCACCCCGGCCACTCCCTCTTCTCCCCTCTCCCATCAGGCAAGAGGTACAGAAGTGTGAAAACGCACACCTCCAGATTCAGGGACAGTTTCTTCCCAGCTGTTATCAGGCAACTGAACCATCCTACCACAACCAGAGAGCAGTGCTGAACTACTATCCACCTCATTGGTGACCCTCGGACTATCTTTGATCGGACTTTACTGGCTTTACCTTGAACTAAACATTATTCCCTTATCATGTATCTGTACACCTCGACGGCTCGATTGTAATCATGTATTGTCTTTCCGCTGACTGGATAGCGCGCAACAAAAGCTTTTCACTGTACCTCGGTACACGGGACAATAAACTAAACTGAACTCAAACACAATACCCCAACTGTGGTTCCACCAACATTTTGCACAACTGTAAAATGACGAATGGCAGAAGTATTGTATGAGGGCCCATACCACTAGACAATAGGTGCAGGAGTAGGCCATTCGGCCCTTCGAGCCAGCACCGCCATTCAATGTGATCATGGCTGATCATCCCCAATCAGTACCCCGTTCCTGCCTTCTCCCCATATCCCCATATCCCCTGACTCCTTATTCTTAAACTGTGGCCCCTGGTCCTGGGCTCCCCCAACATCAGGAACATGTTTCCTGCCTCTAGCGCGTCCAAACCCTTAATAATCTTATATGTTTCAATGAGATATCCTCTCATCCTTCTAAACTCCAGAGTGTACAGGCCCAGCTGCTCCATTCTCTCAGCATATGACAGTCCCGCCATCCCGGGAATTAACCTTATAAACCTACTTCATCATCACTTCATCAATAGCAAGAATGTCCTTCCTCAAATTAGGCAACCAAAACTGCACACAATACTCCAGGTGTGGTCTCTCTAGGGCCCTGTACAACTGCAGAAGGACCTCTTTGCTCCTATATTCAATTCCTCTTGTTATAAAGGCAAACATGCCATTGGCTTTCTTCACTGCCTGCTGTACCTACATGCTTACTTTGATAGACTTTCATACTTTCATAGACAATTAAGTCAAGTCAAGTCAAGTTTATTTGTCACATACATATACACGATGTGCAGTGAAATGAAAGAGGCAATGCCTGCGGGATTGTGCAAAACAACAGAGCAACAGAACAGAACCAGTATTTACATTTAAAAAAATACACACTGTAAATTAGTTCCTGGTGAGATTAGAGTTTACAGTCCTGATGGCCTGTGGGAAGAAACTCCGTCTCATCCTCTCTATTTTCACAGCGTGACAGCGGAGGCGTTTGCCTGACCGTAGCAGCTGGAACAGTCTGTTGCTGGGGTGGTAGGGGTCCCCCATTATGTTGCTGGCTCTGGATCTGCACCTCCTGGTGTATAGTTCCTGCTGAGGGGCGAGTGTAGTTCCCATAGTGAGTTTGGCCAAACGCACTACTCTCTGCAGAACCTTCCTGTCATGGGCAGAGCTGTGGCCAAACCAGATCGAGATGTTACTGGACAAGATACTTTCTACAGCCCCAGAGTAGAAGGATTAAAGGATCCTCAGAGGCATGCATGGCATATGCTTATTAAGGGAACAATAAACTAACTTAAACTAAAATGAAAAATGTGAGGAGGGGAAGATTACTTTCTCTTTATTCTGTTCCTCTCTAGTATTTGTCGTCGCCCCTTTGTATTAGAACGTGTTACTTGGGCCCCATCTCGTGGAGCACGGTGGTATACGCTGTCGTGCGCAGGATGGAACTGCAAGTGCTGGTTTACACCGAAGATAAGACATAAAATGCGCGTTGTTTTTTCAAGTGTCGCAACATTTTTTTTGTCGCCGCTGGATTTTGAAATGTTCAAAATCTTTTGGCGACACTGATATGACGCCGGCAGTCGCCAAAAAGAAAACGCCTAGTGGGACAGGCCCTTAACTCAGCGGGGCCAGGATATAGAACAAAGAGATGATAGAAATGAAAAAATTGTAATGATGAGCAAGGAAATAGTCCATTGTTCGCTGTAGGCGAGGTGAAAATAAGTTATAGACAATGATCTTGTTGTCTCAATGTCTGTAAAGGGCCTGTCCCACTTGGCCGTCATTTGCGCCTCATTTGCGCGTAAAATAGGTCAATGCGTTGTGATGCGCGACGTCACGCGCAAATCACGCGTCAGCACAACCATCTGGTGCGCGTGACATCATTAGAATACCCTGCGGCGCACGGCGACGCATGGTTATGGACGGACGTTGATGCACGGTGACATAACCATGCGTCACCACGCGCTACACGTGAGACGTCGGGACGCCATCCTGCAATGCAAATGCGTCGGCGTAGTATGCGATACGTCACGCAGGTAGCGCCCGAGTATTTAGTTACACTCCGAGATCCTGGACCGCCGCGCGATACCATGTGCCACCGTGTGCGATTCCACTCCTCACCATGCGCAATGCGTGCATCACACACGCCCACCCCACGGGTCACGACGCATTGACCTATTTTACATATGACACGTAAATGAGGCGCAAATGATGGCCAAGTGGGACAGGCCCTTAACTCATTTTAATTTAGCCCGCAGCTAACAATGGACTGTTTGCTTGATCAGCATTCCCGGTTCTATATCTCTCCACATCACCGTCTATGTCTCTCGTTTCCGTTTCCCCTGACTCTCGGTCTGAAGAAGGGTCTCGACCCCAAACGTCGCCGATTCCTTCTCCCCAGAGATGCTGCCTGTCCCGCTGAGTTACCCCAGCACTCTGTGAAACGTCACCTATCCATGTTCTCCACAGATGCTGCCTGACCCGCTGAGTTACTCCAGCACTCTGTGAAACGTCACCTATCCATGTTCTCCACAGATGCTGCCTGACCCGCTGAGGTACTCCAGCATTCTGTGTCCATCTGTGGTATACATTGTCATTTCTTCCTGTTGCTAAAAGTCGCTCATTTTGCTAAGTGGAAAAAAGAAATAACAATGAAAATAGATTCCAAAAGGAGCCTTTATTAGGAATGTTACATTTGTATGTTATTCGTCAAAGACGCAGGGCACACTGTAATCACTTTTAAAACATGGGTGTGTGGTGGGGGGGGGGGGGGGGGCACAATGAGGCCTAACATCTAGGATAGGAGAGAATTAGTTTTCGCGACCTGGGAACTGCAGCCAGTCCTGGGGCAGGTGAGCCATCCTGGGCGCTACATCCAGTCCCTGGGCAGGCGAGCTGACCTGGCAACTGCAGCTAGTCCCGGGCTGCTAGATTCTAGTAGCTGGCGGCCTCCAACTGGAATCGACCTTGAGGGCTCTGGTGGCAGAGCCTGTAGACTTACCATCACCGAGCTGGCTGACTTCGGAGGCTGTGGCGACTAGACCGGTTTTGCTGCAACGTTACACAAAAAATGGGGGGGATTGTCCCCCGCCTCTCAAAACATGGGGGGGGGGGGGACAGATCCCTCGCATCCCCCCCCCCCGGGATAGAGAGATACAGCATGGAAACAGCAACCATCAGCCCAACCTGCCCACACCGACCAACATGTCCCATCCAGTCCCACCTGCGTGCATTTGGCCCACGTCCTGTCCTATCCATGTACCTGTTGAAATGTTTTTTAAACATTGTGATAGTCCCTGCCTCAACTACTTCCTCCGGCAGCTTGTTCCATTCACTGTATGAAAAAGTTTCCCCTCGGATTCCTATTAAATCTTTCCCCTCTCATTAAATCTACTTCTTCTGGTTATCGAATCCCATAAACGCTACGTGCATTCACCCTACCAATTCCCCTCATGAGTTTATACACGTCTATAAACTCACCCCTCATCCTCCAGCACTCGAAGGAATCAACTCCAAGCCTGCAGACTAAAAATGTGGAGAAACTCAGCGGGTGAGGCAGCATCTATGGAGAGAAGGAATAGGCGACGTTTCGGGTCGAGACCTTTCTTCAGACTAAAATAGTAAACTCGTCTTTGTGTGCTGACTGGAATATCCACCGAATGTCAAATAAAGGTTAGACAGTCGGAACCAGACAGAACTAGTGTATGGGCCGATCGCTGGTCAGTACGGACTCCATGGGCCGAGGGGCCTGTTAACGCGCTGTATCTCTAAAACCAAAACTAAAACATCACAACGTTTATGAAACAATTGGGTGGGACAGGTTTAGAGGGATGTGGGCCAAACACAGGCAGGTGGGACTAGTGTAGATGGGGAACGTTGGCCGGTGTAGGCAGGTTACCATGCTGTAAGACCCCACAACTCTACAACTATGACTATGACTCAATAATTCAACGACTCAATGGCTCGTTGGGCCAAATGGCCTACTCTTGTGCCTATTGTCTATTGTCTATAATGTCTCCATTCTGTGGAGTTTCTCTGTCTCAGAGGGCGATGAAGGCCAATTCTCTGGAGGCTTTCAAGAGAGAGCTAGATAGGTCTCTTAAAGATAGAGGAGTCCGGGGATATGGGGAGAAGGCAGGAACGGGTTGTGGATGATCAGCCGTGAACACAGTAAATGGTGCTGGTTTGAAGGGCCGAATGGCCTACTCCTGCACCTATTGTCTATTGTCTATTGACCTGTGTGGGTTTTTCCCCGGGATCTTTTTTCCGAATAAGGGGATATGGGGAGAAGGCAGGAACAGGGTACTGATTGGGGATGATCAGCCGTGAACACAGTAAATGGTGCTGGTTCAAAGGGCCGACTGGCCTACTCCTGACCTATTGTCTACTGTCTATTGTCTATAGACCTGTGTGGGTTTTTCCCCGAGATTTTTTCTCCGAGTCAGAGGATATGGGGAGAAGGCAGGAACGGGGTACTAATTGTGGATGATGAGCCGTGATCACAGTGAATGGCGGTGCTGGTTCGAAGGGCCGAATGGCCTACTCCTTGACCCTTGATACTGAGTGTGTGTTTCTGACTGCAGGTGCGCCTGGAGTGGCCGACCGACCTCGCCATCAACCCGATGGACAACTCGCTGTACGTTCTGGACAACAACATCGTGCTGCAGATCAGCGACAACCATCAGGTGCGGATAGCCGCGGGACGGCCCATGCACTGCCAGGTGCCGGGGGTGGAGTACTCGCTGGGCAAGCGCGCCGTGCACACCACGCTGGAGTCGGCCAGCGCCATCTCCGTCTCCTACAGCGGCGTGCTGTACATCGCTGAGACCGACGAGAAGAAGATCAACCAGGTGCGGCAGGTGACCACGGACGGGGAGATCTCCGTCTTGGCTGGGGCGCCTTCTGACTGCGACTGCAAGAACGACGTCAACTGCGACTGCTACCAGACGGGTGACGGCTACGCCAAGGACGCCAAGCTCAACTCTCCGTCCTCGCTGGCCGTCAGCCCCGATGGGACGCTCTACATCGCCGACATGGGCAACATCCGCATCCGGGCGGCCTCCAAGAACAAGCCGCTGCTGACCTCCGCCAACGTCTACAAGGTGGCGTCTCCCTCGGAGCAAGAGCTGTACATCTTCGACGCCAACGGCACGCACCAGTACACCCAGAGCCTCATCACCGGCGACCACCTCTACAACTTCACCTACAGCAACGAGAACGACATCACGGCCGTCACCGACAACAACGGCAACACACTGCGCATCCGGCGCGACCCCAACCGCATGCCCGTCCGCATCGTGTCCCCCGACAACCAGGTCATCTGGCTGACCATCAGCACCAACGGTGGCCTGAAGGGCATGACTGCCCAGGGCCAGGAGCTGGTCCTACTCACCTACCACACCTACACCGGCCTCCTCGCCACCAAGAGCGACAAGACTGGCTGGACCACTTTCTACAAGTAAGACTCCTCCTCCTCCTCCTCTTCTGGATCAAATATACCATCCAGGCACTGAGTTATTTTCCACTTGCGTTGGTACTTACCAAAGATCCTATAGTGAGCAAGATAGTGTTGGGCGAGTCCAGAACCAGGGGCCACAGTCTTAGAATAAAGGGGAGGTCATTTAGGACTGAGGTGCAAAAAAACTTTTTTACCCAGACCAGAGAGTTGTGAATTTATGGAATTCCCTGCCACAGAGGGCAGTGGAGGCCAAATCACTGGATGGATTTAAGAGAGAGTTAGATAGAGCTCTAGGGGTTAGTGGAGTCAAGGGATATGGGGAGAAGGCAGGCATAGGTTATTGATAGGGGGCGATCAGCCATGATCACAATAAATGGCAGTGCTGGCTCGAAGGGCCGAATAGCCTCCTCCTGCACCTATTTTCTATGTTTCTATGTATGTTTCTAGATCACTCGACGAAAAAGACATAGTACAGTCATGGGCAGATTCACGGGTAATTTTCGGCCCATTTCCGTAACCGGCTTCTGTCTCCTCCCCAAAGATCCCATCACGGAGCAAAGATACTAGTGTGGAGACGGAAGCCGGTTACAGAAACATCCTCGTAAAAATCAAAGTTATTTGGGAAAAATCTTCTCCTCATTTTCAGAATTATAATTTATTAACACAAACTGTTCCCCCGCAACTTTGACTACACTGCGAGTCGGGTCGGGTCGGGTCAGGTCGGGTCGGGTCGGGTCGGGTCAGGTCGGGTCAGGTCGGGTCGGGTTACTAAAATGGATGACAAAAAGGCCCACGTTCCATTCCGTTGCGTACTACACGTCAGCCCATTGCATTTAGAAGGAGAGGGAAGAGACAAAGACAAGATTTTTGCCTTCCACCACAGTGAGGAGGTGTCTGGTGAACTCACTGTGGTGGATGTTAAATATGTGTTTATTGTGTGTTTTGTTATTTACTATATATATGACTGCAGGCAACGAAATTTCGTTCCGACCGCAAGGTCTGAATGATAATAATGTTTTCCAATCTTGCTTGCTATAGGATCTTTGGTACTTACACAATTCCCTGTCACAGAGGGCAGTGGAGGCCAAATTACAGGATGGATTTAAGAGAGAGTTAGATAGAGCTCTAGGGGTTAGTGGAGTCAAGGGATATGGGGAGAAGGCAAGAACGGGGTACTGATTGGGGATGATAAGCCATGATCACAGTGAATGGCGTGCTGGCTCGAAGGGCCGAATGGCCTACTCCTGCACCTATTGTCTATTGTCTATTGTCAAAATGAGTCAACACATCAAACAAAAAGCTTTTCACTGTACCTCGGTACACGTGACAATAAACTAAACTGAAACTGAACTGAATTAGTCATAGAGTGTGGAAACAGGCCGTTCGGCCAAGCCTGCCCGCACCAACCAGCATGTCTCATCCACATTCCATCTGCCTATGTTTAGTTTAATTTAATTTAGATTAGTTTAGATTAGTTTATTGTCGCATGAATGAGTCATAGAGTCTCAGAGTCACATGGCGTGGAAACAGGCTTTTCGGCCCAACTTGCCCACATCGACCAACATGTTCCATATACACTAGTCCCACCTGCTCACATTTAGTTTAGTTTAGTTTCGTGTCAACGCGTGGTAAGGATGGTGAAAGAAACCTGGTGGCATAGCTCAAGCAGATTAAACCTTGATCCCACTTTTTCTTCCTTCACTCGTTGGTCAGCATGGGCTCGGTGGGCCGAAGGGCCTTTTATCCGTACTGTTGTTTTCAATCAACTAAACCAGCAACTGCAGATGCTGGTTTACAAAAAAAGATGCAGTGCTGGAGTAATTCAGCAGGATAGGTGACATTTTGTGCCTCCTTCAGACTACCAACCTGAAATGTCACCTATCCATGTTCTCCACAGATGCTGCCTGACCTGCTGAGTTACTCCAGCACTCTGTGAAACGTCACCTATCCATGTTCTCCACAGATGCTGCCTGACCTGCTGAGTTACTCCAGCACTCTGTGAAACGTCACCTATCCATGTTCTCCACAGATGCTGCCTGACCCGCTGAGTTACTCCAGCACTCTGTGAAACGTCACCTATCCATGTTCTCCACAGATGCTGCCTGACCCGCTGAGTTACTCCAGCACTCTATGTCTTTTTTTTTTAATTGTTTTATACTTGGTTTATACTCGGATGGAAGAGTGGCACGGTGGCGCAGCGGTAGAGTTGCTGCCTCACAGCGCCTGAGATCCGGGTTCAATCCTGACTACAGGTGCTGTCTGTACAGAGTTTGTACGTTCTCCCTGTGACCACGTGCGGTTTTCTCCGGGTGCTCCTGTTTCCTCCCACACTCCAAAGATGTAAGGGTTCGTAGGTTAATTAGCTTCAGTAAAATTGTAAATTGTCCCAAGTGTGTATAGAATAATATGTGTACGGGGGGGGGTATCGCTGGCCAGCATGGAATCGGTGGGCTGAAGGGCCTGTTACCACGCTGTATCTCTTAAGCAGAAGCAGGCAAACGATCGCCGAGCTCGACCTGGGGCTCACGGCCGTTGCGGATCCGGATCCGCCCCCACTTCTATTTCCAGAGCGGGGCCAAGACGATTGGAGATACACAAAATGCTGGAGTAACTCAGCGGGGCCGGCAGCATTTCTGGAGAGAGGGAATGGGTGACGTTTCGGGTCAAGACCCTACTTTCAGGATGAAGAAGGGTCTCGACCCGAAACATCAGCCACTGTTCCTCTCCAGAGATGCTGCCGGTCCCGCTGAGTTACTCCAGCATTTTGTGTCCATCTTTAAATGACGTCACGTGCTCCAGACGGCTGTGCGGGCGCATGATGACACGCGTGACCTTCGCGCGACCGTCACTACCGGCCCGTCGCAAAAGTGACAGCCCAAGTGGGACAGGCCCTTAAAGATCTACATACCGATTGTAACATTCTGCGAAGCATACCAGCCAAAAGACATTCAAATGTGCCACATAAATAATCCCATTTGGTTTACAGAAGATGTTAGTGAACAGATTTAGTAATGAGTCTGTCAATTTGGGAACTTGCATGTGTGAAAACTGAGTAAAAAGCCTCCCAGATATCACACTGGCTGCATTCCAACTACTAAATCTGCCTCATTAAAAGCCTTGAACAATATGGGTGAGAGGGCATGGGAATTAATTCCTTACAGGAGTGCACGCAATGTTGAATGATAGTAAAGTCCAAGAAGGACTTTGCAACGAGTTGCAGAAAATGTTCTTGCTGAAAAGCTTACGTGCCTGTCCTACCTGGCGATTTCTTTCGACGACTGCCAGCGACATATCAGTGTCGCCAAAAGATTTTGTACATTTCAAAATCCGGCGGCGACAAAAAAAACTTTGCCACGCTTGAAAAAACACTGCTCGTCAATACGTCGTCACGGCGCAAATCTTTCGGTGACCATATGTGTCAGCCAATGATGCCGGCAGTTGCCAAAAAAAATCGGCAAGTGGGATAGCACTCTGTGAAACGTCACCTATCCATGTTCTCCACAGATGCTGCCTGACCCGCTGAGTTACTCCAGCACTCAGTTTTAACTTGCTGGTTAATTCTTAAGGTCAATTTTCTTATTGACTCCATTGGCATTCCCACGATGTTTGCAAATGTTACCTAAAAACATATTATTAAACTTTTATTTCTGACTCAAGGTCCAGACAAGAGGCGACATTACATAAAATATATTGCATATAAAAACACCATAAAATACATATAAAAGCTCAGTAAATTACTTATGAGCATCATAAATTATATATAAAAAACACAATACATGATTTAGAGTCCAGAATAGAAAGAAAGATCAGTGTCCTACAATGATACTAATGTCACACTAGAGGCAGGAAACATGTTCCCGATGTTGGGGGAGTCCAGAACCAGTTTAAGAATAAGGGGTACGCCATTTAGAACGGTGAGGAAATACTTTTTCTCACAGAGAGTTGTGAGTCTGTGGAATTCTCTGCCTCAGAGGTGGAGACGGGCTCTATGGATGCTTTCAAGAGAGAGCTAAATAGGGCTCTTAAATATAGCGGAGTCAGGGGATATGGGGAGAAGGCAGGAACGGGGTACTGATTGTGGATGATCAGCCATGATCACATTGAATGGCGGTGCTGGCTCGAAGGGCCGAATGGCCTACTCTTGCACCTATTGTCTATTGTCTATTGAGAGACGTTTATAGGTGACGTTTCAGGGCAAGACCCTTCAGTTTAGTTTAGTTCAGTTTCGAGTTGAGCGCACAAACAGGCTCTTCAGCGCACCAAGTCCGCAACGACCAGCGATCCCCGCACAATAGCACTATCCTACACGCTTGGGCCAATTTACAATTTTACTGGCCAATTAACATTCAAAATTGTACTGATGATACCTACTGATCTGTATCCAATAATATGAATATCACTGTACCTCGGTGCAGATGACAATAAAGTGCCTTTGAACATCGAACACCTGGAGAAAACCCACACAGGTCATGGGGAGAACGTACAAACTCCATACAGATGGCCACGGTGGCGCAGCGGTAGAGTTGCTACCTTACAGCGAATGCAGCGCCAGAGACCCGGGTTTGATCCCGACTACGGGTGCCATCTGTACGGAGTTTGTACGTTCTCCCCGTGACCTGCGTGGGTTTTCTCCGAATCTCCGGTTTCCTCCCACACTTCAAAGACGTGCAGGTTTGCAAGTTACTCGGCTTGGTAGATGTAAAAATTGTCCCTAGTGTGTGTAGGATAGCGTTAATGTGCGGGGGTTGCTGGTCGGAGCGGACCCAGAGGGCCGAAGGGCCTGTTTCCACGCTGTGTTTCTAAACTAAACTAAACCAAAAAGTCAGCACCCGTAGTCAGGATGGAACCGGGGTCTCTGCCGCTGTGAGGCAGCAACTCCACCGCTGCGCCACCGTGCCACACCTGAATGAGAAGTGAATGAGAAGTTGTTTTTAAGAAATGAAATAGTTCGCATTTACAGAGGCTTGCAAAAGTATTCATACCCCTTGAACTTTTCCAAATTTTGTCATGTTACAACCACAAACGTAAATGTATTTTATTGGGATTTTATGTGATAGACCAACACAAAGTGGTGCATAATTGTGAAGTGGAAGGAAAATGATACATGGTTTCCAAATTTTATTACAAATAAAAAACTGAAAAGTGTGGCATGCAAAAGTATTCAGCCCCCCTGAGTCAATACTTTGTAGAACCACCTTTCGCTGCAATTACAGCTGCAAGTCTTTTGGGGTATGTCTCTACCAGCTTTGCACATCTAGAGGCTGACATTTTTGCCCATTGTTCTTTGCAAAATAGCTCAAGCTCAGTCAGATTGGATGGAGAGCATCTGTGAACAGCAATTTTCAAGTCTTGCCAGAGATTCTCTATTGGATTTAGGTCTGGACTTTGACTGGGCCATTCTAACACATGAATATGCTTTGATCTAAACCATTCCATTGTAGCTCTGGCTGTATGTTTAGGGTCGTTGTCCTGCTGGAAGGTGAACCTCCGCCCCAGTCTCAAGTCTTTTGCAGACTCTAACAGGTTTTCTTCCAAGATTGCCCAGTATTTAGCTCCATCCATCTTCCCACGAACTCTGACCAGCTTCCCTGTCCCTGCTGAGGAAAAGTACCCCCACAGCATGATGCTGCCACCACCATGTTACACAGTGGGGATGGTGTGTTCAGGGTGATGTGCAGTGTTAGTTTTCCGCCACACATAGCGTTTTGCATTTAGGTCAAAAACTTCAATTTTGGTCTCATCAGACCAGAGCACCTTCCTCCACATGTTTGCTGTGTCCCCCACATGGCTTGTGGCAAACTGCAAATGGGACTTCTTATGGCTTTGTTTCAACAATGGCTTTCTTCTTGCCACTCTTCCATAATGGCCCGATTTGTGGAGTGCATGACAAATAGTTGTCCTGTGGACAGATTCTCCCACCTGAGCTGTGGATCTCTGCAGCTTTCCCAGAGTTACCATGGGCCGCTTGGCTGCTTCTCTGATCAATGCTCTCCTTGCCCGGCCTGTCAGTTTAGGTGGACGACCATGTCTTGGTAGGTTTGCAGTTGTGCCATACTCTTTCCATTTTCGGATGATGGATTGAACAGTGCTCCGTGAGATGTTCAAAGCTTGGGATATTTTTTTATAACCTAACCCTGCTTTAAACTTCTCCACAACTTTATCCCTGACCTGTCTGGTGTTTTCCTTGGGCTTCATGATGCCCAAGGAACATTGTTTGTTCACTAATGTTCTCTAACAAACCTCTGAGGCCTTCACAGAACAGCTGTATTTATACTGAGATTAGATTACACACAAGTGGACTCTATTTACTAATTAGGTGGACTTCCGAAGGCAATTGGTTGCACTGGATATTATTTAGGGGTATCAGAGTAAAGGGGGCTGAATACTTTTGCACACCACACTTTTCAGTTTTTTATTTGTAAAATAATTTGAAAACAATGTATCATTTTCCTTCCACTTCACAATTATGCGCCACTTTGTATTGGTCTATCACATAAAATCCCAATAAAATACATTTACGTTTGTGGTTTTAACGTGACAAAATGTGGAAAGGATCAAGGGGTATGAATACTTTTGCAAGCCACTGTAAATGTGTTGGAAGAAAAAATTTTAAAAAATGTGTTTTCTCCAGCTACGACAGTGAGGGTCGATTGACTAATGTCACGTTCCCCACCGGGGTGGTGTCCAATCTCCAGGGTGAGATGGAGAAGGCGATCACGGTGAACATCGAGTCGTCCAGCCGAGAGGATGACGTCAGCATCACAACCAACCTTTCATCAGTTGATGCCTTCTACACTCTTGTTCAAGGTACAATACACTGTCATGAGATCATAGACAATAGACAATAGACAATAGGTGCAGGAGTAGGCCATTTGGCCCTTCGAGCCACCACCGCCATTCAATGTGATCATGGCTGATCATCCCCAATCAGTACCCCGTTCCTGCCTTCTCCCCATATCCCCTGACTCTGCTATTTTTAAGAGCCCTATCTAGCTCTCTCTTGAAAACATCCAGTGAACCTGCCTCCACCGCCCTCTGAGGCAGAGAATTCCACAGACTCACCACTCTCTGTGAGAAAAAGTGTTTCCTCATCTCCATTCTAAATGGCTTACCCCTTATTCTTAAACTGTGGCCCCTGGTTCTGGACTCCCCCAACATCGGGAATATGTTTCCTGCCTCTAGCATGTCCAAGCCCTTAACAATCTTATATGTTTCAATGAGATCTCCTCTCATCCTTCTAAACTCTGAAGTTCTTGGAGCAGAATTAGGCCAGTCGGCTCATCAGGTCTACTCGGCCATTCAATCATGGCTGATCTTTCTTTCCCTTTCAACCCCATTCTCCTGCCTTCTCCCCATAACCTATGACTCCCGTACTAATCAAGAATCTATCTCGGCCTTAAAAATATCCACTGACTTGGCCTCCACAGCCTTCTGTGGGAATGAATTCCACAGATTCACCACCCTCTGACTAAAGAAATTCCTCCTCATCTCCTGCTTAAAGGAACATCTTTTAATTCTGAGGCTGTGCCATCTGTTCCGAGACTCTCCCACTAGTGGAAACATTTAGAAGGTTGTGGGCCAAAAGCGGGCAGGTGGGACTAGTGTAGATGGGGCATGTTGGTCGGTATGGGCAAGTTGGGCCAAAGGGCCTGAGTCCACACTCTATCACTCCATGACTAAGAGAAATATACAGAGGCCAATTCACCTACAAACCTGCACGTCTTTGGGATGTGGGAGAAAAGCCACACGGTCACAGGGAGAGCGTGCAAACTCCACGCAGAGAGCACTTGACATTTGACAATAAGATACTCTTGACCAGGGAGACACTTTTAAGCTTCAGGTATCCTGTCACTTTGCTGAAGGTGAATGTTTCTGCTGTGTTTCAGACCAGTTGCGGAACAGTTACCAGGTGGGCTACGACGGCTCTCTGCGTGTCATGTACGCGAACGGCATGGACACCAGCTTCCAGACGGAGCCCCACATCCTGGCCGGCACGGTCAACCCCATCATCGCCAGGCGCAACGTCACCCTGCCTTTGGAGAACAGCTTGAACCTGGTGGAGTGGCGCTTCAGGAAGGAGCAGGCCAGGGGGAAGGTCAGCGTCTTCGGACGCAAGCTGCGGGTAAACTCAACGCTCTTCATCTTTCCTCAATTTAGTTCAGAGACACAGCACAGAGGCAGGTACCTTCAGAAGGTAGCATGAAGCAACTCTTCTGGTCAACTTGTTTAAGAAGGAACTGCAGATGCTGGAAAAACTGAAGGTAGACAAAAATGCTGGAGAAACTCAGCGGGTGAGGCAGCATCTATGGAGCGAAGGAAATAGATGACGTTTTGGATCTCGACCACTGAGTTTCTCCAGCATTTTCGTCTACCTTCTTGCGGTCAACTTTATCAGTTTAGTTAGTAAGACGTATCATTGAACATTGTGATCAACTTTTGATCATTTAGTTTAGTTAGATACATAGAAAAATAGGTGCAGAAGTAGGCCATTCGGCCCTTCGAGCCAGCACCACCATTCACAATCTACAATCAGTACCCCCAGATACCGTGAAAATCATTGTGCTGCTTACTATCCATGCAGATCATACCATAGAGAAAGAAGGAACTGCAGATACTGGGATACAAAAATAGACACAGTGTGCTGGAGTAACTCAGCAGGTCAGGCAGCATCTCTGGAGAACATGGATGGGTAACGTTTCACAGAGTACTGGAGTAATTCAGCGGGTCAGGCAGCATCTATGGAGAACATGGATAATGTCAAAATGTCATCTTTTTAGTTTCAGTTCAGAGATACAGCGCAGAAAGAGCCCTTCCAGCCCACCGATGTCCGCACAGACCAGCGATCCCCGCACATTAACACCATCCTACACCCACTGGGGACAATATTTTACACTTGCACCAAGCCAATTAACCTACAAACTTGTACGTCTTTGGAGTGTGGGAGGGAACCGAAGATCACGGGGGAAAACCCACGCAATTCATGGGGAGAACGTGCAAACACAGTACAGACAGCAACCATCGTCGGGTTTGAACCCGGGTCTCCAGCGCTGTGAGGCAGCAACACTAATGGGTAACCATGTTAATGGAGCATGGGGTGACAGGCATCTTAGGAACTGTAAGAGGCAATCTCGGATCGTAATCAGCATGTCAGCTTGCAGCAATTTAATGTGGAGTGAGAATTGACTGAAGTGAGGCTTCATATTAGTATAAAGAAAGACAGTTCAACTCATTTCTCACTTCCATCAAGAACCCTTGTCGGCTAATCGGCACCAAGGAAGAATTAATCATTCCTGATTAAAGCTGTGTCGAAAATAACTGGGCTGTTTGATGAGGAGGACATTAGAGAAGTCATTATCTGTTCTGATTCTGCAGCTGCTCTTGAAACTTTAAGAGTAGGGAAATCTAACACTCGTCCTGACATTCTAAATGAAATCTTGAGTGTGTTTTCTAGAATTGGGTTTGCGTGTAACATCACTTTTTGCTGGGTTCCCGAGCATGCTGGAATGAGCAGGTGGACCTCATAGCAAAGGAGAGTTTAAGAAGAGAAATAGATATCCATGTATCATTGGGGAGAGTGGAACTGAGAGAAATAATTAAAGAGGGCTTAACAAAAGAATGGCAGAGGGGATGGGAAAAGGAAGTCAGCGGTAGACACTACTTTTCTGTACAAGCTGAAGTTAGAAAAATATGTTTCTGTACATCTCTGTCCCGTAGGGACTCAATTAGACTGTGTAGATTAAGGTTGGGACATTGTGGGTTAAATTGCTGTTTGTGCATTGTAGGGAAACATGTTTCTGGCTTGTGTGAATGTGGGAGTAAGGAGACAGCTAAGCATGTTTTCCTAGAATGTAAAAAGTATAGGGTAGGAAGAAAGGCATTGTTTGCTAGACTGACAGGACTTGGAGTTGAGGCTTTTTCTGTTTTATCTTTGTTTGGACACAGTGAGAAACATCAGCTGATATCCAGGGCTGTTCTTCAATTCCTGCATGTTACAGGACTGTATGTAAGAATTTAGTTCAAACTGTGACCTGTGGAGGGCAGTAATACGCTTAGCAGCGTCTACACTGTCGGAATCCTATAAGAAGAAGAAGAAGAAGATGAGGAGGACATCAACAATTTAGTTTGGAGAGGGTGCAGAGGAGGTTTACCAGAAAGCTGTTAAAGAAGGAACTGCAAATGCTGGAAAATCGAAGGTAGAAAAAATGCTGGAGAAACTCAGTGGGTGAGACAGCATCTATGGAGCGAAGGAAATAGGCGACGTTTCGGGCCGAAACCCTTCTTCAGACTGATGTGAGGCTGGGGTGGGGGTGCGGCAAGAAGAAAGGAAGAGGAGGAGCCAGAGGGCTGAGGGAGAGCTGAGAAGGGGAGGAGACAGTAAGGGCTATTTAAAATTGGAGAAGTCAATATTCATGCCGCTGGGGTGCAAACTATCCAAGCGAAATATGAGGTGCTGCTTCTCCAATTTGAGGTGGGACTCACTCAGGCCATGGAGGAGGCCCCGGACAGAGAGGTCGGATTCGGAATGGGAGGGGGAGTTGAAGTGCTGAGCCACCGGGAGATTGGTTGGTTATTGCGAACCGAGCGGAGTTGTTGGGCGAAGCGATCGCCAAGCCTACACTTGGTCTCACTGATGAAGAGAATGTGACACCTAGAGCAGCGGATGCAATAGCTGAGGTTGGAGGAGGTGCAGATGAACCTCTGCCGTACCTGGAACGACTGCTTGGGTCCTTGTATAGAGTCAAGGGGGGAGGTAAAGCCTGGATTAGACTGTATTAGCTATAGGGAAATATTGGACTCACTTGAATTGTTATCTCTAGGTCGCTGGAGTCTACTTTTGTTTAGTTCCGCCTATTATTGTCACGTCTCAAACCAAAACGTCACCTATTCCTTCGCTCCATAGATTGTGCCACACCCGCTGAGTTTCTCCAGCATTTTTGTCTACCTTCGATTTTTCCAGCATCTGCAGTTCTTTCTGAAACAATACTCTGATTGTGGCTTCGCAAACATCGTAAATAACTGCGACATAACCTCCCAAATACTATACTTGAGGTGTGTAAAGGGCCTGTCCCACTTAAGCAACTTTTTCGGCGACTGCCGGCACCCGTCACAGGCGAGCGACAACTTTCAACATGTTGAAAATCCAGCGGCGACCAGAAAGACGCTACGACTCTTTGGGTGACTGAGGAGACGTACGACCGCACAGGCGACATGTCGCGGGGTGACACCTGTATGGACGTGAGTAGTAGCTGGATTTTCAACATGTTGAACATTTTCGGTGACCTGCTGCGACTAATGACAGGTGCCGGCAGTTGCCGAAAAAGTCGCGTAAGTGGGACAGGCCCTTTAGCAGGAACTGCAGGTGCTCGTTTACACTGGAGAGAGACTCAAAATTCAAGAGTAACTCAGCGGGTCGGGCAGCATTTACAGAGAAGAGGAATAGGTGATGTTTCAGGTCATGACTGGTCTGATGAAGGGTCTTGGCCCGAAATGTCACCTATCCCTCTTCTCCAGAGATGGTGCCTGACCCGCTGAGTTACTCCAACACTCTGTGAAACGTCACCTATCCATGATCTCCAGAGATGCTGCCTGACCCACTGAGTTACTCCAGCATTTGGTACAGTACAGTGTGAGATTTTTTTTTGCTGTGTTCTACAGTGGAAAGACTATACCATGTGGGGTTGAGGGGAGAGCTGATAATACAATTATGAATGGCATAGATAGGGTAGACAGTCAGAACCTTTTCCCCAGGGTGGAAATGTGCAGCACTAGAGGTCATAGAGGTAAGGTAATAGGGGGAAAGTTTAAAGGCAAATTTATTTATATTGCACCATTCGTACAAGCAGCAATTCACAGTGCTTTACAAAAGAAACAAAAGAATAACATAGTAAAAAGACAGCAGAACAACCAAACAACACAGGACAACAAAATAGCCAATAATCAAAAATCACAAAACAAGCAATAAGACAAATGCATGAATAGTAAAACAAAGTCACGAAAACAATAAAACTATTTTAAAAGCAAATAAAAGGGATAAGATTAGAAGGTTAAGATTACCTGCATGTTGGGTTATGGAAAAGCTACAGTAAACAACAGTGTTTTTAGGCCTGATTTAAATGAGCTTACAGTCTGTACACACCTCAGGTGTTCAGGGAGCTTGTTCCACAGGTGTGGAGCATAAAAACTGAACGCTGCTTCAGCCTTTTTAGTTCTGACCCTGGGAACACAGAGTAAACCTGTCCCTGAAGACCTGAGGAGTCTAGGTGCCTCATATAGAACAAGAAGGTCAGAGATGTATTTTGGACCCAGACCATTCAGTGCCTTGTAGGCCAGTAACAGAATTTTAAAATCTATCCTTTTACACACAGGGAGCCAGTGCAAAGATTGAAGGACAGGTGTAATGTGGTCCATTTTCTTGGTGTTGGTCAAGACTCTGGCAGCGGCATTCTGGACAAGCTGCAGTTGTTTAATTGATTTTATACTGAGACCTGTAAAGATACCATTACAATAATCTAACCTACTGAAGATATCTGCATGAACAAGTTTTTCAGTGTCTTCTTTGGACAGAAATCCCTTGATTCTTGCAATGTTTTTTAGATGGTAATAGGCAGATTTGGTAATGGTTTTAAATATGGCTGTTAAAATTCAAATCCGAGTCCAGAACTACACCAAGGTTTCTGGCTTTGTCTGTGGTTTTCAGTGCGATTGAGGCAAGTTGAGCACTCATCTCTAGCCTTGTATTTTTGGGACCAAAGACAATAATTTCTGTCTTATTTGCATTGAGCTGGAGGAAGTTCTGGTTCATCCACTCATTGATTTGTTTGACACACTGACTAAAGGAGATGTGTGGGTCAAGTATTTTTACACAGAGGGTGGTGGGTGCCTGGAATGCACTGCCAGGGGTGGTGGTGGAGGCAGATACGATAGTGGCGTTTAAAACGCTTTTAGACAGGCACATGAATAGGCAGGAAATGGAGGGATATGGATCCCGTGCAGGCAGAGGAGATCAGTTTAAATTGGCATCATGTTCGACACGGACATCGTGGGCTGTTCCTGTGCTGCACTTTTCTATAGAAACAAGGAACTGCAGATGCTGGTTTACAAAGAATTGCTGGAGTAACTCAGCGGGTCAGGCAGGGTATCTGGAGAACATGGATAGGTGATGTTTTCGGGTCCAAAGAAGTGTCCCGATCTGAAATGCCATCTATCCATGTTCTCCAGAGATGCTGCCTGACCTGCTTTAGAGATACAGCGCGGAAACAGGCCCTTCGGCCCATCGAGTTCGCACCGACCAGCGATTACCCCGTACACCAGCACTATCTGACACACTATGGTCAATTTACCATTTACACCAAACCCAATGAACCTGTAAGCCTGCACTTCTGTGGAGTGTGGGAGGAAACCAGAGCTCCCAGAGAAAACCCACACAGGTCTCACACAACCCACACAACCCACACGGAGAATGTACAAACTCCGTACAGACTGCACCTGTAGTCAGGATCGAACCTAGATCTCTGCCACTGTAAGGCAGCAACTCTACCGCTGTGCCAACCCATGATTAACATATGATGAGCGTCTGACGGCACTGGGCCTGTACTCGCTGGCGTTTGGAAGGATGAGGGGGAACCTCATTGAAACATACAGAATAGTTAAAGGCCTGGATAGTGGATGTGGAGAGGATGTTTCCACTAGTGGGAGAGTCTGGAACTAGAGGCCACAGCCTCAGAATAAAATGATGTCCCTTTAGGAAGTAGATGAGGAAAAATATCTTTAGTCAGAGGGTGGTGAATCTGTGGAATTCATTGGGGAGGCAGGAGAATGGGATTGAGAGGGGAAGATAGATCAGCCATGATAGAATCGTGGAGTAGATGGGCTAAATGGCCTAATTCTGCTCCTAGAACTTACAAACATATGACCCGCTGTCACGCGGTTAATTCCCGGGATGGCGGGACTGTCATATGCTGAGAGAATGGAGTGGCTGGGCTTGTATACTCTGGAGTTTAGAAGGATGAGACGGGATCTTATGGAAACATATAAGATTATTAAGGGTTTGGACACGCTAGAGGCAGGAAACATGTACCCGATGTGGGGGAGT
The DNA here is from genome assembly GCA_035221665.1 of Okamejei kenojei. Lineage (NCBI taxonomy): Eukaryota > Metazoa > Chordata > Chondrichthyes > Rajiformes > Rajidae > Okamejei > Okamejei kenojei. The sequence goes on from CM069133.1 coordinate 4,796,841, forward strand.
CCAGAACCAAGGGCCACAGTAAGGGGTAAGCCATTCAGAACGGAGATGAAGAAAAACTTTTTCACACAGAGAGTTGTGAGTCTGTGGAATTCTCTGCCTCAGAAGGCGGTGGAGGCAGGTTCTCTGGATACTTTAAAGAGAGAGTTAAATAGAGCTCTTAAAGAAAGCGGAGGCAGGGGATATGGGGAAAAGGCAGGAACGGGGTACTGATTGTGAATGATCAGCCTTGATCATCCACAATTAGTCCAGAACCAGGGGCCGCAGTTTAAGAATAAGGTTTAAGCCATTTAGAACGGAGATGAGGAAACACCTTTTCACACAGAGGGTTGTGAGTCTGTGTAATTCTCTGCCTCAGACGGCGGTGGAGGCCGGTTCCCTGGATGCTTTCAAGAGAGAGCTAGATAGGGCTCTTAAAGATAGCGGATATGGGTAGAAGGCATAAATGGGGTACAGGTTGTGGATGACCAGCCATGATCACATTGAATAGCGGTGCTGGCTCGAAGAGCCGAATGGCCTACTCCTGCACCTATTGTCTATTGTAACTTCTTAACTTTGTTCATTCGTAACTGTCACTGTATGTCATGTTGTTACTTGTGGGCGGAGCACCAAGGCAAATTCCTTGTATGTGAATACTTGGCCAATAAACTTACTTACTTACTGACCTGTTACTCCAGCACTTTGTGTCTGTTTTCTCTATGTTCTGCGTACCTCCCTGTTGATTGGTGTTTGGTTCTGTTCCTTGGTCCGCCTTTGCAGGTAAATGGTCGGAACCTTCTCTCCATCGACTTTGACCGGACCACTCGGACGGAGAAGATCTACGACGACCACCGCAAGTTCCAGCTGCGGATCCTGTACGACCAGTCGGGCCACCCCACCCTGTGGCTGCCGAGCAGCCGGCTGGTCGCCGTCAACATCACCTACTCCTCCACCGGCCAGATTGCCGGCATCCAGAGAGGGCCGCTGGGGGAGAAGATTGAGTACGACGCGCAGGGGAGAATCGTCTCCCGTGTACTGACCGACGGCAAAACCTGGAGCTACACCTACCTGGACAAGGTGAGGAAGGAACTAGGGTCACCTTACCTGGATCAGGTGGGGAAGGAATGGGAGACATCTCACCTGGATGATGTGAGAAATGAATTGGGGGCTTCTTACCTGGACAAGGTGAGGAAAGAACTGGGGGGGCTTCCCACCTCCAGAGATGCTGCCTCACCCAAGAGATGGAACTGGGGGCACCTTACCTGGGTAATGTGAGAAGGAGGTAGACAAAAGTGCTGGAAAAACTCAGCAGGGTGCAGCAGCATCTAAGGAGCGAAGGAAATAGGAACGTTTCGTCCCAAAACATTGCCTATTTCCTTTGCTCCTTAGATACTGCTGCACCTGCTGAGTTTCCCCAGCACTTTTGTCTACCTTCGATTTTCCAGCTTCTGCAGTTCCTTCTAAAAAACATAATGTGAGGAGCTGGGAGCTAAGAATAAGGAGTAAGCCATTTAGAACGGAGACGAGGAAACACTGTGGAATTCTCTGCCTCAGGGGGCGGTGGAGGCTGGTTCTCTGGATGCTTTCAGGTGAGAGCTAGATAGGGCTCTTAAAGATAGAGTCGTCAGGGGATATGGGGAGAAGGCAGGAACAGGGTACTGATTGGGGATGATCAGCCATGATCACATTGAATGGCGGTCGAAGGGCCAAATGGCCTACTCCTGCACCGATTGTCTATTGTCTACACCAACCTCAGCAAGGTGAGGAAGGAACTAGGGACATCTTACCTGGATCAGGCGAGGAAGGAATGGGGGCTTCTCAGCTGGACAAGGTGATGATGGAATAGGAGAAATCTCACCTGGATAAGGTGAGAAATGAATTGGGGGCTTCTTATCTAGACAGGTGAGAAGGAACGGGAGACATCTTCCTTGGACAAGGTGAGATAGGGCACCTCACCTGGATCAAGGTGAGGAAGGAACTCGGGGCCTCCCACCTGAACAGGTGGGGAAGGAACAGGGAGCATCGCACTTAGAGAAGGTGAGGACAGAACGGGTGGTCATCTTACCTGGGGAAGGTGAGAAGGAACTGGGGGGTTTCTTACCTGGACAAGGTGAGGAAGTAACTGGGGACTACTCACCTGGTCAAAGTGAGAAAAGAACTGGGGACATCTTACCTGGAACAGGTGAGGAAGGAACTGAGCATCTCACCTGGGAAGGTGAGAAGGAACAGGGCTTCTCACCTGGTTCAGGTGAGGAAAGAACTAAGGGCTTTCAGACTGAAGAAGGGTCTCGACCTGCAATGTCGCCCATTCCCTCTCTCCAGTGATGCTGCCTCACCCGCTGAGTTACACCAGCATTTTGTGTCTACCTTCGATGTAAACCAGCATCTGCAGTTCTTTCCTACACATAGAAATTGAGAGGTCTTGTTGCAGTTACGTAAAACATTGATAGAAACATAGAAACATAGAAAATAGGTGCAGGAGGAGGCCATTTAATTATTTAATTAGCTTTTTATGAATTTGTAATGATCTGTAAATAAAATGGGAATGGGAGCATGAAAATGTTCCCAATATGTGGCCTCCAGAATATTGTACTCTTCCTGTCAATGGCCGTCCAATTAATTAAGGCACAAGGAACTGCAGATGCTGGTTTACCAGGAAAAAAGACACAAAGTGTATAAAATCAAGCGAGAACAATAGACAATAGATGCAGGAGGAGGCCATTCGGTCCTTCGAGCCAGCACCGCCATTCATCGTGATCATGGCTAATCGTCCCCAATCAATAACCCGTGCTTGCCTTCTCCCCATATCCCTTGATACCACTAGCCCCTAGAGCTCTATCCAACTCTCTCTTAAATCCATCCAGTGACTTGGCCTCCACTGCCCTCTGTGGCAGGGAATTCCACAAATTCACAACTCTCTGGGTGAAAATGTTTTTTCTCACCTCCCCTTTATTCTAAGACTGTGGCCCCTGGTTCTGGACTCGTCCAACATTGGGAACATTTTTCCTGCATCTAGCTTGTCCAGTCCTTTTATAATTTTATATGTTTCTATAAGATCCCCCCTCATCCTTCTAAACTCCAGTGAATACAAGCCTAGTCTTCAATTTTTCCTCGTATGTTCAATGTCCTATGTTCTATGTCCTATGATCTATGATCTATGATCTGTGTTCTATGATCTATGAGGTGTGTTCTCTGATGCGTGTTCTCTGATCGATGTAGTGTATTCTCCACTCTATGCTCTATATTCTCTATATTCTCTATTGGGAGTGATGATGATTATGTGCTGTGTTTTCCAGTCGATGGTGCTGCTGCTCCACAGCCAGCGTCAGTACATATTTGAGTATGACCTCGTGGACCGCCTGTCGGCAGTGACCATGCCGAGTGTTGCCCGTCACACCATGCAGACCATCCGCTCGGTCGGCTACTACCGCAACATCTACAACCCGCCAGAGAGCAACGCCTCCATGCTGGTGGACTACAGCGAGAGCGGGCTGCTGCTGCAGACGGCCTACCTGGGCACGGGCCGGCGTGTGCTGTACAAGTACCGGCGCACCTCCAAGCTGTCCGAGCTGCTGTACGACAGCACGCGGGTCAGCTTCGGCTACGACGAGACGGCGGGCGTGCTGAAGACCGTCAACCTGCAGAGCGAGGGCTTCATCTGCACCATCCGCTACCGCCAGGTGGGGCCGCTGGTCGACCGGCAGATCTTCCGCTTCAGCGAGGACGGCATGGTCAACGCCCGCTTCGACTACAGCTACGACAACAACTTCCGCGTCACCAGCATGCAGGCGGTCATCAACGAGACCCCTCTGCCCATCGACCTCTACCAGTTTGACGACATCTCGGGCAAGGTGGAGCAGTTCGGCAAGTTCGGCGTCATCTACTACGACATCAACCAGATCATCTCCACGGCGGTGATGACCTACACCAAGCACTTTGACGCCCACGGGCGCATCAAGGAGATCCAGTACGAGATCTTCCGCTCGCTGATGTACTGGATCATCGTGCAGTATGATAGCATGGGCCGGGTGACCAAGCGGGAGATGAAGATCGGCCCCTTTGCCAACACCACCAAGTACGGCTACGAGTACGACGTGGACGGCCAGCTGCAGACCGTCTACCTGAACGACAAGATCGTGTGGCGCTACAACTACGACCTCAACGGCAACCTGCACCTGCTCAACCCAGGCAGCAGCGCCCGCCTGACCCCGCTGCGCTACGATCTGCGCGACCGGATCACCCGCCTGGGCGACGTGCAGTACCGGCTGGATGAGGACGGCTTCCTGCACCAACGTGGTGGCGACGTCTTTGACTATAACTCCAAGGGTCTCCTCGTCAGGGTCTACAGCAAGGTGGGCGGCTGGACCATCCGGTACCGCTACGACGGCCTGGGCCGCCGCGTCTCCAGCCGGATCAGCAGCGGCCAGCACCTCCAGTTCTTTTACGCTGACCTTAGCTACCCCAACCGCATCACCCACGTCTACAACCACTCCAGCTCCGAGATCACCTCCTTCTACTACGACCTGCAGGGGCATCTCTTCGCCATGGAGATCAGCAGCGGCGAGGAGTTCTACATCGCTTGCGACAACACCGGCACGCCCTTGGCGGTCTTCAGCAGCAACGGGCGCATGATCAAGCAGATCCAATACACGGCCTACGGCGAGATCTACCTGGACTCCAACCCCGACTTCCAGCTCATCATTGGCTTCCACGGAGGCCTCTACGAATCTTTGACCAAGCTGATTCACTTCGGGGAGAGGGACTACGATATCCTGGGCGGCCGCTGGACCAGGCCGGACATTCATCTGTGGATGCAAGTGGCCAATGACCCAGCACCATTCAATCTCTACATGTTCAACAATAATAACCCGGTGGGCAAAGTCCAGAACGTCAAGGACTACATCACAGGTGAGACAAAAGAGAGATCTGCCAAGTATAGCCACTTGCTACCTCAATGTATAGGAAGGAACTGCAGATGCTGGTTTACACCAAAGATGTAAAGACTCAAAACGCTGGAGTAACTCAGCGGGTCAGGCAGCATCTCTAGGCAAAAGGAGTAGGTGACGTTTCGGGTCGAGACCCTTGTTCAAACTGTGTCTGAAGAAGGGTCTCGACCCGAATCATCACGTATTCCTTTTCTCCAGAGATGCTGCCTGACCCGCTGACTTATAGCCTTGTCCCACGGTACGAGTTCATTCCAAGAGCTCTCCCGAGTTTTAAAAAAATCAAACTCGAAAGCACGGAGAATGAACGTAGCGGGTACGTCGAAGCTCGGGGACGTCTCTTAGCGCTAACGGCAGGTACTCGGGAAGACTCGCTAACGGCAGGTAAGCACGGGAAGACTCGTGAAGATTTTTCAACATGATGAAAAATGTCCACGAGAGCCCCGAGTGGCCATTACCATAAATCTCCGAGTTTGAATCAGGGGAAACTCGAGGAGAGCTCTTGGAATGAACTCGTACCGTGAGACAGGGGTATAACTCCAGCTTTATTCTCGCAGCAAGTAGCACTTAGTTTCAGTTCAGTTGAGTTTAGTTTATTGTCACGTGTACCGAGGTACAGTGAAAAGCTTTTTGCCGCGTGCTAACCAGTCAGCGGAAAGACTGTACTTGACTACAATCGAGGCGTTCACAGTGTACAGACACATGATGAAGGGAAATACGGAAATACTATTCAGTGCAAGAGAGTTAAGGGTGGTGATTGTCAAAAGTAATCACAACACAACAATTAGATTTTATACTTGCCGCAGAACAAAGTTTAGTTTTAGTTTTTAGAGATAGATATATATCATGGAAACAGACCATTCGGCCCACAAAGTCTACACCAACCAGCGATCACCCCGTATCGACTCACAGAAGCCAATTAACTTACAAACCTGTGCGTCTTTGGAGGAGTTTGGGAGGAAACCGGAACACCCGGAGAAAACCCGGAGAACGTGCAAACTCCGTACAGACAGCACCCATGATCCGGATTGAGCCCGGGTCTCTGGCACTGTGAGGCAGCGACACCCTGTTTGTCGTTTTTATCAGGTACCTGGTGGGAGAGGTCAGGTCACCAGGTGTACGGTACATATAAAACCTTCCCAGACATCTGATCGCTCTCCTCCTTCCCAATCCTAAGATCAGAAGACTAATACCCCGTTGTCAGGTTTGAACCTGGGTCTCTGGCGCTTTAAGGCAGCAACTCTATCGCTGCGCCACCGTGCCGTCCTTAGACCGAGAAAATAAATAGTCAACGAGACTATGTTAAATATGCAAAGTTGTTCTTCCTGACGAGCTTTGGTCATAAGTTCATGTTCATAAATGATAGGAGCAGAATTAGGCCATTTGGCCCATCAGGTCTACCCCTACATTCAATCATGGCTGATCTATCTCTCCTGTTTAAGAAAGAAATGCAGATGCGGGTAAAATCGAAGGTGGACAAAAAATGCTGGAGTAACTCAGCGGGTGAGGCAGCATCTATGGAGAGACTCGAGACCCTTCTTCAAACTGAAGAAGGGTCTCGACCCGAAACGTCGCCTATTCATTCTCTCCATAGATGCTGCCTCACCCAAACATAGAAACATAGAAACATAGAAATTAGGTGCAGGAGTAGGCCATTCAGCCCTTCGAGCCTGCACCGCCATTCAATATGATCATGGCTGATCATCCAACTCAGTATCCCGTACCTGCCTTCTCTCCATACCCTCTGATCCCCTTAGCCACAAGGGCCACATCCAACTCACTCTTAAATATAGCCAATGAACTGGCCTCAACTACCCTCTGTGGCAGAGAGTTCCAGAGACTCACCACTCTCTGTGTGAAGAAAGTCTTTCTCATCTCGGTCTTAAAGGATTTCCCCCTTATCCTTAAGCTGTGACCCCTTGTCCTGGACTTCCCCAACATCAGGAACAATCTTCCTGCATCTAGCCTGTCCAACCCCTTAAGAATTTTGTAAGTTTCTATAAGATCCCCTCTTAATCTCCTAAATTCCAGAGAGTATAAACCGAGTCTATCCAGTCTTTCTTCATAAGACAGTCCTGACATCCCAGGAATCAGTCTGGTGAACCTTCTCTGCACTCCCTCTATGGCAATAATGTCCTTCCTCAGATTTGGAGACCAAAACTGCACGCAATACTCCAGGTGTGGTCTCACCAAGACCCTGTACAACTGAAGTAGAACCTCCCTGCTCCTGTACTCAAATCCTTTTGCTATGAAAGCTAACATACCATTCGCTTTTTTCACTGCCTGCTGCACCTGCATGCCTACTTTCAATGACTGGTGTACCATGACACCCAGGTCTCGCTGCATCTCCCCTTTTCCTAATCGGCCACCATTTAAATAATAGTCTGCTTTCCTGTTTTTGCCACCAAAGTGGATAACCTCACATTTATCCACATTATACTGCATCTGCCAAACATTTGCCCACTCACCCAGCCTATCCAAGTCACCTTGCAGTCTCCTAGCATCCTCCTCACAGCGAACACTGCCCCCCAGCTTAGTGTCATCCGCAAACTTGGAGATATTGCCTTCAATTCCCTCATCCAGATCATTAATATATATTGTAAATAGCTGGGGTCCCAGCACTGAGCCCTGCGGTACCCCACTAGTTACTGCCTGCCATTGTGAAAAGGACCCGTTTACTCCTACTCTTTGCTTCCTGTTTGCCAGCCAGTTCTCTATCCACATCAATACTGAACCCCTAATACCGTATGCTTTAAGTTTGTATACTAATCTCTTATGTGGGACCTTGTCGAAAGCCTTCTGGAAGTCCAGATATACCACATCCACTGGTTCTCCCTTATCCACGCTACTAGTTACATCCTCGAAAAATTCCACAAGATTCGTCAGACATGATTTACCTTTTGTAAATCCATGCTGACTTTGTCCAATGATTTCACCACTTTCCAAATGTGCTGCTATCCCATCTTTAATAACTGACTCTAGCAGTTTCCCCCACTACCGATGTTAGACTAACTGGTCTGTAATTCCCCGTTTTCTCTCTCCCTCCCTTCTTAAAAAGAGGGGTTACATTTGCTACCCGCCAATCCTCAGGAACTACTCCAGAATCTAAAGAGTTTTGAAAGATTATCACTAATGCATCCACTATTTCCTGAGCTACTTCCTTAAGTACTCTGGGATGCAGCCTATCTGGCCCTGGGGATTTATCGGCCTTTAATCTATTCAATTTACCCAACACCACTTCCCGACTGACCTGGATTTCACTCAATTCCTCCTTTGACCCACAGTCCCCTGCTATTTCAGGTAGATTATTTATGTCTTCCTTAGTGAAGACGGAACCAAAGTAGTTATTCAATTGGTCCGCCATATCCTTGTTCCACCCGCTGAGTTTCTCCAGTATCTCTCCCTCCTAACCCCATTCATATAACCATATAACCATATAACAATTACAGTACGAAAACAGGCCCTCTCGGCCCTTCCAGTCCGTGCCGACCATTTGTTTTCCCCTAGTCTCATCTACCTGCACTCAGACCATACCCCTCCATTCCCTTCACGTCCATATACCTATCCACTTTACTCTTAAATGTTAAAATCGATCCTGCCTCCACCACTTCTGCTGGAAGCTCATTCCACACAGCCACCACCCTCTGAGTAAAGAAGTTTCCCCCTCACGTTACCCCGAAACTTCTGTCCCTTAATTCTCATGTCACGCCCTCTTATTTGAATCTTCCCTACCCTCAATGGGAAAAACGTATCCACGTCAACTCTGTCTATCCCTTTCATCATTTTAAAGACCTCAATCATGTCCCCCCTTAACCTTCTGCGCTCCAAAGAATAAAGACCTAACTTGTTCGACTTTTCTCTGTAACATAGTTGCTGGAACCCTGGCAACATTCTAGTAAATCTCCTCTGTACTCTCTCTATTTTGTTGACATCCTTCCTATAACTAGGCGACCAAAATTGTACACCATACTCCAGAATTGGTCTTACCAATGCCTTGTACAATTTTAACATTACTTCCCTACTCCTGTATTCAATGCTCTGATTTATAAAGGCCAGCACACCAAAGGCTTTCTTTACCACCCTATCTACATGCGATTCCACCTTCAGGGAACTATGCACAGTTATTCCTAGATCCCTCTGTTCCACAGCATTCCTCAATTCCCTACCATTTACCATGTGCGTCCTATTTTGATTTGTCCTGCCAAGATGTAGCACTTCACACTTAACAGCATTAAACTCCATCTGCCATCTTTCAGCCCACTTTTCTAAATGACCCAAATCTCTCTGTAGACTTTGAAAATCTACTTCATTATCCACAATACCACCTATCTTAGTATCATCTGCATACTTACTTATCCAATTTTCCACCCCATCATCCAGATCATTGATGTACATGACAAACAACAGTGGACCCAACACAGATCCCTGAGGCACCCCACTGGTCACCGGCTTCCAACCTGACAAACAGCCATCCACCATTACTCTCTGACATCTCCCATTCAGCCACTGTTGAATCCATCTTGCCACTCCGCCATTAACACCCAAAGATTGAACCTTCTTAACCAACCTTCCATGGGGAACCTTGTCAAAGGCCTTACTGAAATACATATAGACAACATCCACTGCTTTACCCTCATCAATTTCCCTAGTTACCGCTTCAAAAAATTCAAATCCATGTTGACTGTTCCTGATCAGACCCTGTTTATCCAGATGCTTATATATATTATCTCTAAGTATCCTTTCCATTAATTTGCCCACCACTGACGTCAAACTAATAGGTCTATAATTGATAGGTTTATTCTTTGAACCCTTTTTAAACAATGGAACAACATGCGCAGTACGCCAATCCTCCGGCACTATTCCCGTTTCTAATGACATTTGAAATATTTCTGTCATAGCTCCTGCTATTTCTACACTAACTTACCTCAATGTCCTAAGGAATATCCTGTCAGGACCTGGAGACTTATCCACTTTTATATTTTTCAAAAGTGTCAGTACTTCCTCCTCTTTGAATCTCATAGTTTCCATAGCTACTCTACTTTTTCCCCTTAACTCACAGAGTTCAATATCCTTCTCCTTGGCGAATACCAAAGAAAATAAATTGTTCAATATCTCCCCCATCTCTTTTGGCTCTGCAGGTAGCTGTCCATTCTGGTTCTCTAATGGTCCAATTTTATCCCTCGTTATCCTTTTGCTATTAATATAGCTGTAGAAACCCTTTGGGTTTACTTTCACCTTTCTTGCCAAAGCAACCTCATATCTTCTTTTAGCCTTCCTAATTTCTTTCTTAAGATTCTTTTTACATTCTTTATACTCCTCTAGCACCTCATTTACTCCATGCCTCCTATAATTATTGTAGATATCTCTCTTTTTTCAAAACAAGTGTCCAATTTCCCTTGAAAACCATGGCTCTTTCCAATTTTTACTATTTCCTTTCAACCTAACAGGGACATAAAGATTCTGTACTCTTACAATTTCCCCTTTAAATGTCCTCCATTTCTCTTCAACATCCTTCCCATGAAACAAAGTGTCCCATTCTCCTGTCTTCTCCCCATAACCCCTGTCACCCGTACTAATCAAGAATCTATCTTATCTGTGCCTTAATAATATGAATGAATGAATTAATTAATTAATAAAAGCCCTGTCCCACTGTACGAGTTCATTCAAAGAGTTCTCCCCAGTTTGCCCTGATTCGAACTCGGAGATTTACGGTAATGGCTGATCGTAGGTACTGGGCTCTCGTGGGCATTTTTCAACATGTTGAAAAATCTTCACGAGTCTTCACGAGCTTACCGCGTTTCCCGAGTACCTGCCGTTAACGTTACGATCCTGTAAGAGAAGTCCCCGAGCTCCGACGTACCCGCTACGTTTATTCTACGTGCTTACCACGAGTTTGATTTTTTTTTTAACTCGGGAGAGCTCTTGAATGAACTCATACAGTGGGACAAGGCTATAAGTTTATTGGCCAAGTATTCACATACAAGGAATTTGCCCTGGTGCTCCGCCCGCAGGTGACAACGTGACATACAGTGACAGTTAGGAACGACCTATAAAACATTAAACGTTAATGTTTAATGGTTAATATCCTTGGCCTCCACAGCCGTCTGTGGCAATGAATTCCACAGATTCACCGCCCGTCTTGTTTGCAAACAGAAACAGGAACGGCAGATTATAACACATTTTGTTTGAGTGCAAACAGGTGGAAGCATGCCAACTCTGTGTTGTCAGTGGATGAGCATCACACACTGCATTCTGCACTCAGAGCGAGGTGCAAGTGACACATCCGCAATCAGCACCAGCTACTCGACTTGCTCTTTAAGTCAGTCTGAGTCACAAACACAAACAGATGCTTTTGTTTCCTCTCACAACCTCCCCATCAAATCTTTCTCCAGAATGCCGCGACATTTGGCAAATTAGCACTTGTTTAAAATGGAACTGCAGATGCTGGAAAAATCGAAGGTAGACAAAAAATACTGGAGAGACTCAGCGGGTGAGGCAGCGTCTATGGAGCGAAGGAATAGGCGACGTTTCGGGTTGAGAGGTCTCGACCCAAAACGTCACCTATATAACCATATAACCATATAACAATTACAGCACGGAAACAGGCCCTCTCGGCCCTTCCAGTCCGTGCCGACCATTTGTTTTCCCCTAGTCCCATCTACCTGCACTCAGACCATACCCCTCCATTCCCTTCACGTCCATATACCTATCCACTTTACTCTTAAATGTTAAAATTGATCCTGCCTCCACCACTTCTGCTGGAAGCTGATTCCACACAGCCACCACCCTCTGAGTAAAGAAGTTCCCCCTCACGTTACCCCGAAACCTCTGTCCCTTAATTCTCATGTCATGCCCTCTTGTTTGAATCTTCCCTACCCTCAATGGGAAAAACGTATCCACGTCAACTCTGTCTATCCCTTTCATCATTTTAAAGACCTCAATCAAGTCCCCCCTTAACCTTCTGCGCTCCAAAGAATAAAGACCTAACTTGTTCAACCTTTCTCTGTAACATAGTTGCTGGAACCCTGGCAACATTCTAGTAAATCTCCTCTGTACTCTCTCTATTTTGTTGACATCCTTCCTATAACTAGGCGACCAAAATTGTACACCATACTCCAGAATTGGTCTTACCAATGCCTTGTACAATTTTAACATTACTTCCCTACTCCTATATTCAATGCTCTGATTTATAAAGGCCAGCACACCAAAGGCTTTCTTTACCACCCTATCTACATGCGATTCCTCTGTTCCACAGCATTCCTCAATTCCCTACCATTTACCATGTACCCTTAACTCACCGAGTTCAATATCCTTCTCCTTGGAGAATACCGAAGAAAAGAAATTGTTCAATATCTCCCCCATCTCTTTTGGCTCTGCAGATAGCTGTCCATTCTGGTTCTATAATGGTCCAATTTTATCCCTCGTTATCCTTTTGCTATTAATATAGCTGTAGAAACCCTTTGGGTTTACTTTCACCTTTCTTGCCAAAGCAACCTCATATCTTCTTTTAGCCTTCCTAATTTCTTTCTTAAGATTCTTTTTACATTCTTTATACTCCTCTAGCACCTCATTTACTCCATGCCTCCTATAATTATTGTAGATATCTCTCTTTTTACGAAACAAGTGTCCAATTTCCCTTGAAAACCATGGCTCTTTCCAATTTTTACTATTTCCTTTCAACCTAACAGGGACATAAAGATTCTGTACTCTTACAATTTCCCCTTTAAATGTCCTCCATTTCTCTTCTACATCCTTCCCATGAAACAAAGTGTCCCAATTCACTCCTTTAAAATCCTTACGCATTCCCTCAAAGTTAGCCTTTCTCCAATCAAAAATCTCAACCCTAGGTCCAGTTCTGACTCTCTCCATAATTATATTGAAACTAATGGTATTGTGATCACTGGTCCCGAAGTGCTCACCAACGCATACCTCCGTCACCTGACCTGCCTCATTTCCTAACAGGAGGTCCAGCACTGCCCCTTCTCTCGTCAATACCTCTATGTACTGCTGCAAAAAAACTATCCTGCACACATTTTACAAACTCCAAACCATCCAGCCCATTTACAGAATGTGTTTCCCAGTCTATTTTTGGAAAATTGAAATCTCCCACAATCACTACCTTGTGCTTACTACTAATATCTGCTATCTCCTTACATATTTGCTCTTCCAATTCACACTCCCCATTTGGCGGTCTATAATACACCCCTAAAAGTGTTTGCTACGTTCCCACTTCTCAGTTCCACCCAAATAGCCTCCCTAGACGAGCCCTCTAATCTATCCTGCCAAAGCACTGCTGTAATATCTTCTCTGACAAGCAATGCAACACCTCCCCCTCTGGTCCCTCCAATTCTATCACACCTGAAGCAACGAAATCCTGGAATATTTAGTTTCCAATCACAGCCCTCCTGCAACCATGTTTCACTGATTGCCACAACATCATATTTCCATATTCCTATTCCTTCGTTCCATAGATGCTGCCTCAGCCGCTGAGTTTCTCAAGCATTTTTATCTACCTTTGATTTTTCTTCGAAGGGTCTCGACCCGAAACGTCACCTATTCCTTTGCTCCATAGATGCTGCCTCACCCGCTGAGTTTCTCCAGCATTTTTGTCCACCTTCTGGCAAATTAGCACTGATCTGTATATCAGGAACAATAATCCCGCCCAGTCTTTAGGGGGCGGCACGGTGGCGCAGCGGTAGAGTTGCTGCCTGACAGCGTCAGAGACCTTGGTTCAATCCTGACTGCAGGTGCTGACGAGTTTAGTTCTTTGTCACATGCACCGAGGTACAGTGAAAAGCTCTTTGTTGCGTGCCCAACCAGTCCGTAGAGTTTGTATGTTCTCCCCATGACCTGCGTGGGTTTTCTCCGAGATCTTCGGTTTCCTCCCACACTCCAAAGACGTGCTGATTTGTAGGTTAATTGGCTTGGTGTAAATGTAAATTGTCCCTCGTATGTGTAGCATAGTGTTAGTGTGCGGGGGTCAGTACAGACTCGGTGGGCCGAAGGGCCTGTTTCCACTCTGTATCTCTAAACTAAAATAGAGATCACTGATCTTTATATCTGGAGGACAATCCCACCCATATAACCATATAACCATATAACAATTACAGCACGGAAACAGGCCTTCTCGGCCCTTCCAGTCTGTGCCGACCATTTGTTTTCCCCTAGTCCCATCTACCTGCACTCAGACCATACCCCTCCATTCCCTTCACGTCCATATACCTATCCACTTTACTCTTAAATGTTGAATACACCCCTTGAATTAACCCATTGAATACACATCGTTAGTTTGCGATATATCTGGGTGACTTGGACGTGGACAGGTTGGTACGTTTGCAGATGACACCAAGATTGTTGGTGTCAAGAACTGTGAGATTTTAGTGATGCAGCATGGAAACAGGCCCTTCAGCTCACCGAGCCCGTGCTGACCAGCGATCACCAGCGACACTAGTTCTAGCCAACACACACTAGGGACAATTTTCACATTTTATCGAAGCCAATTAACCTACAAACCCGCACGTCTTTGGCGGGTGGGCGGAAACCGAAGCACCCGGAGAAAACCCTCAAGGTCATAGGGAGAACATGCAAACTCTGCACAGACAGTCAGGATCGAACCCGTCTTTCTGGCATTGTGAGGCTGCAACTCTACCGCTGCGCCACCTCTCAGGAATATTGTCAAAGTTAGGGGGAGAAGTCAGGAGAATGCGGTTGAGAGGGAGGGATAGATCAGCCATGATTGAATGGCGGAGTAGACCCAATAGACAATAGGTGCAGGAGTAGGCCATTTGGCCCTTCGAGCCAGCACCGCCATTCAATGTGATCATGGCTGATCATCCCCAATCAGTACCCCGTTCCTGCCTTCTCCCCATATCCCCAGACCCCACTATCCTTAAGAACCATATCTAGCTCTCTCTTGAAAGTATCCAGAGAACCTGCCTCCACCACCCAGATAATGACTCGATGGGCCGAATGGCCTAATTCTGCTCCTATCGCTTATGAACTTGTGAACTTATAAATGCCCCTCTGTAAATAGTCCCTGGTGTGTAGGGAGTGGATGAGAAAGTGGGATAACTTAGAAATAGTGTGTGAACTGGTGATGGATGGTTGACGTAGACTCGGTGGGCCGAAGGACCTGTTTCCTCGCTGTATCTCTGAACTAAGCCAACCATTCTCTGCGCCAGAGATCAGCATAGGGCCCAGGACCCATGTTTGTGAGATGATGGCGGGCCACATATATCGCCGTAGTTAATAAACGGAGGTAATATTAATACATACTAACTAAATTAGTCATTAGTAATAAAACATACTAATAATACATACTAACTAGTGTGACACTTGGTGTTGTTTTATGCATTCATTTTCATGTGTTTTTCAATTAGTTTTCTGCAGTTCCCAGGTCGCCTGGGAACTGCAGAAAACCAGGATTAATTGAAGAAAAATCCGCCTGTGGTCCAGTTGATTTTGGGTTATGGCTCGGATTCAGCCCTTAGGCCGTATATTGCCGAACCCCTGGTCTACACCATTCCGTCATTGTATCTGCATCTCATGATTGTATTGTCTTCACAGATGTGAACAGCTGGCTATTGACATTTGGTTTTCAACTCCACAATGTTATTCCTGGTTTTCCTGTACCCAGGCAGGGTCTGGAAGAACCTTCGTATGAACTTGTGAGGAGTCAGGAATGGGATGATGTTCCGGTAAGATTCAATCATTCCAAGATACTTTATTGCCAAATATACATCTTGTTTTCTTTTTGCATACAACCCAGTAAAATTATACAGCAGATTTCACCTAGGCAGTTCAGTTTCAGTTTAGTTTATTGTCACGTGTACCGAGGTACAGTGAAAAGCTTTTTGTTGCGTGCTAACCAGTCAGCGGAAAGACAATACATGATTACAGTCGAATCAATGACAGTGTACAGATACATGATAAGGGAATAATGTTTAGTGCAAGGTAAAGCCAGCAAAGTCCGTTCAAGTCCGTAACCCCTCTTTTTAAGAAAGGAGGGAGAGAGAAAACGGGGAATTACAGACCAGTTAGTCTAACATCGGTAGTGGGGAAACTGCTAGTCAGTTATTAAAGTACAGATACATGATAAAGGCAATAACATTTACTGCACGGTAAAGTCAGCCAAGTCCAATCAAAGATAGTCCTAGGGTCTCCAATGAGGTAGATAGTAGTTCAGCACTGCTCTCTGGTTGTAGTAGGATGGTTCAGTTGCCTGATAACAGCTGGGAAGAAACTGTCCCTGAATCTGGAGGCATGCGTTTTCACACTTCTATACCTCTTGCCCGATGGGAGAGGGGAGAAGAGGGAGTGGCCGGAGTGAGACTGGTCCTTGATGATGCTGCTGGCCTTGCCGAGGCAGCGTGAGGTGTAGATGGAGTCAATGGAAGGGAGGTTGGTTTGTGTGACGGTCTGGGCTCCGTCCACAATTCGCTGCAATTTCTCGCGGTCTTGGATGGAGCTGTTCCCAAACTGAGCTGTGATGCATCCCGATAAAATGCTTTCTATGGCGCATCTGTAGGTTGGTGAGAGTTGTCGGGGACATGCCGAACTTCCTAACCTTCTGAGGAAGTAGAGGCATTGGTGTGCGTTCTTGGTCGTTGCTCCAATATGGGTGGTCGAGGAGAAGTTGTTGGTGATATCGACTCACAGCAATTTGAAGTTTTCAACCATCTCTACTTCGCTGCCGTCGATGCAGACTGGGGCATGTGAAACGCTTCACTTCCTGAAGCTCATCACTGTCTCCTTTGTCTTGCTAACATTGAGAGAAAGGTTGTTGTCTCAGCACCAGGACACGAGGTTCTCCATCTCCTTCCTGTACTCCGTCTCAGCATTATTTGATATCCGGCCCACAATGGCAGCGTCTACTGCAAATATGGAAATGGAATTAGATTTGTACACGTCTGCACGATCGCGGGTGTACAAGGAGTAAAGAAGGGGGCTGAGAACGCATTCTTACAGAGCACCAGAGTAATTGTAGAGGATGATTTGTCCCCTCTCCCAATGTTGGGAGAGTCCAGAACCAGGGGCCACTGTTTAAGAATAAGGGGTAAGCCATTTAGAACGGAGACGAGGAAACACTTTTTCTCACAGAGAGTGGTGAGACTGGAATTCTCTACCTCAGAGGGCGTTGGAGGCAGGTTCTCTGGATACTTTCAAGAGAGAGCTAGATAGGGCTCTTAAAGATAGCAGAGTCAGGGGATATGGGGAGAAGGTAGGAACAGGGTACTGATTGGGGATAATCAACCATGATCACATTGAATGGCGGTGCTGGCTCAAAGGGCCAAATGGCCTACTCCTGCACCTATTGTCTATTGTCTATTGTCTCTCCTCACTGATTGGGGTCTGTTGGTCAGGAAGTCGAGGATCCAATTGCAGAGGCGAGTGCTGACACCAAGTTCCGCAAGTTTGGTGATGATGCTGTTGAAGGCAGAGCTCTCGTCTATGAATAGGAGGAGTCTGACGTAGGTGACTCTCTTATCCAGGTGTTCTAGGGATGAGTGTGGGGCCAAGCCGTTGGCACAAGTTCACCAAGTGCCTCCAAGTTTCTGGTGTCGATAAAGTTATAACAAAGTGCTGAGCACGGTTTTATCTTCACGCAGTCTACACCCCCTAGGCCAGGTCCCTCTTTGTACATCTGCCATGAGCTTCGTCCCCTTTGATCTATTGTTTTCACACCTTACCTTTCCTTATCTCTGTGACTCCCTCTCCCCTGACTCTCAGTCTGATAGAAACATAGGAACGAACAACAGAATGGTTAAACACAAATTTAAACCCGATGGCAGGGATGGGTGAGAGGGGGGGTGGTGGGAGTATATCTCCATCTTTTCTTTCCTTATTTCTTTTCTCCTGCACTTCTTTGGCAGCTTTGGGCCCTTTTCCTGCTCTCTTGTAATTTACTTATTTTTCTTCATTCTCTTAACATATAACATATATAACAATTACAGCACGGAAACAGGCCCTCTCGGCCCTTCCAGTCCGTGCCGACCATTTGTTTTCCCCTAGTCCCATCTACCTGCACTCAGACCATACCCCTCCATTCCATTCACGTCCATATACCTATCCACTTTACTCTTATATGTTAAAATCGATCCTGCCTCCACCACTTCTGCTGGAAGCTCATTCCACACAGCCACCACCCTCTGAGTAAAGAAGTTCCCCCTCACGTTACCCCTAAACTTCTGTCCCTTAATTCTCATGTCATGCCCACTTGTTTGAATCTTCCCTACCCTCAATGGGAAAAGCTTATCCACGTCAACTCTGTCTATCCCTTTCATCATTTTAAAGACCTCAATCAAGTCCCCCCTTAATCTTCTATCTTCTCTCTTTTTTTCCCCTTATTTTCTTCCTTTTTTTTCGACTTAGGTTATAAGGTTCAAGATGAAGCTGTATAATAATTGTATAACTGTTACGCCGATTGTCTTATCCTTGTACAATTGCTTCTAATAAAATTAATTTTAATAAAACCAAAAAAAACCCCATAGAAACATAGACAATAGTTGCAGGACGAGGCTATTCGGTCCTTGGAGCCAGCACCTCCATTCAATGTGATCATGGCTGATCATCCCCAATCAATAACCCGTTCCTGCCTTCTCCCCATATCACTTGATTCCACTAGCCCCGAGAGCTCTATCTAACTCTCTCTTAAATCCATCCAATGACTTGGCCTCCACTGCCCTCTGTCTCGACCCCAAACGTCACCCATTCCTCCTCTCCAGAGATGCTGCCTGTCCCGCAGCATTTTGTGTCTGTCTATGGTGTCCGCATTTCCTTGCTGCACATAAATCTGCCTTTGTGTTTGTTTCTAGTACCTGTCTGGAGTGCAGCAAATGGTGGCAAGACAGGCCAAGGCCTTCATTGGACTGGGGAAGATGCCGGACGTGCAGATGGGTCGACACCAGGCCTCGTGTGGGAAGCCCTGGCTCTGGTTTGGCACCGTCAAGTCTCTGGTGGGCAAGGGGGTCATGCTGGCCATCAGCCTGGGCAAGGTGACCACCAGCGTGCTGAACATCGCCAACGAGGACTGCGTGAAGGTGGCGGCGGTGCTAAACGGCGCGTACTACCTGGAGAGCGCGCACTACACCGTCGGTGGCCGGGACACCCACCACTTCATCAAGACCACCTCGCCCGAAATCGACCTGGGCTCGCTGCGGCTGACCAGTGGCCGCAAGGCGCTGGACAACGGCATCAACATCACCGTCTCGCAGTCGACCGCCGTGCTGGGCGGCAGGTCGCGGCGGTTCACCGACGTGGAGATGCAGTACAACGCCCTGTCCCTGCATGTGCGCTACGGTGCCACGCTGGACGAGGAGCGGGCCCGCCTGCTGGAGCTCGCCCGGCAGCGAGCACTGACCAGCGCCTGGAACCGCGAGCAGCAGCGGGTGCGCGACGGCGAGGAAGGGATGCGCCTGTGGACGGAGGGGGAGAAGAGGCAGCTGCTGAGCGCCGCCAGGGTCCAAGGCTACGACGGGTACTATGTACTCTCTGTGGAACAGTACCCAGAACTGGCGGACAGTGTGAACAATATCCAGTTCCTAAGACAGAACGAGATCGGAAAGAGGTAACACACAGGCCAGTTGGTGGCTGCCAAAGAGAGACAAACTCAAGACGTTTGTTCATTATATTTCCCCCCCCCGGGGAGAACAGAGTGATTAGTTTTTTCGCTGCCATTTGTTACCTGTTTAGTTTCACCGAGGAGACTGGGACATCACGCGGCACAAACCTCCCGACTGCTGTCCCTATCAATCTGTAGCACAAGTTCGTTCTTTCCTGGAGCCGATCGACATGGTGGACAATCTGTTCCCCACCCAGCCGCACTCCATGAAAGGGGATGAAAGATGGCCGGTGTGAACCAAAAGACTTCGGAATTACCCTTGATAGGCAGCTGTCGGCTGCTCGAAAAATAATCACAGATTGTTTTTACGGTTGATCGCCAGATCCGAGGTTGGACTAACATATGTATAAAAAAACACACACACACAAAACGCGAAACAATTTTGTACTTGGCCAAACCTATCGACTGTTTTCTGTTGCTTTACGATACAGCATATTAAACATTAGAAAATGTCCACAAATGCGGAAAGTAACTGTATACAGTAACTGCGTTTTTTGCTTACCCAGAAAATAGTCTAATCTTTCCTCATGTTAAGTTGATCCAGTGTCGGAGAGAGAGAGCGACGGAGAGGGAGAGAGAGACAGACAGAGAGAGAGAGCGTTGCTTGCTATTGACCGCACTGTGGCAGCAGAGGAAGGGTCACCTCTCTCCCCTCGAGCGGGCTGCTTTGTACGAGGACACTTTCCGCAGAATAGCAGTGTGACTCTAACAGCAAGGACAACGACACAACGCTGGCGGATTTGCCTTGCGAACTCCCACGATGTACAGGATCCTTCTACCCACTAAATGAAACAACAACAAAAAAACAATTTCCATTTTTTTTGTACAGTATGTTGAGACCAGTACCTTATGGAGTTTTTATATGAATTCCACTTTACTGTTCATCAGATACTAGTCTCAGAAGATGTTAATTTATGTAAAGTGTTTCAGAAGGAGTTTATACTTGAAAATAAAATCTTTAAAATATACGCTGGCTGTCTTCTTTCTCTACGGATGACTGTCGCAATAGACAATAGCTGCAGGAGTAGGCCATTTGGAATGGTGGTGCTGATTGGAGATGAACCAGCACCACCATTCAATGCTGATCATCTCCAATCAGTACCCCGTTCCTGCCTTCTCCTCGTATCCCCTGACACCGCTATCTTTAAGAGCCCTATCTAACTCTCTCTTGAAAGTATCCAGAGAACCGGCCTCCACCGCCCACTGAGGCAGAGAATTCCACAGACTCACAACTCTCTGTGAGAAAAAGCGTTTCCTCGTCCCCGTTCTAAATGGCTTTAATATTTCTATTGTGGAAAAAAACTGTTCTTCGTTCATTGCTTCTGAGATACAGCGTATACCCTTCGGCCCACCAAGCCCACGCCGACCATCGATCGTCCGCTCACACTGGTTCTACGTTATCCCGCTTCCCCATCCACTCCCGACGCAGGTGGGGTAATTTCCAGAGGGACAATGAACTTACAAACCCGCACGTCTTTGGGATTCCGTCTTATAAAACCGGAGTACCCGGAAAAAAAACCATGCGGTCACAGGGAGAATGTGCAGACAGCACCCTGGGTCAGGATTTATATAACCATATAACCATATAACAATTACAGCACGGAAACAGGCCCTCTCGGCCCTTCCAGTCCGTGCCGACCATTTGTTTTCCCCTAGTCCCATCTACCTGCACTCAGACCATACCCCTCCATTCCCTTCACGTCCATATACCTATCCACTTTACTTTTAAATGTTAAAATCGATCCTGCCTCCACCACTTCTGCTGGAAGCTCATTCCACACAGCCACCACCCTCTGAGTAAAGAAGTTCCCCCTCACGTTACCCCTAAACTTCCGTCCCTTAATTCGCATGTCATGCCCTCTTGTTTGAATCTTCCCTACCCTCAATGGGAAAAGCTTATCCACGTCAACTCTGGGTCTCTGGCGCTGTGAAGCAACGACTTCGCTCCCCTACTTAGGCATCACATTATTTTGTACAGGGCCCTAGTGAGACCACACCTGGAGTATTGTGTGCAGTTTTGGTCCCCTAATTTGAGGAAGGACATTCTTGCTATTGAGGGAGTGCAGCGTAGGTTTACAAGGTTAATTCCCGGGATGGCGGGACTGTCATATGCTGAGAGAATGGAGCAGCTGGGCTTGTACACTCTGGTTTAGAAGAATGAGAGGGGATCTCATTGAAACATATAAGATTGTGAAGGGCTTGGACACGCTAGAGGCAGGAAACATGTTCCCGATGTTGGGGGAGTCCGATGTTGGGGGAGTCCAGAACTAGGGGCCACAGTTTAAGAATAAGGAAACACTTTTTCTCACAGAGAGTTGTGAGTCTGGAATTCTCTGCCTCAGAGGGTGCTGGAGGCTGGTTCTCTGGATACTTGCAAGAGTGAGCTAGATAGGGCTCTTAAAGATAGCGGAGTCAGGGGATATGGGGAGAAGGCAGGAACGGGGTACTGATTGGGGATGATCAGCCATGATCACATTGAATGGCAGTGCTGGCTCGAAGGGCTGAATGGCCTACTCCTGCATCTATTGTCTATTGACTTCTATCAGGTCTCCCCTTAGCCTCTGATGTTCCAGGGAAAAGAACCCAAGTCTGTCCAATCTCCCCATCAAAGATCCCGCCCATCGTTCACTGGTAAGATCTTGGAGAGGTGCATTTCACTGCACATCTCGTATGCATATATGACAAATAAACTTGACTTGACGAGATGCCATCTTTCATTCAAAGGGTGGTGTCACAGAGTCATAGAGTGAGTGATACAGCATGGAAACAGGCCCTTCGGCCCAACTCACCCACACCAGCCAACAATGTCCCAGCTATACTAGTCCCACCAGCCTGCGTTTGGTCCGTATCCCTCCAAACCTGTCTTATTCATGTACTTGTCCAACTGTTTCTTAAACGATGGGATAGTTCCGGCCTCAACTACCTCCGCTGGCAGCTTGTTCCATACACCCACGACCCTTTGTGTGAAAAAGTTACCCCTCGGATTCCTATTAAATCCTTTCCCCTTCACCTTGAACCTATGTACTCTGGTCCTCGATTCCCCTACTCTGGGCAAAAGACTGTGCATCTACCCGATCTATTCCTCTCATGATTTTATACACTTCTATAAGATCACCCCTCATCCTCCTGCGCTCTATGCAATAGAGACCCAGCCTACTCAACCTCTCCCTATTGATCACACCCTCTAGTCCGGGCAACATCCTCATAAATCTTTTCTGAAACCTTTCAAGCTTGACAATATCTTTCCTATAACATGGTGCCCAGAACTGAACACAATATTCTAAATGCAGTCTCACCAACATCTTATACAACTGCAACATGACCTCCCAACTTCTATACTCAATACTCTGACTGATGAAGGCCAATGTGCCAAAAGCCTTTTTGACCATCTTATCTACCTGCGACTCGACCTTCAAGGAACCATGCACCTGTACTCCTAGATCCCTCTGCTCTACAACACTCCCCAGAGGCCGACCATTCACTGTGTAGGTCCTGCCCTTGTTCGACGTCCAAAAATGCAACACCTCACACTTCTCTGTATTAAATTCCATCAACCATTCCTCCGCCCACCTGGCCAATCGATCCAGATCCTGCTGCAATCTTTCACAACCATCTTTACTATCTGCAAAACCACTCACTTTTGTATCATCAGCAAACTTGTTCATCTTGCCCTGTATGTTCTCATCTACATCATTGATGGGTGTATGGAATGAGCTGCCAAAGGAGGCAGTTGAGGCAGGGATTATCACAACATTTAAAAGAAAATTGGTTAGGAAAGATAGACACAAAATGCTGCGGTAACTCAGCGGGTCAGGCAGCATCTCGGGTGAAACGGAATAGGTGACGTTTTGGGTCGGAACTCTTCTTCAGACTGACAGAGGCTGGAGGGAGATTGAAAGATAGATGTGGGCAGGATAGGTTTTGAGAGGCATGGGCCAAATGCAGACACGGTGGCACGGTGGCGCAGTGGTAGAGTTGCTGCCTCACAGCGCCAGAGATACGGGTTCGATCCTGACTACGGGTGCTGTCTGTATGGAGTTTGTACGTTCTCCCTGTGGGTTTTCTCCGGGATGCTCCAGTTTCCTCCCACACTCCAAAGAGGTACAGGTTTGTAGGTTAATTGGCTTGGTATAGATGTAAATTGCCGTTTGTGTGTGTAGGACAGTGTCAATGTGTGGGGATCACTGGTCGGCGCGGACCTGGTGGGTTGAAGGTCATAAGGAAAAGGAGTAGAATTAGGCCATTCGGCCCATCAAGTCTACTCCGCCATTCAATCATGGATGATCTATTCTCCACTCTCCTGCCTTCTCCCCATAACCTCTGACAGTCCAACCTATCAAGAATATATCACTGTATCTCTAAACTAAAACTAAACTAAACTTAACCAGTATAAATGGGACATCGTGGTTGGCATGGGCAGGTTGGGCCGAAGGGCCTGTTTCTGCTCTGTGTGACACTATGAGTTGGTTAAACTCTCAGTGCCTCCGGGGAGCAAAACTTTGGGAGAGCAAATGACAGGAGAACCCAATAAAATAACAGATGAAGCCCACATCACAGGCAGACTGAGGTGAATTAAATAAAACTTGAAGCTTGAGTACCCAACCCAAAGAGTTCATACATTCATGAGATAGTAGCAGAATTAGGCCATTCGGCACATCAAGTCTTCAGATTGAAAGATAGATGTGGGCAGGATATGTTTGGAGAGATATGGGCTATTTCGTCATTCAATCATGGTCGCTCGATCTCTCCCTCCTAACCTCATTCTCCTGCCTTCTCCTGACACCCATAATAATTTATCGATCTCTGCCTTAAAAATATCCAATTAATTCCACAAATTCAACACCCTGTGACGAGAGAAATTTCTCCTCGTCTCCTTCCTCAAGGAACGTCCTTTCATTCTGAAGCTAAGACCTCTGGTCCTAGACTCTCCCGCTAGTGGAAACATGCTCTCCACATCCATTCCATCTACGCCCACTTATCCCAACGGATCATGTACAGTTTACATCAGCAGAAACTTTTTCAACTCAGGAACGAGTGGGTTAACATATGATGAGCGTTTGTCGGCACTGGGCCTGTACTCGCTGGAGTTTAGAAGGATGAGGGGGCAACCACATTGAAACTTATCGAATAGTGAAAGGCCTGGATAGAGTGGATGTGGAGAGAATGTTTCCACTAGTGGGAGAGTCTAGGACCAGAGGTCACAGCCTCAGAATTAAAGGACGTTCTTTTGGGAAGGAGATGAGGAGGAATCTCTTTTGGCAGAGGGTGGTGAATCTGTGGAATTCTTTGCCGCAGAAGGCTGTGGAGGCCAAATCATGGTTATCTTTAAGGCAGAGATAGATAGATTCTTGATTAGTACGGGTGTCAGGGGTTATGGGGAGAAGTTCATTTCAGTTTCAGTTCAGTTTATTGTCACGTGTACCGAGGTACAGTGAAAAGCTTTTGTTGCGTGCTAAATGTGTGGAATTCTCTACCTCAGAGGGCAGTGGAGGCAGGTTCTCTGGATACTTTCAAAAGAGAGCTGGATAGGGCTCTTAAAGATAGCGGAGTCAGGAGATATGGGGAGAAGGCAGGAACGGGGTACTGATTGGGGATGATCAGCCACGAGCACATTAAATGGCGGTGTTGGCTCGAAGGGCCAAATGGCCTACTCCTGCACCTCTTGTCTATTGTCTAACCAGTCAGCAGAAAGACACTGACACCCTCCGTCCACTGACACCCTCCTCCGCCTAGCAGAGTTGGTCCTCACCCTCAATAACTTCTCTTTTGATTCCTCCCATTTCCTCCAAACACAAGGCGTAGCTATGGGCACACGCATGGGCCCCAGCTACGCTTGCCTCTTTGTTGGGTACGTCGAACAATCCTTGTTCACGGCGTACCAGGGCCCCATCCCCGACCTCTACCTCCGTTACATCGACGACTGCTTTGGTGTCACCTCCTGCACCCACACACAACTGACTGACTTCATTCATTTCACCACCAACTTCCAAATACTCAAATACACTTGGACCATTTCCGACACTTCCCTACCATTCCTTGACCTCACCATCTCTATTGCAGGTGATATGCTCCTGACCGACATCCACTACAAACCTACTGACTCCCACAGCTACCTGGACTACTCTTCCTCCCACCCTGCTTCCTGTAAGGACTCCATCCCCTATTCCCAATTCCTCCGTCTACGCCGCATCTGCTCCCAGGATGAGGTGTTCCACACCAGGTCATCACAAATGGCCTCATTCTTCAGAGAACGGGGATTCCCCTCCCCCACTATTGATGAGGCTCGCACCAGGGTCTCCTCCATACCCCGCAATACTGCCCTCGCTCCCCATTCCCCCACTCGCAAAAAGGGTGCCCCTGGTCCTCACCTTTCACCCCACCAGCCGGCAAATACAACATATAGTCCTCCGCCAGTTTCGCCACCTCCAACGTGACCCCTCCACCCGCCACATCTTCCCATCTCCCCCCCTGTCTGCCTTCCGCAAAGACCGCTCCCTCCGCAACTCCCTTGTCAATTCTTCCCTCCCCTCCCACTCTACCCCTTCCCCTGGCACTTTCCCTTGCAACCGCAAGAAATGCAACACTTGTCCCTTCACCTCCCCCCTCCACTCCTTTCAGGGACCCAAGCAGTCCTTCCAGGTCCGACAGAGGTTCACCTGCACCTCCTCCAACCTCATCTACTGCATCCGCTGCTCCAGATGCCAGATGATCTATATCGGTGAGACCAAGCGGAGGCTTGGCGATCGCTTCGCCGAACACCTCCGCTCGGTCCGCAATAACCAACCCGACCTCCCGGTGGCTCAGCACTTCAACTCCCCCTCCCATTCCACATCCGACCTCTCGGTCCTGGGCCTCCTCCACGGCCAGAGTGAGCAACACCGCAAGCTGGAGGAACAGCACCTCATATTCCGCTTGGGGAGTCTGCATCCTTTGGGCTTGAATATTGAATTTTCTCAATTCTGTTAACCCTTGCTGTCTCCTCCCCTTCCCACCTCTCCCTCAGCCCTCGGGCCCTGGCATTCCTTCTATCTCTATCTCCCTCCCCCACCCCAGTCGCACCAGCTTCTCATTTTCACACCACAAACAGCTTACAATGGCTTGTTCCCTTTATCACCGATACTTTTTTGCATATCTTTCACTCATTGTTCCTTATCTCTCCACATCACCGTCTATATCTCTCGTTTCCCTGATCCCTGACCAGTCTGAAGAAGGGTCTCGACCCGAAACGTCGCCTATCTCCTTCGCTCCTTAGATGCTGCTGCACCCGCTGAGTTTCTCCAGCTTTTTGTGTACCCCCAGCAGAAAGACAAGACATGATTGCAATCGAACCATCTGCAGTGTACAGAAGCATGATAAGGGAATAACGTTTCGTGCTAGGTAAAGCCAGGAGAATGGGGTTTGGAGGGAGAGATGGATCAGCCATGATTGAATGGCAGAGTAGACTCGATGGGCCGAATGGCCTAATTCTGCTCCTATTGCTTAAGAACGTATGAACTCATGTAATCTTAATTGTACTAAGAAAAGAACATAGCTTTTGGAACGTTCCCCTTCGTTAGAACACGACAACTTGAGACCACGTAATTCGTCGAGGTATAGAGGGAAAACACGTCGTCACATTTTTCTATCATAACAGGAAATAAAATATGTACGATTGTGTTTTGTTGCCGATTCCAGCGTTGAGCCTCTCTGTACACCTTGCTGATAATTATTGCATGAGATTGGCAAATCTTCGCAGTTTCGGGCTGATTAATAATTCATTTTGGGCATTTTTTTTCTTCTATGGCTTTGTTGATGGGTAGGATCGGTCGTTCCTCTCACAGCCTTCCCAAGGCTCTCCCAGGCAGTAAAGAACACTTCTCGGATTATAGAGTGTGTCTGCCACAAATAAACTGAGTTGCAAAGGAATACAGAATCAGAATTTGAATTTTGTTTATTCTTCAATTCATTTTCAGTTACCGATAGAGCCGTCACATCGCTGAGGTTCTGCGGTACTTTAGATAAGGGTATTATCCTGACAAAGTGCTGGAGTAACTCAGCGGGTCAGGCAGCATCTGTGGAGGACATGGATAGGTGGCGTTTCACAGAGTGCTGGAGTAACTCAGCGGGTCAAAGCAGCATCTGTGGAGAACATGGATAGGTGGCGTTTCACAGAGTGCTGGAGTAACTCAGCGGGTCAGGCAGCATCTGTGGAGGACATGGATAGGTGGCGTTTCACAGAGTGCTGGAGTAACTCAGCGGGTCAGGCAGCATCTGTGGAGAACAGGGCGGCACGGTGGCGCAGAGGTAGAGTTGCTGCCTCACAGCACCTGAGACCCGGGTTCGATCCCGACCACGGGCGCTGTCTGTACGGAGTTTGTACATTCTCCCCGTGACCTGCGCGGGTTTTCTCCGAGATCTTCGGTTTCCTCCCACACTCCAACGACGTATAGGTTAATTGGCTTGGTTATAAAATGTAAAATAGTCCCTAGTGTGTTTATGGTAGTGTCTATGTGCTGGGACTCGTTGGGCCGAAGGTCCTGTTTCCACACTATATCTCTAAACTCAACTAAACTATACAGTCTGAAGAAGGGTCTCGACCCGAAACGTCGCCTATCTCCTTCGCTCCTTAGATGCTGCTGCACCCGCTGAGTTTCTCCACGCTATATCTCTAAACTCAACTAAACTATACATGGATAGGTGATGTTTCAAGTCTTCAGACAGAGAGTGTTTTACCTGTGTTATTGGGTTGTGAGTACCAGGATCAGAATCCAGCACGGTGGCGCAGCAGTAGAGTTCCTGCCTTACAGCGCCAGGGACCCGGGTTTGATCTTGTCTGAGTTTGTACGTTCTTCCTGTGATCATGTGGGTCTCCTCCAGGTGCTCCGGCTTCCTCCCACACTCCAAAGACTTGCAGGTTTGTTGCATAATTGGCTTCTGTAAATTGCCCCTGGTTGCGAGGTTGTGTTGAAGTTACATGAGACGTTGGTGAGGCCACCTTTAATTGTGTTCAGTTTTGCTCACCTTGTTTGTAGGAAAGATGTTGTCAAACTGGAAAGGGTGCAGAGAAGACTTACGATGAGGTTGCCAGGGGGCCTGAGCTCCAGGGAGAGGTTAAGAAGGCTTGGATGGAGCACAAGAGGATGAGGGCTGATCTTCAACATGTTGAACGTTTTCAGCAACCTGCAACGACCTATGATGGGTACCGGCAGTCACCGAAAAAGTCGCGTAAGTGGGACAGGCCCATTAGAAACATGTATAAGATCTAAGGGGAATAGATCAGGTAAACACACACTTTTGCCCAGAGCAATTGCCTGTCTAATTGCTTCTGCAACATTGCGATAGTCCCTCCCTCAACTACCTCCTCCGACAGCTTGTTCCATACACCAACCACTCTTTGTATGAAAATGTAACCCATTAGGTCCTATTAAATCTCTCCCCCCACTTCCTTAAACCTATGTCCTCTGGTCCTCGATTCCCCTACTCTGGGCAAGAGACTGTGCCTTTCCCCAAAATAATTCCTCTCATGATTTTGTACACCTCTATAAGATCACCCCTCATCCTCCTGCGCTCCAAGGAATAGAGTTCCAGCCTGCTCAACCTGTCCCAGTAGCTCGGCCCCTCAAGTCCTGGCAACATCCTCGTAAATCTTCTTTGCAATATTTACAGTTGACAACATCTTTCCTACATCATGAGCGAAACTGTATGCAAAACAAGAATTTTACTGTACCTTGTTTCTTGATCAGGGGTTATGGGGAGAAGGCAGGAGAATGGGTTGAGAGGGAAAGGTAGATCAGCCATGATTGAATAGCGGAGTAAACTCAATGGGCCGAATGGCCTAATTCTGCCCCTGTGACTTATGACTATGGATTCGGAACATGAGATAATAAAGAACGATCAACCATTAGGGGCGTCACGGTGGCGCAGCGGTAGAGTTGCTGCCTCACAGCGCCAGAGACCCGGGTTCCATCCTAACCACGGGTGCTGTCTGTACGGAGTTTGTACGTTCTCCCCGTGACCTGCCAAGGTTTCCTCAAAGGTCTTTGGTTTCCTCGCACACTCAAAAGACGTGCAGGTTTGTAGGTTAATTGGCTTGTTGTAAATGTAATATTGTCCCTAGCGTGTGTAGGATAATGTCGGTGTGCTGGGATCGCTGGTCGGCAGGGACTTGGTGGGGTGAATGGCCTGCGGGACTCCCCGTGACCTTTTCTCCGGGTGCTCCGGCTTCCTCCCGCACTCCAAAGTCGTGCAGGCTTGTAAGTTCATTGGATTCGGCGAAAATGTAAATTGTCCATAGTGCGTGTAGGATAGTGCTGGCGTACGGGGACCGCTGGTCTGCGCGGACTCGCTGGGGACAAAGCTTGTCACTGTGCCTCCGTACACGTGGCAATAAACTAAACTGAACCGAACTTCAATTAAAATTGTGCTCCAATATAAACATTCTTTCTATAGATGTTCGTTCCACCCTTTGGTAGCGTTGTTATCACTGCTGCGATCCCACAGAGAATTAGTAGCCTAAAACTGTGTGAGTTTATTTATGTAAATCAATTTGAGAATAGCAGATATGCTTGCTGTACCACTACTTAAGTGGCACCCAGGGGAGAGAGAGACACATGCTGTGTTTAAGAATTTTCACAACACTCCTTGTGAAATGAGTCCCGCATGACTCATTTGGACTGCAGCAAAGCGCAGAGGTGCCTCGTTGTGTATCTCCAGCGGGGTTTTTTGTACGAGGGTGTCGCTGTGATAAAACAGGCATTTACAAGTCGGCAGATTATTAGCAGCATGCACAGTGCAAGTCAACCTCCAAAACCTTTTACAGACAGGCCGATGTCTTCTACTACGCAAAATGTCCTTGTGCAGGTACAATAAAGGCCTTTCAAAACACACTTGGACAGCTGCACGGATAGGGCATAAGGTCTTTAGAGGTAGGAGCAGAATTAGGCCATTCGGCCCTTCGAGTCTACTCCACCATTCAATCATGGCTGATCTATCTCTCTCTCCTTCCCCCAGCCAGGGCTTGTACACTCTGGAGTTTAGAAGGATGAGAGGGAATCTCATTGAAACATAAGATTGTTAAGGGCTTGGACTCGCTAGAGGCAGGAAACAAGGTCCCAATGTTGGGGGAGTCCAGAACCAGGGGCCAAAGTTTAAGAATAAGGAATAAGCCATTTAGAACGGAGAAGAGGAAACACTTTTTTACACAGAGAGTGGTGAGTCTGTGGAATTCTCTGCCTCAGAGGGTGGTGGAGGCCGGTTCTCTGGATGCTTTCAAGAGAGAGCTCGATAAGGCTCTTAAAGATAGCAGTCAGGGGATATGGGGAGAAGGCGGGAACCGGGTACTGATTGGGGATGATCAGCCATGATGACATTGAATGGCAGTGCTGGCTCAAAGGCCTACTCCTGCACCTATTGTCTATTGTCTATTGTCTAAACATAATTAAGCTAGACTAAACCACAAGCACAAGCACAAAGAGTATAGATATAGTCCGCTGAGATCGCATTTTAGAAGCACGAGATTTTGGTGTCTGTTCCAAAGTCCAGTCCTGTCAGCGCACTCAGTATCCTGGAGCGGGTCCCGATCCAGGCGAGCCCCAGGCTTCTGCAGGGCCTTCAGCCATCACCTCCATCCGGATTGCCCATCAAACCGTCGTCTCTCTCCTCGCCCACCACCCAACCACCTTCAGCCTTCATGACCCGCAGCCGACCTTGAGGATGCAGAAGGTAAGACCCCCAATTTACTCTCTCACTGGCCCTTGTTCCTCATGTCCGCCATTGCCAGCTCCCTCCATCCAGCTTTAGTCAAGTCAAGTTTATTTATCACATACGTAGACGAGATATGCAGTGAAATGAAAAGTGGCAATGCCTGCGGATTGTGCAAAAGAACTACAAAACAGAATGGAACAGTAATCAGTAATTACATATTGGTGAGAAAACCCTCCCAAAAAAACAGCAATTTTAAAAAGACACAACACAACAGTAAGTCAGTCCCTGGTAAAATCAGAGTTTCCAGTCCTGATGGCCTGTGGAAAGAAACTCCGTCTCATCCTCTGTTTTCACGGCATGACAGCGGAGGCGCTTGCCTGACTGTAGCAGCTGGAACAGTCCGTTGCTGGGGTGGTAGGGGTCCCCCATAATGTTGCTGGCACCTCCTGGTATATAGTTCCTGCAGAGGGGCGAGTGTAGGTCCCATAGTGCGTTCGGCCGATGTTTCGGACAAGATGCTTTCTACAGCCGCTGAGTAGAAGCACTGGAGGATCCTCAGAGACATTCTGAATTTCCTCAGCTGCCTGAGGTGGTAAAGGCGCAGCCTTGCCTTACTCACCAGTGCGGCAGTGTGTGTTGTCCATGTCAGATCCTCTGTGATGTGGACTCCCACGTATTTAAAGCAACTCACCCTATCCACAAAAGTCCCATTTATCTCCAGTGGCGTGTACATCCTCGGATGTTGTGCCTTCCTAAAGTCCACAATCAGCTCCTTAGTTTTTTTGACATTCAAGAGGAGGCTGTTGTCCTGACACCAGAGTGCCAGATCAGCCACCTCCTCCCGGTAGGCCTTCTCATCGTTATCGGAGATCAGGCCCACCACCACAGAGTCATCAGCAAACTTGATTATTCAGTTGGAGCTGAACCTGGCCACACAGTCATGTGTGTACAGGGAGTACAGTAGGAGGGCTATGGACGCGACCCTAGGGGGATCCTGTGCTCAGGGTGAAGGTGTTCGATGTATGTCTCCCCATCTTGACCACCTGGGGCCTGGCGGTGAGAAAGTCCAGGACCCAGGCACACAGGGGAGTGTTAAGCCCCAGTTCCAGCAGCTTCTCAGCCAGTCTGGTGGGGACTATCGTGTTGAAGGCTGAACTGAAGTCAATGAACAGCATCCTCACGTAGCCCCCCTTCTGGCTGTCACGGTGAGAGAGAGCGGTGTGCAGAACCTGGGAGGCCTTATCATCCGTGGATCTGTTCGGACGGTATGCAAACTGCAGCTGGTCCATGTTGCGAGGGAGGAAGGTGCAGATGTGTTTCTTGACCAGTTTAAAAGTAGACAAAAATGCTGGAGAAACTCAGCGGGTGAGGCAGCTGAGACCCGAAACGTCACCTATTCCTTCGCTCCATAGATGCTGCCTCACCGGCTGAGTTTCTCCAGCATTTTTGTCTACCTTCAATTTTTCCAGAATCTGCAGTACTTTCCTCCTTTAGTATAGTTTAGTTTAGTGTAGAGATACAGCACGGAAACAGGTCCTTCAGCCACACCGAGTCCGCGCCGACCAGCGATCCCCGCACACTAACACTATCCTACACACACTAGGGATAATTTACAATTTTACCGAAACCAATTAACCTACAAACCTGTACATCTTTGGCGTGTGGGAGGAAACCGGAGCACCCGGAGAAAACCCACGCAGGTCACAATAGACAATAGACAATAGGTGCAGGAGTAGGCCATTCGACCCTTCGACCCAGCACCGCCATTCATTGTCATCATAGCTGATCATCCCCAATCAGAACCCCGTTCCAGCATTTTCCGCATATCCCCTTACGGGGAGAACGTACAAACTCCGTACAGACAGCACCCGTTGTCGGGATGGTACCTGGGTCTCTGGCGCTGTGAGGCAGCAACTCTACCGCCCCTGTAGACTGTTCTGACTGTCTATCGGATGCAACCACTGAGAATTCACAGAGACCTGCAACAAAGAGCCAGTGATGACTCCAGTGCTCGGAGTATTTTGTGAATTTGTCTAATACCATTTACGTTTTCTTGCCTGCTTCCATCTGATGAGGTCTATGATTGGTATTTTGCCTCTTTTATGTACACTTGGAAGTAATCACACATGAGATTTAGCATGAGATTAATTCCAATGATTGATCTCAGCACTGAACGACTGGAGAATTTCTGCATGAGCACTCAAGCCAAAACCGAGCCTCAAGCACAGCTGGCGGCTCACTATTTATTCATGTCTCTCCTCACATAAAACAAAAATGTTGAGCTTTACTTCACAGCATTGAAGTCAAAAGTACTGAAGTCTTGTTACAACTTCCGCACAGCGATAAAGTCGCTGCCTCACAGCGTCGGAGACCTGGGTTCAATCCCAGGTTAATTTTCACTGTACGTTGCCCCTAGTGTGTAGGGAGAGGATGAGAAAGTGGGATAACCTCTTCTTCTTCTTCTTGTGTATGGCGTGCACAGCCTGAAGTTGTAGGTCAACTTGTTCTATTTGAGCTTGTGTTTGTGCACGTCAGATTGATTGCATTCGTCGAAACATAGAAACATAGAAAATAGGTGCAGGAGGAGGCCATTCGGCCCTTCGAGCCAGCACCGCCATTCATTGTGATCATGGCTGATCGTCCGCTATCAATAACCCGTGCTTGACTTCTCCCCATATCCCTTGACTCCAGTAGCCTCTAGAGCTCTATCCAACTTTCTCTTAAATCCATCCAGTGATTTGACCTCCACTGCCCTCTGTGGCAGGGAATTCCATAAATTCACAACTCTCTGGGTAAAAATGTTTTTTCTCAGCTCAGTTTTAAATGACGTTCCCTTTATTCTAAGACTGTGGCCCCTGGTTCTGGACTCACCCAAGATTGGGAACATTTTTCCTGCATCGAGCTTGTCCAGTCCTTTTATAATTTTATATGTTTATATGAGATCCCCCTCATCCTTCTAAACTCCAGTGAATACAAGCCTAGGGCGAGCCACGTGAAGGTTGCAATCTCCCACCCCATGGAACCAGTGTGAATGGGCGATTGATGGTTAGCGCGGACTAGGTGGGCCGAAGGGCCTGTTTCCATGCTGTACGGCAAAACAAAGAGCAGCACGATGGCGCAGCGGTAGATTAGCTGCCTCACCGCACCAGGGACGCAGGTTCGATCCTGACCCCAGGTACTGTCTGTACTGAGTTTGCACGTTCTCCCTGTGACCTGCGTGGGTTTTCACCGGGTGCTCCGGGTTCCTCCCACACTCCAAAGACGTACAGGTTTATAGGTTAATTGGCTTCGGTAAAAATTGTAAATTGGCCCTGATGTGTTAGTGTGCGGGATCGCTGGACGGCGTGGACTCAGTCGGCCGAAGGGCCTGTTTCCGCGCTGCATCTCTAAAGTCTAAAGTCAAAATGTCTAATAGTGAAGTAAAATGTTCAGGGCTTTGGTCAGTTTCCTGGAACAGCGAAATAATTTGTTCTGCTTACATTAGGATGGACATATTTTCCTTTGATTTTTCCAGCATCTGCAGTTCTATCTTTTTTTAAAATATATCTATTTTTTTAATCTATATTTTTATTAGAAGCCGTGTACAAAAGTATAAGCATATGACATAATACATTTATTGCACAGCTTCCATTTTAATTTTAACAAAGATGACATAGAAAAAGAGAGAGAGAACAAGAAAGAAAGAAAGTGAAAAATAAAGAGAATGTGTAAGAATAGAATCCCTCAACTACCAAATGACTGTAATCAAAGAGTAAGTAAAAACTTAAAAATAACGAAAAAGAAGGGAAAATAAACAAAAAGTTTTGATATACCTGCTTCATATCTCACCACACCCATCACCCAGTCCGTAAATCGGTTTAATTCCAAAGTTGTGTTGC
Source organism: Okamejei kenojei (assembly GCA_035221665.1). Taxonomy (NCBI): domain Eukaryota; kingdom Metazoa; phylum Chordata; class Chondrichthyes; order Rajiformes; family Rajidae; genus Okamejei; species Okamejei kenojei. Next base: position 4,831,940 of record CM069133.1, read on the forward strand.
ACCATACTATCCTTGTAATGAATCAATGAAAGGAGACCATATCTTTGAAAATTGCTTTTGAGATTTCGTAGTGGAGTGGACGAAATGTTTAAGTTCTTTCTTAAACATTTTGTCCACTCTACTGCGAAATCTCAAGGTATGTCTGCTTTGAAGAAATTCTCCTCCTCTCTCTGAAGACAGTTACTTCCTTTCTTTTTCCCGCCCCCCCCCCCCCCCACACCCCCCCCACGACATCAGATTGAAGAAGGGTCTCAACCCTAAACGTCACCAATTCCTTCTCTCCATAGATGCTGCCTCACCCGCTGAGTTTCTCCAGCATTTTTGTCTACCTCGTATTTTCCTTTGCCATGGCTCAGATTCATCACTTGATCCCTGAAATTGTGCTCTGAGGAGATTATTGAGGGATCGAAGGGTTTAAAATTGGATACATCTCCAAGGGAGCGTGATATTTATCCCAGATTGTTGTGGGAGGCACGGGAAGAGATCGTTGGAGATCTGATAGGAATTTTGTCATGGTTGTATCATAGCGTGATTTGGACATTCTAGAGGCAGGAAACATGTTCCCGATGTTGGGGGAGTCCAGAACCAGGGGCCACAATTTAAGAATAAGCCATGTAGAATGAAGACGAGGAAACACTTTTTTCACACAGAGAGTTGTGAGTCTGTGGAATTCTCTGCCTCAGAAGGCGGTTGAGGCCGGTTCTCTGGATACTTTCAAGAGAGAGCTAGATAGGGCTCTTGAAGATATGTCAGGGGATATGGGGAGAAGGCAGGAACGGGGTACTGATAGGGGATGATCAGCCATGATCACATTGAATGGCGGTGCTGGCGCGAAGGGCCGAATGGCCTACTCCTGCACCTATTGTCTATTGCCTGGTTTGGAAACTTGAACACCCAGAATTGAAGCACTCTGTGAAACGTCACCTATCTATGTTCTCCAGAGATGCTGCCTGACCCGCTGAGTTACTCCAGCACTCTATGCCTTTTATTGACCATTAAACATTCTTGACTCACTAGACTTGATGCTTGAATTGTGAAATCTTCTCTGGTCAATGATGAATGTACCAGCTGACTGGAAGACAACAAATGTTGTGCCTTTCTTCGAGAAAGGCAGAAATATACACATTATTAGTGGCTATTGAGACCTTTCCAGGATGTTGCCAGGGCTCGAGATCCTGAGGTATAGGGAGAGGTTGGGCAAGCTGGGATCCTTTTCCTTGGAGCGCAGGAAGATGAGGGATGTTCATATAGGTGGGTATAAAATCATAAGGGGAATAGATAGGGTGAATGCAAAGAGTCCTTAGCCCAGAGAGATGTCCTCAGGACAACCGGTGGCGCTGTTACTGGCTGCCTCCGCCTTCAGTCTGGTATCTTTTTTATTTTTGTTATGTTTAAAGTATGTGGGTGTTTTATGTGGGTGGAGTGGGGTAGGGTAAGGGGCAAACCGCCCTTCAGTCACTTCCTGGCGAGGATACAACTATTATTCGAGTCGCGCCCTCGCCCCCCTCCTCGCGGCCTACCAACTGGATTGGCGCGGCCTTTCCTACCGGGACCGACCAGAGCTCCAGCAGCGACGGCGCAGCGCTGGATACATCGTGCAGTGGTTGATGCCTCACCTGGGATCGCCGTTTGAAGCTCCGGAATGTTGGGCCTGCTGCATCGACATCGTGGAGCTGTGGTTTGTGGAGCTCCCAGCGCGGACGGCGCTGACTAACATGGCCGAGTCCTGGGACCCTTCGTCGGGGGTCGCCAGCATGAATCTCTGCCCAGCTCGGCCTGTGGACTTCGGGAGCCGCGGACTCCGGTGGGAGGTGGCCGATTCAAAGGTCCAGGCCGCTGAGGATGTCTTACCTTTCGACATCGGGGTTCCATCGTTCCCGGCAAGAGGGGCCTGAATATCAGGCCGCCATTGGCGGCGACTATGGGGGGCTCGGGACATTGGGCATCTTGGCCGGTGTGGGAAGTTGGGCTAAAGGGTTAGTTCAGTTTAGTTCAGTTTAGTTCATTGTCACGTGTACCGAGGTACAGTGAAAAGCTTTTGTTGCGTGCAAACCAGTCAGCGGAAAGACAATACATGATTACAATCGAGTCAATGACAGTGTACAGATACATGATAAGGGAATAATGTTTAGTGCAAGGTAAAGCCAGCAAAGTCCGTTCAAGTCCATAACCCCTCTTTTTAAGGAGAGAGAAAACGGGGAATTACAGACCAGTTAGTCTAACATCGGTTGTGGGGAAACTGCTAGAGTCAGTTATTAAAGATGAGATAGCAGCACATTTGGAAAGTGGTGAAATCATTGTACAAAGTCAGCATGGATTTACGAAAGGTAAATCATGTCTGACGAATCTTGTGGAATTTTTTGAGAATGTAACTAGTAGCGTGGATAAGGGAGAACCAGTGGATGTGGTATATCTGGACTTCCAGAAAGCTTTCGACAAGGTCCACATAATAGATTAGTATACAAACTTAAAGCATACGGCATTAGGGGTTCAGTATTGATGTGGATAGAGAACTGGCTGGCAAACAGGAAGCAAAGAGGTAAACAGGTCCTTTTCACAATGGCAGGCAGTGACTAGTGGGGTACCGCAGGGCTCAGTGCTGGGACCCCAGCTATTTACAATATATATTAATGATCTGGATGAGGGAATTGAAGGCAATATCTCCAAGTTTGCGGGTGACACTAAGCTGGGGGGCAGTGTTCGCTGTGAGGAGGATGCTAGGAGACTGCAAGGTGACTTGGATAGGCTGGGTGAGTGGGCAAATGTTTGGCAGATGCAGTATAATGTGGATAAATGTGAGGTTATCCACTTTGGTGGCAAAAACAGGAAAGCAGACTATTATTTAAATGGTGGCCAATTAGGAAAAGGGGAGACGCAGCGAGACCTGGGTGTCATGGTACACCAGTCATTGAAAGTAGGCATGCAGGTGCAGCAGGCATTGAAGAAAGTGAATGGTATGTTAGTTTTCATAGCAAAAGGATTTGAGTATAGGAGCAGGGAGGTTCTACTTCAGTTGTACAGGGTCTTGGTGAGACCACACCTGGAGTATTGCGTACAGTTTTGGTCTCCAAATCTGAGGAAGGACATTATTGCCATAGAGGGAGAGCAGAGAAGGTTCACCAGACTGATTCCTGGGATGTCAGGACTGTCTTATGAAGAAAGACTGGATAGCCTCGGTTTATACTCTCTAGAATTTAGGAGATTGAGAGGGGATCTTATAGAAACTTACAAAATTCTTAAGGGGTTGGACAGGCTAGATGCAGGAAGATTGTTCCCGATGTTGGGGAAGTCCAGGACAAGGGGTCACAGCTTAAGGATAAGGGGGAAATCCTTTAAGACCGAGATGAGAAAGACCTTTTTCACACAGAGAGTGGTGAGTCTCTGGAACTCTCTGCCACAGAGGGTAGTTGAGGCCAGTTCATTGGCTATATTTAAGAGGGAGTTAGATGTGGCCCTTGTGGCTAAGGGGATCAGAGGGTATGGAGAGAAGGTAGGTACGGGATACTGAGTTGGATGATCAGCCATGATCATATTGAATGGCGGTGCAGGCTCGAAGGGCCGAATGGCCTACTCCTGCACCTAATTTCTATGTTTCTAAGTTAAGATAGTGCGAGGGGCATGTTTCTGTGCTGGATGACTCTATGACTCTGTCTCTATAACAACGTCTCTTTATAACAGGGCCCTCCAACCCCCCCCCCCCCCCCTTCCACCCCATCAAGACCTGTTTCGAACACCTAGAGATACAGCGCTGAAACAGACCCTTCGGCCAATCGAGTCTGCACCGACCAGCGATCTCCGCACACCAACACTATCCTACACACACTAGGGACAATTTACAATTATACCAAGCCTAACTGACCTACAAACCTGCACATCTGTGGAGTGTGAGATGGAAAACGAAGATCTCGCAGAAACCCACGCAGGTCACGGGGAGAACGTACAAACTCCGTACAGACAGCACTCGTAGTCATAGAAACATAGAAAATGGGTGCAAGGGGAGGCCATTTGCCCCTTCGAGCCAGCACCATCATTCATTGTGATCATGACTGATCATCCACAATTAGTAACCCATGTCGGCCTTCTCCCCATATCTCTTGATTCCGCTAGCCCCTTGAGCTCTGTCTAGCTCTCTTTTAAATTCATCCAGTGAATTGGCCTCCACGGCAGAGAATTCCACTAATTCACAACTCTCTGGGTGATAAAGGTTTTTCTAATCTCAGTCTTAAATGGCCTCCTCTTTATTCTTGTGGAACCTGGTTCTGGACTCCCCCAACATTGGGAACATTTTTCCTGCATCTAACTTGTCCAGTCCTTTTATAATTTTGTACGTTTCTATAAGATCCCCTTTCATCCTAAATTGCAGTGAATACAAGCCCAGTCTTTTCAATCTTTCCTCATATGACAGCCCCGCCATCCAGGGGATTCTTGCCTCAATAGCAAGAATATCCTTCCTCAAATTAGGAGTCCAAAACTGTACACATTACTCCAGGTGTGGTCTCACCAGAGCCCTGTACAACTGCAGAAGAGCCTCTTTACTCCTATACTTAAATCCTCTCGTTATGAAGGTTAACATGCCATTCGATTACTTCACTGCCTGCTGTACCTGCATGTTTACTTTCAGTGACTAATGTACAAGGACCCCCAGATCCCGTTGCACTTCCCGTTTTCCCAACTTGATGCCATTTACATAGTAATCTGTCTTCCTGTTTTTGCTACCAAAGTGGATAGCCTCACATTTATCCACATTAAACTTCATCTGCCATGCATCTGCCCACTCCCCCAACCTGTCCAAGTCACCCTGCATTCTCATAGCATCCTCCTCACAATTCACACTGCCACCCAGCTTTGTGTCATCTGCAAATTTGCTAATGTTATGATGTTAAATCCTCTCGTGCTTACTTTCAGTGACTAGTGTATAAGGACACCCAGGTCTTGTTGCACTTCCCTTTTTCCCCAATGTGGATGGAACCCGGGTCTCTGGCGCTGTGAGGCAGCAACTCTACCGCTGCGCCACCGTGCTGTCCCCATTGGCTGTACGATAGGCAATAACGGGTTAATAGTGAGAGCGGAACACGACGGGACGGCAGTATCCGCGTCACAAATCATTTGGTTGTCAGAGGAACAAACACTCTGATGGTCACACTCGGTTCTATAAATACTTTGCAAGGTTGGGATTCATCGCAGATAGGGGGGAGGGAGGGAGGGTGGAAAATGTGATGACTGAATAGATTTTCATCATTGACTCCGACAATTACGAAGAAAGTAAACGATGAACCAAAAGTAATTACGTGGTGATTCCACGACAATTTTCTTGAGCATGTATCGTCAAAACTGGGTAATTAAATGGCAATGCAGCATTGGCTTCTAATGGTAATTGTGAAGGAACTCAATTGCACAGGGTAATTATGTGGAGAGTTGATAATGTTTTCCGACGCTGCAAATACTTGCCAACAACCAGGACAATTAAAGTTATACCCCGGAGACCACTCGGAAAAAATCCTATTTGTGATCCTCGCAGTGTAGCCCAGCTTGCCCAGAGCTGAAAGGAAATGCAGTTTACCTCAGTGTGAAAGCTTCATTTTTTTTTTAAATTCCCAAGTAAATCTCTTGTGCCTTGGAATGATTGCACCCACCAGAGTGCTTCCACAATCAGTTTTAAAGTGACGGGCACTGCACAGGGAGAGAACGGGGGCGAGGAATATGATGTATTTGCACAATAAACTTTCAGCTTTGGGTTGTGCTTTCATTATTGTCAAGTGTAGAGTCCACAATTCCTTCTCTCCGTAGATGCTGCCTGTCCCGCTGAGTTACTCCAGTATTTTGTATCTATCTTCGGTGTGAACCAGCACCTGCAGTTCCTTCCTACACATTTGTACTGTTCAGGATACATGCAGGCCGGTTAGATAATACAGTCAAGGACTTTTTACATTCCAGTTATAGTCATAGAGTGATACAGCGTGGAAAGAGGCCATATAACCATATAACAATTACAGCACGGAAACAGGCCCTCTCGGCCCTTCCAGTCCGTGCCGACCATTTGTTTTCCCCTAGTCCCATCTAATATAATGCAGTTTGGCCCTTCGGCCCAACTTTGCCCACACTGGCCAACAGTGTCCCAGCTGCACTAGTCCCACCCTGTCTGCGCTTGGTCCATATCCCTCCAAACCTGTCCTATCCATGTACCTGTCTAAAGGGCCCGTCCCACTTTCACGACCTAATTCACGACCTCTTCCGAGTTTGCCCTTGATTCATATTCGCAGCATGGTCGTCAAGAGGTCGTAGGTAGGTCGTAGGTTGGTCATGAATGCTAGTCGTAGTTACACTCGTGGCATCAAGTAGGTGGGGTGTTTTTTCTTTCTTTTTCTTTTAAAATCTTTTTATTGTTTTTTTTTCAAAAGAAAACAAAAATAAAACATTTTAAAAAAACAGCAAAAAAAAAGTGATAAACATAACAATGATATTCCAGGATGAGGTGTTCCACACCAGGTCATCACAAATGGCCTCATTCTTCAGAGAATGGGGATTCCCCTCCCCCACTATAGATGAGGCTCGCACCAGGGTCTCCTCCATACCCCGCAACACTGCCCTCTCTCCCCATTCCCCCATTCGTAAACAGGGCAGAGTCCCCCTGGTCCTCACCTTTCACCCCACCAGTCGGCAAATACAACACATAGTCCTCCGCCAGTTTCGCCACCTCCAACGTGACCCCTCCACTCGCCACATCTTCCCATCTCCCCCCCCTGTCTGCCTTCCGCAAAGACTGCTCCCTCCACAACTCCCTTGTCAATTCTTCCCTTCCCTCCCGCTCTACCCCTTCCCCGGGCACTTTCCCTTGCAACTGCAAGAAATGCTACACTTGTCCCTTCACCTCCCCCCTCCACTCCTTTCAGGGACCCAAGCAGTCCTTCCAGGTCCGACAGAGGTTCACCTGCACCTCCTCCAACCTCATCTACTGCATCCGCTGCTCTAGATGCCAGATGATCTATATCGGTGAGACCAAGCGGAGGCTTGGCGATCATTTCGCCGAACACCTCCGCTCGGTCCTTTTTTTTTTTTTTTTAATTTCAAAATATACTTTATTCAAATGATAAATATATACAATACATTAACCTTGCGGAAAATCCATCCGACATTTTCGGAGGCTGTACAATAGATCAATACAGTTTAGACATTTCTTTCCCCCAAATTTCCACAAATCAGTCCCCCACTTGTGCCACAGTGGCGTGGGATACCTTCCCTTATATTGAGGGGTGTCTCCACCATACCGTACCCCCCATGTCCAGCAGCGGAAGGGCGTTAGACTGTGGCCCTCCCCCACCGAGCCTTGGCGTTGGCTGCACCGAGCTTCAGTGCGTCCCTCAGCACGTACTCCTGCAGTCTGCAGCGGGCCAGTCGGCAACATTCCCTGACGGACATCTCGCTCTGCTGGGTGGTGAACAATGCTCGGGCAGACCAAAGGCGTCTTTTACCGAGTTGATGACCCTCCAGCAGCACTCGGTCAGCCTCTGAATGTGTCCCTGGGAACAGTCCGTAAATCACCGAGTCCTCTGTGACGGAGCTGTTCGGGATAAAGCGTACCAGGGACCCTTGCATTTTTCTCCAGACTCTTTTAGCAAACCCACACTCTGTAAAGAGGTGGGCAACCGTCTCCTCGCCATAGCAGCCGTCCCGAGGGCAGCGTGCGCTGGCAGTGAGGTTCCGACGGTGCAGGAAGGATCTGACTGGGAGGGCTCCCCTCACCGCCAGCCAAGCCAGGTCTTGATGCTTGTTGGTGAGTTCTGGCGATGAGGCATTTTGCCAGACAAGCTGGGCAGTCTGCTCAGGGAACCACGCCACCGGGTCCATAGAGTCCTTTCCCTGCAGTGCCTGCAGGACATTCTGTGCTGACCACTGCCCGATGGACATGTGGTCAAAGGTGTTGGTCCGGAAGAACCCTTCCACCGACGACAGATGGGGCGGCAATGTCCAGCTGACTGGCACATTGCGTGGCACACCTCCGCTCGGTCCGCATTAACCAACCCGACCTCCCGGTGGCTCAGCACTTCAACTCCCCCTCCCATTACGTATCCGACCTCTCGGTCCTGGGCCTCCTCCACGGCCAGAGTGAGCAACACCGCAAGTTGGAGGAACAGCATCTCATATTGGGGAGACTTGGGGAGTCTGCATCCTTTGGGCTTGAACATTGAATTTTCTCAATTCTGTTAACCCTTGTTGTCTCCTCCCCTTCCCACCTCTCCCTCAGCCCTCAGGCCCTGGCATTCCCTCTCTCTCTATCTCCCTCCCCCACCCTAGTCACACCAGCTTCTCATTTTCACACCACAAACAGCTTACAATGGCTTGTTCCCTTTATCATTGATACTTTTTTGCATATCTTTCATTCATTGTTCTTTATCTCTCCACATCACCATCTATATCTCTCGTTTCCCTGATCCCAGACCAGTCTGAAGAAGGGTCTCGACCCGAAACGTCGCCTATCTCCTTCGCTCCTTAGATGCTGCTGCACCCGCTGAGTTTCTCCAGCCTTTTGTGTACCAATGATATTGATACATAGGGATCAAGATTACATTAATAATAGGTATAACCTGATATGAGTCCAGTGTCAAAAGACACATTGAGTATAGACCTCCCAGTCTCTATGTAAATATAGTTACATCTTTAAAGGAAAACTTATAAACGTAGAAAAAAACACAAAACGAAAAAGACGAAAAGAAAAAGAAAAAAGGAAAAAGCAAAACCCCCCTAAACTGAAAAAAGTAAATAAATTAATAATAATAAAATAAAACTAAAAATAAGATACGTTTTTCTAACCTGATGAAAAATGTCCACGAGTAAAAAAGGTCGTGAATTAGGTTGTGAAAGTGGGACAGGCCCTTAACTGTTTCTTAATTGTAATTGTAATTAATTTATTAGCCAAGTATGTAAACATACAAGGAATTTGATTTGCCAACAGTTACACAAAAAAGCAACAAGATACATAACCATATAAACATTAAACATAGACACCTTCGTTAGTTCTGGTGTTTTCTTTTTTCTTTTTTTGCTTTTCTTGAAATTTTTTCTTCCTCCTTTTTTTTCCTTTCCTTTTTTTCCTTTTTCATTTTTTCCTAGTTATTAGTTCATAAAATGTTAAAAACTGAAGCAATACGAAAATTGTACAACTATTATGTCGATTACTTTCTCTTTTTGTACAATTGCTTCTAATAAAAATAAAATTAAAAAAATAATTAAAAATCTCAAATTGTGGAGTTACATAGAAACATAGAAAATAGGTACAGGAGGAAGCCATTCGACCCTTCAAGCCAGCACCACTATTCATTGTGATCATGGCTGATCGTCCCCTATCAATAACCCAGTGGAGGCAAATAAATAAATGATGGGTCTTTGTCCCAAAACCCCCGCCCCAAAAAAAACATTCCCCACAATTAAAATGTGGGTTACGGAAATGGACTTGCACTTGTAAAAAATAAGACTTGTCTTAATTGACAAACCAGAATTTTTTGCTAGAATATGATCTCCATTTATTGAATATTTGAAAAGGTAAATTGGGGTCACAAGTCACAAAATCAAGGTTGAAACCTGAGTTTGGGATTGGATGGACAGTCACACTCAACATTTCCCGGATCTATCTCCATAATCTTGTCATTGGTAGTTTCTCTCTGCGTCTCCCTTCTTCTCTCTTCTTCTTCTCTCTCATCTTTCCCTATTACTTTCTCTCATCTTTTTCTCCGGGGTCAAGGAAAGAGCGTTCACGTGGCGGCCCCTTTTTCCACCAATCTTTCCACCACCACGCACGAGAAGCACAAGAAGCGCAAGACAGTCAACCATTGACTTGGCTTGACTTGGCAACAGGAATTAAGCAAACTATGTAAAGATTTGAAAAGGCCAATGTTTAGTTGAGTTTAGTTTTGAGATACAGCATGGAAACAGGCCCTTTGGCCCACCGAGTTCACGCGGACCAGCGATCACCCCTCACACAAGCACTATCCTACACACTAGGGCCAAATTGTAATTTTTACCACTGATGTTAGGCTCACTGGCCTGTAGTTCCCAGGCTTTTCCCTCCAGCCCATCTTGAATAGAAGCACAACATTTGCCATCCTCCGGTCTTCCGGCACCTCACCAGTATTTAATGACACATCATAAATCTTAGCCAAGGTTCCTGCAATTTCCTCTCTAGCTTCCCACAGTGTCCTCTGATATATCTGGTCAGGCCCTGGAGGATTATCCGGAGAACACGGATAGGTGATGTTGAGGAAGTCTTCAGAGTCTGAAGAAGTGTCCCGACCCGAAATGTTCTCCACAGATGCTGCCTGACCCGCTGAGTTACTCCAGCACTCTGTGAAACGTCACCTATCCATGTTCTCCACAGATGCTGCCTGACCCGCTGAGTTACTCCAGCACTCTGTGAAACGTCACCTATCCATGTTCTCCAGAGATGCTGCCTGACCCGCTGAGTTACTCCAGCACTCTGTGAAACGTCACCTATCCATGTTCTCCACAAATGCTGCCTGACCCGCTGAGTTACTCTTCTTCTTCTTGCGTATGGTGTGCACAGCCTAAAGTTGTAGGACAACTTGTTCTATTTGATCTTATTTGATTGTGCACACCAGGTTTATTGCATTCGTCGAAACAGGGCGGACCACGTGAAGGTTGCAATCTTCCACCCCACTGAGTTACTCCAGCACCTTGCATCTTTCTCTGTAAGAAATCAGAGCCAACTTTAAATTCACTCAGAACCATAGCTGCAGAACTGAGAATCCTTCTAAATGAACACTGTCCACAAATTCCACTTCATCTTCTTAATGTCTGCGCTGACTTCCCAAAGTGGTGCATCACGGTGTGGTAATTAAGTGAGTTTGTTAACAAATGAACCTGCTTCACTTACAAATGCAACGGTGACTCAGTCTCTGGCTGTTTGTTACCCATTATCTCAACTGCAAGCCACATACATTTAGTCAAAGCAGTCACAGTGAGAGGGATAAATTAACAATGGAAGGCCTGTCTCAGCAAAGAGGATAAACACACTGTAAACCATCACCAACTGTGCGTTCTGAACCCGTTGTAAACATGCCTTTCTGCAGTTCTTCTTTCCAATGCAACCGTGTTCCCTTGTTCCCTGGACACCCAGTTTCCAACGTAGTAAAAAAGAACTCCTGTCTCTGGAGAGGCCATTCTCATGAATCCAGCTGGCTGTTAGTCATAGCATCATCAATAGACAATAGACAATAGGTGCAGGAGTAGTCCATTCGGACCTTCGAGCCAGCACCGCCATTCAATGTGATCATGGCTGATCATCCACAATCAGTACCCCGTTCCTGCCTTCTCCCCATAACCCCTGACCGCTATTTTTAAGAACCCTATCCAGCTCTCTCTTGAAAGCATCCAGAGAACCGGCCTCCACCACCCTCTGAAGCAGAGAATTCCACAGGCTCACAACTCTGTGTAAAAAAGTGTTTCCTCGTCTCCGTTCTAAATAGCTTACCCCTTTATTCTAAAACTGTGGCCCCTGGTTCTGGATCCCCCCAACATGCTTCCTGCCTCTAGCGTGCCCAAACACTTAATAATCTTATATGTTTCAATAAGATCCCCTCTCATCCTTCTAAATTCCAGAGTATACAAGCCCAGCCGCTCAATTCCATCTTCGTAGTCAGCGTAAAAACAGGCCCTTCGGCCCAACTTGCCCAAACCGGCCAACATGCCCCACCTGCATACGTTTGGCCCATAATCCCACTAGACCACTCCTATCCATGCATCTGTCTAATTGCTTGTTAAACGTTGAGATAGTCCCTGCCTCAACCCCTTCCTCCGGCAGCTCGTTCCATACACCCACCACCCTCTGTATGAAACAATTACCCCTCAGGTTCCTATTAAATCTTTCCCTCCTCACCTCAAACCGATGTCCACTGGTTCTCGATTCCTGATGGGAGAGGTGGGAATAGGGAGTGGCCAGGGTGCGACTGGTCCTTTATGATGCTGCTGGCCTTGCCGAGGCAGCGTGAGATGTAGATGGAGTCAATGGAAGGGAGGCTGGTTTGTGTGATGGTCATCTTTCTTTCTTTGGAACACCAGAGTCTACGGGGAGACCTGATATTGTCTAAAATCATGAGAGGCATTGATAGGGTGGACAGACAGAACTTGTTTCCCAGCGGTGGAACGTCCAGCACTCGATTTTATTTTTGTTTACAAAATCCAAATAATATAAAAAGTACTGTAGGTACAAGGAACCACAGATGCTGGTCGGAGTCATAGAGTCATACAGCATGGAAACAGGCATTGAAAGCATACGTTTCGAGCCGAAACATTGCCTATTTCCTTCGCTCCATAGATGCTGCCGCACCCGCTGAGTTTCTCCAGCACTTTTGTCCACCTTCGATTTTCCAGCATCTGCAGTTCCTTCTTAAACATTGAAAGCATACTGTTCTGTTACATCTCAGCTTGGCTTGGGAACAGCTCTGTCCAAGACGGCAAGAGATTTCAGAGTTGTCGATGCAACCCAGTCGGTACAACTCTGGTCACATCACGGTGAAGGAGCGTGTGTGTGTGTGTGTGGACCGGACATTGAACTGATGGATGTCAGTCTGCACTTATGCTGTGTGCCCTGGAGATTCTCACACGGCACTATGGTGACTCTTTATGTTTATGTTTAATGTTTTTTTGTATTTTAAATTTAAAAAAAATTTTTTTTAATATAAATATTTTTATTAGAAGCATGTATGCAAATATAGAAAATAGGTGCAGGAGTAGGCCATTCGGCCCTTCGAGCCAGCACCGCCATTCAATGTGATCATGGCTGATCGTCCCCAATCAATGCCTGCCTTCTCCCCATATCCATATATTCCCTAGCCCCTAGAGCTCTAACTCTCTCTTAAACCCATCCAGTGACTTGGCCTCCACTGCCCTCTGTGGCAGGGCATTCCATAAATTCACAACTCTCTGGGTAAAAAAGTTTTTTCTCAGCTCAGTCTTAAATGACGTCCCCTTTATTCTAAGACTGTGGCCCCTGGTTCTGGACTCACCCAAGATTGGGAACATTTTTCCAGTCCTTTTATAATTGTATATGTTTCTATAAGATTTTTTTTTAAAGAATAAAGATAAAAGGAGAAAAAGATCTCTTATCGAGGGTAGGGAAGATTCAAACAAGAGGGCATGACATGAGAATTAAGGGACAGAGGTTTCGGGGTAACGTGAGGGGGAACTTCTTTACTCAGAGGGTGGTGGCTGTGTGGAATCAGCTTCCAGCAGAAGTGGTGGAGGCAGGATCGATTTTAACATTTAAGAGTAAAGTGGATAGGTATATGGATGTGAAGGGAATGGAGGGGTATGGTCTGAGTGCAGGTAGATGGGACTAGGGGAAAACAAATGGTCGGCACGGACTGGAAGGGCCGAGAGGGCCTGTTTCCGTGCTGTAATTGTTATATGGTTATATGGTTACATACAAAATTAGAAGTTGTTCAGCCAGAATTGAACACACATCTCGGCAGTTAGATAGAGCTCTGGGGGCTGGTGCAATCAAGGGATATGGGTAGAAGGCAGGCACGGGTTATTGATTGGGGATGATCAGCCATGATCACAATGAATGGCGGTGCTGGCTTGAAGGGCTGAATGGCCTCCTCCTGCACCTATTTTCTATGTTTTTATGAACCGCTGAGTTACTCCAGCACTCTGTGTCTTTTTTTGTAAATCAGAATCTGCAGTTCCTTATTTATCCCATCCCCTCTTTCCCCCTCTCCACCCCCTCTACTACTTACATCTTCTCCTCTGGCTTCATATTTCTTTCCTCCTCTTCTCTCCGTGTCTAACTCCCTTCTAGTCTCCTTTTCACCTCCAGCCTTTGTTAATTACTCCACCCATCTGTCACAAACCTCCCTCACCTGTATCCACCTATCACTTGAGTTTGAGTTTAGTTTATTGTCACGTGTACCGAGGTACAGTGAAAAGCTTTTGTGTTGCGTGCTAACCAGTCAGCGGCAAGACAATACATGATTACAATCGAGCCGTCCACAGTGTACAGATACATGATAAAAGGAATAACATTTGGTGCCAGGTAAAGTTCAGTAAAGGCTGATCAAAGATAGTCCGAGGGTCACCAATGAGGTGGATAGTAGTTCAGTACTGCTCTCTGGTTGTGGTAGGATGGTTCAGTTGTCTGATAACAGCTGGGAAGAAACTGTCCCTGAATCTGGAGGTGTGTGCTTTCACACTTCTGTACCTCTTGCCTGATGGGAGAGGGGAGAGGAGGGGGTGGCCAGGGTGCGACTGGTCCTTGATGATGCTGCTGGCCTTGCCGAGGCAGCGTGAGGTGTAGATTGTCGATGGAATGGAGGTTGGTTTGTGTGATGGTCTGGGCTGTGTCCACAATTCGCTGCAATTTCTTGAGGTCTTGGATGGAGCTGTTCCCAAACTGTGCAGTGATGCATCCCGATAAAATGCTTTCGTTGGTGCATCTGATGCATCTGAACCATGTGATCCTGGAGAGAATTGTAAACTGCAACTGAGATGGGTCAGTGCAATTTCACTGCACATCTTGTATGTGTATGTGACAAATATAGTTGACTTGACTTGACTTGGCAACAGACTTGGCAACACTTCTGTACCTCTTGCCTGATGGGAGAGGGGCGAAGACCGCACTATTCCCCCCCCCCCCCCCCACACACTCTTCATAGGTTCATACGTTTTAGGAGCAGAATTAGGCCATTCGGCCCATCAAGTCTACTCCGCCATGCAATCATGGCTGATCTACCTTGCCCTCTCAACCCCATTCTCCTGCCTTCTCCCACCTGTACCCTGACACCTGACACCTTCTCCCCTCTCGCCAGGCTTTGTCCTGCCCACACCTCCCTTTTCCAGCTTTCCTCTCCGGCCTACAGCCAGTCTGAAGATGCATCCCGACAAGAGCTGTTCGTCTGCCTCTGCAGATGATGCCTGAATGGCTACTCTGAATATCATACACTTCACCTCATAAAATTAATTACTTATTTAGCACTAATAACTATAACTGCCTAATCATAACTATCAAAATGATTAAGAATTATATGTTAAGATTTTGCCAGGTACTCCCCTGGGTGTCATAGCAACACCTACAAAATGGAAGGTAATTTAATGACGATATTTTCGGTAAGTTTTTATAGCGTTTCACTCAGTTTAATTTGCAGTTTGCATCTTATAATTACACATTCATGAAAGGAAATTTTTCAGATGTGGAAATCTGCAATGAAATAGTTTAGTTTAGTTTGGAGATACATCCCCGAAACCGGCCCTTCGGCCCACCGAGTCCGTGCCGACCGGCGATCCCTGTACACCAGCACTATCCTTATACACACTAGAGACAATTTACAATTTTTTACAATTTCTTACCGAAGCCAATCAACCTACAAAGCTGTGCGTCTTTGGAGTGTGTGGGAGGAAACCGGAGCACCCGGAGAAAACCCATGCAGGTCACGGGGAGAGCGTGCAAACTCCGTACAGACAGCAGACGTAGTCAGGATGTTTTCCAACGTACACCAGCACTTCTGTATCTGGAGCCAATTAACCAATAAACCTGCACGCCTTTGGAGTGTGGGAGGAAACAGGAGCTCCCGGGGAAAACCGCCGTGCCGCGTCAACACTGATCGTGGAAGAGTTGGGCTGAAGGGCCTGTTTCCGTGCTGTTTGAGTCGATGACTGTAACGGTGATGTTATTGCGAGCTGCACATTCAAGATGGCACCCGTCAAGCGCTAACTTACTGTGTGCGGCTGACAAAGGCTATAAATAGTTGCACTCCATTACGAGCTGAAAAGATGTTAGCATAGCGGTGGCGAGGGTTTTATTGCCCCATATGTATCTGTCACGATGGAAAGTGCTTTTTGCAGCTCGCTTGTTCATAAATTGGAAATAACAGATGTGTTCCCTTTGACAATTATGTCACTTTTTTCTGCGGGATATCTGGTTACTGATGCAACTGAGTAGCAGCAACGTGAATTATCTGACAACCCAGGCTAATTGAAAGCAAGGGAGTGCGATGTTATTTATATTATGTTTTACAGATGATGGGAAGATGCACTTGGATCCGCACCGAGAGGGGAATTGACAAGATTAGATGGGAATATTAGCATCCCCTTCACAAAGGGACGTGAAGAATCGCAGTCCCCTGCCCTTGCTGCTAATCAGGATATATATTATCACCTTTCATAGCTGCTACTGAACTTGGTGGCTTACTGCAACAACAGCTATCCATCATACTCGAGGCTGCATATTCAATAGACAATAGACAATAGGTGCAGGAGAAGGCCATTCGGTCCTTCGAGCCAGCACCGCCATTCAATGTGATCATGGCTGATCATCCCCAATCAGTACTCCGTTCATGCCTTCTCCCCATATCCCCTGACTCCGTTATCTTTAAGAGCCCTATCTAGCTCTCTCTTGAAAGTATTCAGAGAACCGGCCTCCACCCCCATCTGAGGCAGAGAATGCCACAAACTCACAACTCTCTGTGTGGAAAAGTGTTTCCTCGTCCCCGTTCTAATTGGCTTACCCCTTATTCTTAAACTGTGGCCGCTGGTTCTGGACCCCCAACATCGGGAACATGTTTCCTGCCTGTAGCGTGTCCAAACCCTTAATGATCTGATATGTTTCAATAAAATCCCCTCTCATCCTTCTAAATTCCAGAGTAAACAAGCCCAGCCACTCCATTCTCTCATCTGAAATGTGCTTTCAGTACATTGAAATATTGCAATGCAAATAAGTGGGTGGCTCGGTGGCACAGCGATAGAGTTGCCGCCAGAGACCCGGGTTCGATCCGGAATACGGTTGCTTGTCGGTACGGAGTTTGTACGTTCTCCCCGTGACCGGCTTGGGTTTTCTCCGAGATCTTCGGTTTCCTCCCACACTCCAAAGACGTGCAGGTTTGTAGGTTAATTGGCTTGATGTAAATGTAAACAAAAATGTCCCTAGTGTGTGCAGAATGTGCGGGGATAGCTGGTCGGCGTGGACTCGGTTGGCCGAAACGCATGTTTCAGCGCCGTATATCTAAACAAAACTAAAACTTAAGGGCCTGTCCTGCTTGGCGATTTTTTCGGCGACTGCCGGCATCATTGACTGACGTATCAGGTCACGATAAATTTGTGGCGTGATGCGGCAGTGACACGGTGTGATGATGTATCGACGCATGGTGTATTTTCAAGTATCGCAACATTTTTTTGTCGCCGCAGGATTTTGAAATGTTCAAAATCTTTTGGTGACACTGACAGTCGCCAAAAAAAATCGCCAAGTGGGACAGGCCCTTAAGTGTACTTTGTTCAAGCCTGATCCTTTCCATCTTTGCCATGAAAGACTCGCATTAATAAGTTGACAGTCTTGAAAAAACAATTGCACTTGTTACCAAGACTGAAAAATGAATTGAAAGCAGTTTGCAGTTCACAGATTATATTTTGTTACACAAGCTATTAATAATAGCTCAGAATGCCAATTGCTGTACATAATGAAGGTCCCAACAGGCCAGAAGCCAATCTAGGTATAGTTGACAAGATCAGCACACCTCACCTTCCTTCGCCCGCTGCATCCGTAACAAAGAGAGTTGATTATCCATTGCTGTTAACAGATTGCTGAAGATGCAGAGACCAGCCTCTGTTGTGTATCACTCCCATTATAATGAAGCCATAAACTAAAGCTGAAAGTGAAACATGTTTATTTCCCCAGAGAGCTCATTTCCTCCTTCACGATCTTAATAGCTTGGCATGGCGATACAGTTAAAATGATTATCATGTCATTTAGCCTTTCCAAGAGTGTTGGGTTATGACACTTATCTGGATTAATGCGTGACATTTATTTGTTAGTTCTATTTTACAAGCATTAAAAGATTTTGTTTCTGAATATTTAAAGAAAAAAGTATGGTTATTTAAAATTGATCTGATCTCCAGCTAATTGGGATCAGAGACCACCCTCAAACATAAGAGCCGGCTCCATTATCAGAGCACTTAGACCTTAAAGCATGACCTCAACTGCTGTGGATATACTTTGAGCTGGTGTCTCGCTAATCACCTGTCTTGCTGGCAATGTTTATATTCTAAAAAAGTAACAAAAACTAACAATTTCCCATTTTCTTCTGTCCCATTTTTAGGTTTATATTTGTCATGTGTACCGGTGGTACAGCGGTAGTGTTACTACTGGAGTATTGTGTACAGTTTTGTTCTCCTAATTTGTGGAAGGACATCCTTGTGATTGAGGCAGTGCAGCATAGGTTCACCAGATTGATCCCTGGATGGCGGGACTGTCATATCAAGAAAGATTGAAAAGACTAGGCTTGTATTTACTGGAGTTTAAAAGGATGAGGGGTTATCTTATAGAAACATATAAAATAGTGAGATTAAATGAGAATTTACCAGTTCGAAGTTTGATCTGTATTTTATGAGGAGTTATGATGAGGAATTACGTGAAGACCCCGTCCAGCACGCATGTGCAACATTCTTCAAAGCAGCGGTGTGGATTCACAGAAAAAACACAACAATTGAAATAAATATAGTAAAGAAAAAATAAGAACTTAATTACCAGTTGATCTGTATAATAGAGGGTGGGAGCGGAGGGCACGTAATCCCTCATCGTAACTCCTCATAAAATACAGATCAAACTTCGAACTGATAAGTTCTCATTTAATCTCACTATTTTATTTCGGAGTCACGTGAGTGACTACGTGAAGACTTCAAAGCTCTGTGATTCCGAACCGTGTACCAGCTCATGCTTCACTCACTGTCTGAAGACCTTAGAGGGAGGAAGTATGTTATCACAATCAACAATAACCTGTTTGTGAACAAAAAAGGTTTATTAATGACAACAAAAAACAGAGAGCTCCCCAGGGCTTAAATTAAATATCCGCAGACTCTAAAATTCTGTCTGCAAATGTAGCAGGTTCCGCCAGCGGCTTATTATAAAACCTATGAAAAGTTCTTTCCAAGGACCATCCTGCTCTGGCCAGAATATGGTCCATAGGCACGTCCATTCGCCTAGCCGCCGACGTAGATGCAGCCCTGGTGGAGTGAGATTTGTAAACATTAGTATTGACTCCCGCGAACTTAAGCACCTGCTTGAGCCACCTTGAAATAGTTTGGCTCGTCACCTGACCATGAGGCTTCTTGTGGCTTATCCATAAGGCTTTTTCTCTCCCTCTTAAGTTGTATGTTGTGTCTATGTAATTTGCGAGATGGGTCTTGGCACACAGCCGTGGGTCAGATGAATATGCCCGGAACTCCATGACTGGAGGCGTGGTACCTGGTCTAGTTTGTTTGACCAGTCCCTGAATATGGAATGTGAAACAGTCCAATGACTGTCATGCTGTCCAGCCTCAGCAGGTGGAGGGACTGTACCCTTTGAGCTGACACTAGTGCCATGAGCATGACTGATTCACAGCGTGAGTGACCTGGGTGGTGGCCATCCCCTAAGGTACGTCAGCACAATGCTGACATCCCAGATCTGAGTGTACCTTGGTCTGGGGGAATTAGTGTTAAAAATCCCCTCATGATTTTAACCACTAGTGGATGGGACCCCAAAGCCTGTTGTCCTGCTGCTGGAACCAAATAAGCTGACAACGCACTCCTGGCTGTATTGATGGCGCTGGAGCTGAGTCCTTCCCGATGTAATCCAACCAGGAACTCCACAACACTGGTGGCTGTAGCTGTTGAGTAGGTAGTTCCTGTTTTGGAGCAATACCGTTCCCATTTTCTTGGCTGTCGAAACGCCGTTGGAATTCCCCAGCAGTATTGTCTCCTGGTGGACTCCCGGTGGGATGCGGTCATAATGTTGATGGAGTCCTCAGACAGTCCCAGGCCCAGTAGAGGTCTTTTTAGAATCTGCAAGCCTGGAGATTGACTCTGTCATGGCACGGGTGACTAATGCCTGACATTGGGTGGATTAATAATTCTGGACTGCTGGGGAATTCCAACGGCGTTTCGACAGCCATGTCGAGGGCCACTGGGAACCATGGCTATGTAGGCCAGTCGGGTATTATCAAGATTCCTGAAGCGGAATCCAATTGAATCTTGCGTAATACCCGACTGATGAGGCAGAAGGGAGGAAAAGCATAAAATAACATTTTCCCCCAATGCAGCGTGAATGCATCAACTGCTGCTGCCTCAGAGTCTGGTTCCCAAACGACATACGTTGGTACCTGGTCATTCAGCCTGGATGCAAATAGATCAATATCTGGTGTGCCATATTGCTTTGTAATTTCAGCAAATACTTTGGGATTTAACATCCATTCGATGTTATTGTTAAATTTCCGTGACCTGGTGTCTGCCACTGTATTTTGCTTACCTGGTAGGTAAGTTGCTGATAACCAAATATGTCTTTTGACACACCATTGCCAGATTAGGTTGACCAAATTGTCACACGATATCGACTTTACACCACCCATGTGGTTGATATAAGCCATGGCACCGTGGTATTATCTTAATGCAACTGGACATGTGCATGATGCGTATTAGATGAATATGCTTTTAAACCATAAAACCATCACATTTCTTTTTTTTTTTTTTTTTTTTTTAATTTATTTATTATAGAAACAAATAACAACCAGTTACATTATATTTCAGTAGTAAATATACATAGTCCTAATAACTGATTCATACTAATAATATTATTTATACTGTATTATCCTTAGTTATAGATTTCAGAGTTATGTATTTTATATAATTAAAGATACATAATACTACTAATACATTCACAATATTAGCATTATACTCGTACTATTAGTAATTATCATTTTATTTCTAATTTTATTAAGTATAAGACCAAATTTTATGATATTATGATACAAAAAGTTAGTACATCTTATATAATTCTTATTATTTCTTCCTAATGTTAACAATATTTATTTTATCGCTAAATTTAAAATTATTGTACCATTAAAAGCATATAATTTTATATAATTAAAAATATAAAATACTAGGAAATGCTAATAATACTAACATGTTCTTATAAATCTAATGATATTTATATTCATTCTAATATTAAGCTAGTGTGTTTCTATATTATTTTTTTATTATTTATTTAGATATAAGAAAATAGAGAAATAGGAAATAGAATAAAGAATAAGAAGAGGTTTGATGGAGAATAAAATATTCGTCAATAATCCGTCCTTATAGATATATTCATGATTTATTATACGTATCTCTTCATCCACTCAAATGTCCAGGCCTCAGTCAGGTTTCCCGCGCCGAACCATTACGACCCTGCAAATATTTAATATATGGAGACCAAATACATCTGAAGAGATCTAACCTATCCATAAGGACAAGCCTCATCTCTCCAAATGAAGTGTCTCCGACATTTCTATATTCCACATTTTTGATTGTTGGGAATGCAGGGCCTTTCCAAAATTTTAAATTAATTTTTTTCCCAATTATTAAACCATAATCAATAAAATTCTTTGATTCGTTGTTATTAATTGGTCAGTTTCAATTATTCCAAGTTTAATCAGCTTTGGGTCAGGGATTATATTTTATAATAATAACAGTCGAGATTATTTTAATATTTCCTTCCAGTATTCTACAATTTTTATGCAGTTAGTGAATGAATGTGTCAAATTTGCTTCTGAAATTTGACATTTGTCACATATTGGAGATATTTTTGAAAAATATTATGTAATTTTAGATTTAAGGTAATGTAATCTATGTAATATTTTAAACTGTATAAGAGAATGTTTAGCGTTTAATGAACAATAATGTATATGTTGTAAACTTTCATCCCATATTTCTGGTCTTATTATTTGGCCTAATTCCTTTTCCCAAGATTCTCGTATATTTCTGTTGATGGAGTATCGTTTTCCAGTAAAATATTTATATATATGATATCATTTTTTTTCCATATTTGGATGTTTATTCAAACATTCATCTAAAATTTCTATTTTTCTATTTCTAAATTTCATATAATATTTACAGAGGCATAGTTTCTAATTTGTAAATATCTGAAATATCTTTATTATGTAGCCCATAAATTTGTTGCAACTCTTGAAATGAAAGAAAAGTATTTTCCTTATAAAGATCACCCATCTTAGAAATTCCTTTATTTTTCCATTGTAAAAAAGCCTTATTTCCAAAATCGAAAGGTTTAAACATAAAATTATTATAACAATCTTAAGACTTATTGGTATAGATTTTAGTTTTATGCTTTCTTTATTTGTTTCCACATGCGGATTCCATTTTCTATTATCGGATTTTCACTATAAACTTTCTTAGCTACATTAATATTAGCAAATATATAGAGCTAATTTCTAATGGAGAACAATCTTCTTCTTCCCATACTTAACCAATTTGGTTTATATCTATTTCTCCTACCAAAAAATTCATGTTTTTAATATTAACTGCCAGTAATAAAAACATCAAGTTTGGTAACGCTAATAATCCTTCTCATTTATTTTAGACTTACATAAATGTTTTTTTATTTATACTATGAATCTTATAATCCCAAATAAAATTCGTAAATTAAAGAATCTACTTTTTTAAAAAAAATTTTTGGAAGATATATCGGGATTAATTGAAATAAAATATAATAATTGTGGAAGAAAAATCATTTTTATTGCATTAAATTTTCCCTATCATCGAAATAGGTAAACTTTTTCCAGTATCGAAATATTCTTATTTTAATTTATCTAGTAAGGGGGAAAATTAGATTTAAATAGAGAATTAAATCTTTTTGTAACAAAAATCCCAAGATATTTAATATTTTCATTTTGTTATCTTAAAAAGGAAATTGTTGTAATATATGTAACTTATTCATTGTTATAGGCATAAAAGTTTCACTTTTATTCCAATTAATACTGTATCCTGAAAGTGATCCGGAATTCCGTTATTATTTTTAAAAACAAATTCGAATACTTATTTCTGGTGAGTGATATAAAGTAATACATCAATCTGCATATAAGGAAATTTTATTCTTAGAATATTGCGTATCATATCCATATATTCCGGGTGTAGTCTTACCCTCTGAGCAAGTGGTTCTAATTGCTAATGCAAAGAGGGAAATGAACAATAAAGGTGATAAAGGGCAACCTTGCCTACAACCTCGTTGATAAATTAAAATTTAATTTGATAACATTCGATTTGTTGTTATTCTAGCTATTGGATTGCATATAATAATTTAATCCAAGTAATAAAACTCCTCTCCTAATTTAAAAGCTTCCATCACCGAAAATAAATAGGGCCATTCCACTTGGTCAAAAGCCTTTTCCTGCATCAAGCGAAATAACTACTAAATCTTTTTTATCACTTCTTTCGAATAAATAATATTAAACAATCGTCTTAGATTATATGAAGAATATCGTTTTGGTATAAATCCAGTTTGATCCGGATGTATTAATTCATCAACAATTGAACTCAATCTTTGCTAATATTGTGTTAATATCTTTTGATCTGTATTTAATAGAGCTATTGCTCTATATGATCCTGGTTCGTCTAAGTCTTTATTTTATTTTAGGATGAGTGTTATAATCGATTCGTTCAATGTATCTGGAAGCTTCTGTTCTGTATATATCTGTTCATATAGTGATTTTTAAATATGGAAACTATATATTCATGAAAGTTAGTATAAAATTCCGAACCTAGACCATCAGGTCCTGGTGTTTTACCGTTTTTTAATGATCTTAATAGATTCGTTAATTTCATTTTATTGAAATATCAGCATTATTAATGTTTCTATTTTGTAAATCCAGTCCCTTTCAAGTTACATTTTTTATAAATGCATCTATTTCTATTTTACTTACTGTTGTTATAGCAGTGTAATAAATTTTTGTAAAATTGCATAAATCTTTCCATTAATAATCTTTAGGTTGTATTAATAAATTCACCATTGTAGTGATTTAAAATCCTATGTATAATTTTTCCGCTTCAATTACCTAATTGTCGAGCCCAGTTTTTGGGGCTTATCCCCAAATTCAAACTGTAATTGTTTAGTATGTTGGTAAAATTTTATCACTTGATCTGTATAATTTTATTTAATTATATTTCAATATAACAATTTTATTATGTAATGTCGTAATCTGGTTTTATTGCATTCTGTATATCTAATTCCTTATCTCCTTTTCTAGATCTTGTTGTTCTTTCCGAGTCTTTTATTGTCAAATGCTTGTTGAAGAAATCATTATTCCTCGAAGTATGCCTTAAATGTTTCCCACAATAAAGAACGCGATATCCTCTGGTTGATCATTTATTTCAAAAAAATTTTTTAATTTGAGTTTTGAATATATTCCTGAGTGCTTTGTTTTTTAAAATTTGTGGGTTAAATTTCCACTGTCTTAAATTTTCTATTTTATTATTAATTTAATTTTAAACGTTACTGGAGCGTGATCTGAGATTTATATATTATCATAGTTAGCTTCATAAGTAAGTGAGATAAGTTTTGCATCCACCAAAAAATAATCTATTCTTGAGTAAGTTTTATGTACTGGGGAAAAAAATAATATTCTCGTCCTGTAGGATTTTCTGTTCTCCAACCTCTTTAATGTTGGTTGTTTGCATATATGCATTTAGAAATCCTAAGAACGTGATTTGTTTTTTTCTTTGTTTTGTAGATCTCTTCTAAGTAAGGGTCAATGTACAGTTGAAATCTCCACCAATCAAATTATATGTGTTAATTCCGGAAATATTATTATATACTTTTTTAAAAAACAATGGACTATCAAAATTTGTCATATATATTAACAAGAATTACTTTTTCTGTAATAATTCTCCCTATCACAATAATATCTCACCATCTTTATCATCTATGGTTAATGTAATCTTAAATAAAGTACCTTTACAAATAATATTGCTACGCCTCTTGATTTATGTGTAAAAGAAGAGTGATATATTTTATCTATCCATTTAGCTTTCAACCTGTTTTCCGCCACTTTTTTTAGATGGGTCTCTTGAATGTAAATTACATCAGCTTTACTTGCCTTTAAGTATGTCAATACTTTTCCTCTCTTATCGATCATTAATACCTTAACATTCCAACTGCAGAATGTAAATCCCTCATTCCCCGTATTTCTTTTAAGTCTTGCATTAGATTTAAGGGATCTGCAGGATCTAAGGAAGCGCGATAAACCCAACCTTACACCTGAACCCCGAGTGGATGTAGTTTAAATCTCTTTTTTTTGCCCCTCATGAATATATCTCCCTTGGTACATTATATTACTCCAATCAAACCAAAAATACTATAGATATAAAAGATAGAAAGAAAATAAAAAAGTACTGTTGTAAAAGAAAAAGAACTACATCTAGAATCGATGTATATTGTGCCAGCCATATTAAGATGACTATATATCTAACGACTTCCGTCATCGATTTTATCAACACGACCAGCTCCTGGAATTAGAATTACTATTCCTTAACAATATTTTAACGGGGGTATAATTAGCTCCAATTAATAAAGGGGGGGGGGGAGGGGGAATATTAAAAAAAAAAAAATAAAAAAAAAACCAGGAAGGGAAGAAAAAGAGAAAAGAGGAAGAATAAAAAAAAAAGTTCTTCCTTTAAAAAATATCAATTATCTAAAGCTAACTTAGAAATCTAACCTAATATTAGACATAAAAAATACAGGTGCTAATAAAAAGATGAATAACATACAAATAATTCAGTTCAAAAAAGGGAAATTAGTTATTTATTATTAGTAATAGTGAATTAGTAATAATAGACATTCCTAATTAATAAAAAAAATAGGTGGGAAAAACTGATAATAAACCGTATTAAATCTTAATGTGTGTATTAATTATTTTTGTTAAGTTTTTATATGTTAGAACTAATTATCAATGTCCAGATATCCAATGAACGTGTCAAATCATGTTTTATCCCCTCCATTCCATTCGACAATTGTCTATTCCATCAAGTCACCAATACCTCTTGAAGAGTCTCAGTAAAGTATTAAAAAGTCATGTTTGCGTATCTGAAGATGGTAAAAGTCCAGTATAACTTGGCTTGTAGTATTCCTTCAATCTTGAACTGCTGAGCAAACTCCAATGCTGTGTTTGGTTCTTAAAAAGTAACTCTTCCACTTTTCTTATAAGAAACTCGTAAAAAGTCGATGGGTAGTTCAAACCGTATCTCAGATTTCTACTACTCCACGCATAAGACTTTTGCTTCATTGAATGCTTTTCGTTTCCTGGCGACCTCTGTGGATAGTCTCGATAAAATACTAATTCCTTTGACCTTCAAATGTCAAGTTTTTAGTTTTCGAAGCTTCCGCTAATCTCATCCAGAACAAAACAAACTGTACTTTAATGATCAATTTGCCTGGGAGGAGCGCCGGGTCTGGTCTGACGTCTACTGATCTCAGTGAGCACGATGCTAATAAAGGCATCCTTCCAAGATAAAGACTTCTTGAGTAATTTAGCAGTGAACTCTCGAAGGGCCGTCGAGATTCTCTCCGACCCGCAGGAATCCCTACAATATCTCAGATTTTGCCTTCTCTGATGACCTTCTAGCTCAGTACATTTCTCGGCTGTTTAGTCAGCATACTCATCAGACGTCATTTTCTGTAATCAAATTCGCTGTAGTCAAAGCATTTTGCTTCTGCTGTCTGTCAAGGTCTTTTATTGCAGCCATCTGTTGTTTCTGCATTTCTTCCATATTTAAATCTGTTGTCAATGTAGTTTTTAATGTCTTTTTTTTAAACCGTTCCCAGTTTTTTTATCCACTATTCCTCCATGGCCTTAAACGTGGTCATAAACTCTCTTTAAATCATCCGACATTTTCTTAACCTTTTTTCAAAATTTTTTGTTTCTTATTTTAACTCTCCCATCATTGAGTTTTCATCTGATACACTGTATATCAATCGAGCTATTTTTGACTTAATAATCTTCCTTTAATTCTTCCTTTTAACTTAATATCTGCTGGAGAAATAAAGGATTCAATTCCTTCACCTTCCACTTTTGTCCTGTTATCTTGGACACATCATCCTGGGGACGAGTCCCTAGTCGACACATCTTCCTGGGATCGAGTTTCTAGTCGACTCCGCAGCTTCACTTGTGCCTTCTCCCAGTTCGGCTTTCGAGCTTTTACTCTTATCTGTGGGGCTCCGTGGAACCGACATACTGTCTGATAACGTCACTCGGTGAGGAAACTACACACAACAGCTCGTTGCAGACAGCCGATAAGTCTTCTAAAACCCACCGTTTTTTAAAACAATTTTTTTTGCAGACTGGCTGGCAACTATACCTAGGGCTCCATAAAATGCGCCACCGCGCTATGGAGCCATAGAGTATAACCATCCACTTTCTAAGTAGTTGGATACCACCCCCCGTGACTGAGCCAAGATGATTTCAGAATTATCATCTGCCACTGTGCTGGATTGCATGTTAGTTGCTCCCCAGCCCATAGCACTGGCATCCGATTGAATGGTTAACACTGGGCTTGGTGATTAGTATGGACTGGAACTGAGCCTAACGTCCTTGTCCACCAATTGTAACTCTGGAATGGAATTTCTGCAGTTAAATCATAATTCCGGTCAAAGTGACCTGAGTTTTGCTTAAGTGCGTGCACTTTTGCTCTTTGCCAATTTTGATAGTGCACAGGCCCCAAATTGTACAGCTGGAAAAGCTGCTACCATTTTACACCAATACTCTGGTTTACCTGCCGTATGGTTGACTGATGTTTATCCATTAGTTCACTGCAAGATATGCCAATTCTATGCTTTCCCCTTCACAGAAGTTACAATCATGCGAACAGTAATCAATCGTAAATCCAAGATAGTCCCATGGTAGTGGACGGTGGGTAAAAATTGGATTTATCTGGATGATGAACAAACCCCAAGTTTCAAACAAACGTTTGGTGGCGGCTACTGCCAAAAAAGCTGTCTCCAAGGTTTTCCCGACTATTAAAATGTCGTTCTAAGTTCGCCATGACTATATGCTTTTTGTTTCCTCAAGAAGCCAAAGCGGGTTTAACATTTGAACAACCTTGGAGCGAGGATAGCCCATTTGTAAGGCTTTAAATTGCCAAGCTGTTTCATACAGATAAAACGTTAAGATTTACGATGTCCTTGTGTATGGGTAACTGAGTAGTAGGCATCTTTTAAATCATGCTTTGCTCGTAAGTAACCTCTAGTAAATCAAATAGTCTGGCTGTTTCAAAAGTTTCCATCTTGAAAAATGTATTACTTACAGACTGTTTAAAGTAGTTAAGTCAATGATGTGCGACATCCACCTCTTTTTAAGTTTTAGTGAAAAATATTAGACACAAATTCCAAAGGTTCATTGTTTTGTCTTTCATGTCACCTTTTGCTAGTAGCCTTCATCAGTTCAGCTTGACCTCTTGTTTTCTCTGACTGAGGGAGGGTGAATACCCTTTGGGGTATATGCTGAACTGGGCGGAATGTTTTCATGAACAAAGTCAATATTATAGCATGAATGTGACTGAGTATATACTTTGTCATTAATGATGGATTACCATGCATCCAAAAACATAGTTGCAATTTTCCCCTGTTAGTATCAGAGCCCCTACTGATCATATGCTGAGAGAAACCAGACCCACCTGACCTCCATGGTTACTGGTGCTTCTTCTGCCCTCTTCGCTGGATGATGAGGTGCTCTGCAGGCTGTACGTGGGGCTGCTGGTTGAAGGTGATGTTGATGTTTGTTGGGGGTGGCGCTTTTCCATGGGTTCGCTCTTGGGCCCTGGCCTAAAAAAGGCTTAGCGGGAGAATGGTTGCGGACTCCGAGCTTGCACCAGTCGCATATGGTGGTCGTCGTCTGGTGGACGCCGTGGGTACTGCCGCCTTGGGTTTTGTTAGGTCTGCTTGATGTGTTCCCCAAACCTGCCTCACGAGACCAAAGGTCTAGGATTTCTTCCTCTAGGTCTTTTTCACCTTTTCGGAAGGTCCTTTCCAAAGGCAGGAATTGGAGGGTTCTGAACCCGCGGTTGTTATGCAAAGTCCCGCAAAAATTTAGGGTTGAGGAAGGCTGATGATTTCCTTCGTAAATTGTTTATCTATATTGGAGTGGTGCACAGCAGAGGCTAAATGTGTTCTTTGCTGATTTCGTGGAGGATGTCCAACCATCAAATGGGAGAGCATTATGATGTTTGTTCCTGCAGTCAGGGTTTAAGGATTTTCTGGAGCTTCAACTCAGGTTCCTGATGTTCTGCAACCAAAATGTCCCCAAATTGGCTGTTTACAGCTGGTACATGAAATGATGTACAATTTTCTGGGGCTGTATATTGTTCAAGAGCCTCATTTGACCACCTGTTCTTGTAGGGGTTTTTTGAGGACAGTGGTCAAATGCTGGCTGCTAAGTTTCAGTCTAAAGGGCCGAACCCGATCGTGGAAATGACCACGTTGCGGATTTGACCACACACAGCAGCTCTTCCTGATCCTGTACCACCTCTGCGTACACCGGACATCATCAGCCAGCAAAACCCCTCTTCTCGTGACCAGCCCAGTCCTGGTCGCCAATGCTTCCTTCAAGAAGAAGGTGAAGCAATGGTCTGTGCTGTAATGGGCATGCGGGAGTGCCTGAGCTCCCCTTGGAGAGTCTGCTGCTGCTCTCTCAAAAAAGCAGATTGCTGGGGGAGCAATTGCTCCATAAGCCGTTCCATTCGGTAGGTGTTCTGCCTGTGCCCCTCCTCACGCGGTGAGCCATCTTCATCCGAAGCGTCGGATACTACCGCCGGTTCTGCTGCAGGTACCTCCAGCCGGCTGCTTCAGGCTGCACTAGGGTCTGGGGCTTCTTTTATGGGTCGGTAGTCAATCCTGCCGCCTCTTGCCCCCCCTCCAAAGAACGTTCCCCAACGGAAGACGAACGGTGGCGAGCTGCAGATTTCTTCCCTCTGGTCTTGCTCATTCTCCTGGAACATAAAGCAGACCACAGAGAAAATATACACGGCCACGGTAAAACATACCTGTCGGCCCGACTTTTCAATTTGTAGCAGGATCGCCTTGAACTCCCGTTCGTCGTGGGTGCACTGCATGAACGCTAATGTCGCGCATGCGTGCTGGACGGGGTCTTCAAGTAGTCACCCACGTGACTCCGAAATAAAATTATAAAAGGACTGGACAAGCTAAATGCAGAAAAATGTTCCCAATGTGGGGCGAGTCCAGAACCAGGGGCCACAGTCTTAGAATAAAGGGGAGGCCATTTAAGACTGAGGTGAGAAAAAACATTTTCACCCAGAGAGTTGTGAATTTGTGGAATTCCCTGCCACAGAGGACAGCTGAGGCCAAATCACTGGATGGATTTAAGAGAGTTGGGTAGAGCTCTACGGGCTGGTGGAGTCAAGGGATATGGGGAGAAGGTGGGCAAGGGTTATTGATAGGGGACGATCAGCCATGATCACAATGAATGGCGGTGCTGGCTTGAAGGGCTGAATGGCCTCCTCCTGTACCTATTTTCTATGTTTCTATGTTTCGATGTTTACCTCACAGCGCCAGAGACCCCTGTTCAATCGTGATTAAGGGGGGTTGTCTGTGCGGAGTTTGAACGTTCTGTTTTTACGTGGTTTTTTCTCCAGATTCTCAGGTTTCCTCCCACATCCCAAAGACGGGCAGGTTTGTAGGTTAATTGTCCCAGAGTGTGTGGAATTGGGCTAGTGTATGGATTCATGGTCGGCATGGACTCGGTGGGCCGAAGGGCCTGTTTCCTCCCTGTTATCTCTAAACAAATCTCTCTAAATCACAATGAAAAACTTTGTTCTGCATGTTATTCAAACAGGTCAGATTCAATACTCTACATAATAAAACGGAAAGTCATGGCACTGTATGTTCACTGTACGAGTTCATTCAGGGCTCTCTGGAGATTTAAAAAAAAATCAAAACTCGTAGGTAAGCACGGAGAAAGTATGTGTGGGTACGTCGGAGGCTCTTGGGGACGTCACTTGCTTAGCGGCTCGTAACGCTAAACAGCAGGTACTAGGGAAACGCAGGTAAGCTCGGGAAGATCGTGAAAGGAGGGGGTTTTTTCAACATGTTGAAAAATGTCCACAAGAGACCTTCCGACAAGTACCGACGAGCGGCCATTACCGTAATTCTCCGAGTTCGAAACAGGGCAAACTCGGGATAACTCTTTGAATGAACTCGTACAGTGGGACAGGGCTTTAACAAGCTAATCACGCCTTGTCTTTCCACGGACTGGGGAGCAGGCAACAAAAGCTTTTCACTGTACCACCTGACAATAAACTAAACCAAACCATGTCAAACTCAAGTATAATAGATATTGCAAAGATACAGAAAGCAGGATATAGTTCTCAGCATTGTAGCGTTTCAGTGGCCCCATAGCGGAAGCGTCCACGTCGCGGGGCTGCAAACTGGAAGTATCCCGAGCTAATTCTGCTACCACCATCATCTATGGCTCCCACTGATTGTCGCCGGAAGCTTGCGTCCTTTTCAGGACGGACTATGACAATAGACAATAGGTGCAGGAGTCGGCCATTCGGCCCTTCAAGCCAGCACCGCGATTCATTGTGATCATGGCTGATCATCCCCAATAAGTACCCCGTTCCTACCTTCTCCCCATATCCCCAGACTCCCGTATCTTTAAGAGCCCTATCTAGCTCTCTCTTGAAAGCGAGGCCAACATTCGCAACAAGATGGACACGGAAAAAGAAGAAGAGCATCAGTTCCAGAGACAAAGTCCAATGTCCGCAATGGGGTAGAGGTGAATCGAACAGTACCCTAGCTTATGGAAGGGCAGTTCAGACGCCAGAAGCAGTAATTCTCCTCTGTGTTTACCAAGGAGAAAGACAGTAGCATGGAGGAACTCGTAGCAGGTACTCCCCAGCTTCAAAGGGATGTACAGGAGGTGGTACTTCAGAAAGGCAGCCAGCATCATCAGAGACCCACACTACTCTGGCCATGCTCTCATCTCGATGCTACTATCATGAAGAAGGTACAGGAGCCAGAAAACCGTGACCTCCAGTTTCAAGATCAGCCTTTTCCCTGTATCAGTTCAGTTTAGTTTTTTATTCACGTGTACCGATTTGCGGTTACCGAGGTTGTAGTCTGTGGAATTCTCTGGCTCAGAGGGCAGTGGGAGGCTGGTTCTGATGGATTCTTTCAATTGAGGCTACTGTAGATAGGGCTCTTAAAAATAGTGGAGTCAGGGGATATGGGGAGAAGGCAGGAACGGGGTACTGATTGGGGATGATCAGCCATGATCACATTGAATGGCGGTGCTTGCTCAAAGGGCCGAATGGCCTACTCCTGCACCTATTGTCTATTGATAAGCTTTTGTTGCGTGCTAACCAGCCAGACAGAGAAGAAACACAATACATGATCACAATCGATCCATTTACAGTGTACAATTACATGATAAGGGAATGACGTTTAGTGCAAGGTAAAGCCAGCAAAGTCCGTTCAAGGATAGTCCGAGGGACATCAGAGGTAGATAGTCTAGGAGGACTCTAAGAAGATCACCACTAAAGTAGGAAATGTTGCTGTAGGATTAGAGATTTAAGAGTGTGGAGTGATTGTCGTGTAAATGTAATAGTCGCCTGTGATGGGTGCCATCTTACATCGACAATAGGTGCAGGAGTAGGCATTTCGGCCCTTCGAGCCAGCATCGCCATTCAATATGATCATGGCTGATCATCCACAATCAGTACCCTGTTCCTGCCTTCTCCCCATATCCTTTAATTCCCTTAGCCCTACGAGCAAAATCTCTCTTGAAAGCAGGCTCTAGAACACTAGGTAACACTAAACACAACCATGATCTTTTATGGACCTTGTTTTTGCCCGCATTATAAACTTTGGTTTTGCATGATTATGTTTACCCAGCATTTATTGATTATTATTTTATTGTATGTTTGCATGATATGATTTACAATATGCTTATTCTAATTTTATTTGTGTGTATTAATGGCCCTATTAAGCTGCAGCAGGGAAGAATTTAATTGTTCTATTGCCAGTGCACATAACACTATGTTTCACTCATTAACACCTTCTCTACAACCAACAATGGACCATTGTGGGTTCCACCTTTCCTTCATTATCCAGCTGGATTTGATTCGTCAAAGTGGACAGATGATACAAAACTGGGTGGTTTTGCAGATAGTGAAGATGGTTGTCAAAAATTGCAGCAGGATCTTGATCGATTGGCCACGTGGGCTGAGGAATGGTTGATGGAATTTAGTACAGAGAAATACGAGGTGGCGCATTTTGGGACATCTAAAATGGACCATGCACAGTGAATGGTAGGCCTCTGGAGAGTATTGTAGAGCAGAGGGATCTAGGAATACAGGTGCATGGTTCCTTAAAGGTGGAATTGCAGGTGCTTAAAAAGGCCTTTAGTACATTGGCCTTCATCAACGTATCGAGTATAGAAGTTGGGAGGTCATGTTGCAATTGTATAAGACGTTGGTAAGGCTGCATTTAGAGTATTGTGTTCATTTTTTGGGAACCATGTTATAGATGCTGTCAAGCTGGAAAGGGTACAGAGAATATTTACAATGATGTTGCCAGGGCTAGAGGATGTGAGCTATAGGGAGAGGTTGAGCAGGCTGGGTCTCTATTCTTTGGAGTGCAGGAGAATACAGGGTGATCTTATTGAGGTGTGTAAAATCATGAGAGGAATATTGGTAGATGTACAGAGTCTCTTGCCCAGATGAGATGAATCGAGGACCAGAGGACATAGGTTTGTGAAAATATTTAATAGGAATCCATATGGAGTAACCTTTTCACACAAAGGGTGGTGGATGTATGGAACAAGCTGCTAGAGGAGGTAGTTGAGGCTGGGACTATCCCAACATTTAAGAAACAATTAGACATGTACATGGATAGGACAAGTTTGGAGGGTATGGACCAAACGTGGGCAGGTGGGACTAGTGCAGCTGGGACATGTTGGCCGGTGTGGGGAAGTTGGGCCGAAGGGCCTGTTTCCATGCTGTGTCACTCTCTGACTATTGTCCTTCTCATACCTTTCATTCGTTCGTTCTTTGTACCTTTTCATAACTTCAGGTTTCAGGGCGGCACGGTGGCGCAGCAGTAGAGTTGCTGCCTCACAGCACCAGAGACCCGGGTTCGATCCTGACTCCGGGTGCTGTCTGTGTGGTGTTTGTATGTTCTCCCCGAGACCTGCGTTAATTTTCACTGGCTGCTCCTGTTTACTCCCACACTCAAAAGACTTACAGGTTTGTAGGTAAAGAATTCTTTAAAAAAATGGTAAATTGTCCCAGTGTGTAGGATAGTTTTATGTGTGTGCGGGCATCGTGCTATTCTGCTCTATTTCTCTAAATCTAAAAAACTACAATCTATAGTTACCTATTCCCGACTGTCAGTCTGAAGAAGGATCTCGACTCGAAACGTCACCTATTTTTTTTCTCCAGAGATTGAATTTAGCTTACACAAACGCAGATGTTACCTGTCCCACTGAGTTACTCCAGCATTTTAGAAACATAGAAAATAGGTGCAGGAGTAGGCCATTTGGCCCTTCGAGCCTGCACCACCATTCAATATGATCATGGTTGATCATCCAGAATCAGTACCCCGTTCCTGCCTTCTCACCATATCCCTTGATTCTGTTAGCCTCAAGAGCTAAATCTAACTATCTCTTGAAAACATCCAGTGAATTGGCCTCCACTGCCTTCTGTGGCAGAGATCCACAACTTCCTGGGTGAAAATGTTTTTCCTCATCTCAGTCCTAAATGGCTTACCCCTTATTCTTAATTTGTGACCCACCTGGTTCTGGACTCCCCCAACATGGGGAACAATTTTCCTGCTTCTAGCCTGTCCAACCCCTTAAGAATTGTGTATGTTTCTCTAAGATCTAAGAATTGTGTATGTTTCCCCTCTCATCCTTCTAAATTCCAGTGAATAAAGCCCAGTCGACCCATTCTTCAATTCTTTCATCATATGTCAAATGTCATCATGTCTATCTTCAGTGTAAACCAGCATCTGCAGTTAATTCCTAAACAATGAAATAGTTTGATTATTAAACTGATTATTGAGGGAGGTCTTATAACATTTTTGAGGTATGATTAGATAGGGTGAAATTGTTTTAATAACGGGACACACAAGTTAAAATTCAAACCATGTAGATGTGAAATCACCTCAGGACCAGCTAGTGATAACCTGGAAGGCAGTGGATGCTAATTCACTGGTTGTGTTCAAGAGAGAGTTAAGGGCCTGTCCCACTTTCACGGCCTAATGCACAACCTCTGCCGAGTTTGCCCTTGACTCATACTCACAGAATGGTCGTCACGAGGTCGTAGGTAGTAGATAGGTCGTAATGCTAGTCGCAGGTACTTGTGGGATCAAGTAGGTCGGGGCGTTTTTTTCTAGCATGATGAAAAATGTCCACGAGTAGAAAAGGTTGTGAATTAGGTCTTCTTCGTCATTCGTGTGGCATGCACAGCCTAAAGTTGTAGGATAACTTGTTCTATTTGATCTTCTGTTTGTGCACGTCGAGTTGATTGCATTAGTCGAAACGGGGCGTTTGAAGGTTGCAATCTTCCACCACGTGAATTAGGTCGTGAAAGTGGGACAGGCCCTTAAGATTTAGCTCTTAGGGCTAACAGACACAAGGGATATGGGGAAAAGCAGAAACGGGGTACTGATTGTGGATGATCAGCCAATGATCACATTGAATGGCTTACTCCTGCACTTATTTTCTATGTTTCTATATTTCTAACTCTTTCACCAAATGGCTGTAGATGTTGAGATAGCTAAATCTTTCAAAACCAAGATCTATATATTTTTATTAGTCATGGTATCAGAAGGCAAGCAGCAGAAAGAACCAATATGGAAGTACTGATCAACTAGGAGCTAATTAAAAGGACTTCCCATGTGCCTGCACTCTTATGGATTTAAGCAAGATTGTGCACAGAACAAATAAACTTTTCACAACTTCAATGAGTGATCTTTTTTCTGAAGGTCTCAAAGGCTGCTTTGAACATTTATTGATCCAATACCATTTCAAATTAGGAATTACTTCCAGATTTTATTTTAGTTTAGAGATACAGCGCAGAAACAGGCCCTTCAGCCCGCACCGACCAGCGATCCCCGCACACTGACACCACCCTACACACACTGGGGACAATTTACATTTGTACCAAGCCAATTAACCTACAAACCTATACGTCTTTGGAGCGTGGGAGGAAACTGAAGATCCCAGAGAAAACCCATGGGAGGAACATACAAACTCCTTACAAAATACAAAATACAAAATCCCGTAGTCGGGATCAAACCCGGATCTCTGGCGCTGTGAGGCAGCAACTCTACCGCTACGCCACTGTGCCACCCACAATCTAAATAGCATGTTTGAAATTAATTTCAAACATTGTTTCAGGTATAAATTTAATAGTGGAATAAAGCCCTGTTGTGTTGTTTTATCAACAGAACTGGTCAAATGAATTGTATCGGGAGGAACTGCAGATGCTGGTTTACATCAAAGATAGACACAAAGTGCTGGAGTAACTCAGCGGGTCAGGCAACGTCTCTGGAGGAAAATGGATGGTTAATGTTTTGGGTTGGGACCTTTTTTTCAGACTTTGGCCAAAGTGGTGTTCCTGCCTGTACTGACTAAGACAATATAGACACACACAAAACAAACATTCTTAAATAATATAAGGAACATTGTCGTCTCCCCAATGCACTCCTTTTCAAGTACAGCTATTGGCAAGATCTTACAAACAGCAGAGCCAATTGGGTTTAATGGCTCGATTTAGAGCTTACATTTAAGCCAAAAACAAGTGGCTCATCAAAACAGTTGCAGACTTACGGCACCAGTGGCCTGGGTTCGATCATGACCTCGGCTGCTACCTATGTGGTGTTTGTACATTCTCCCTGTGACTCTGTGGGTTTTCTCCGGGTATTGTGCTGTAAGGCAGCAACTCCACAGCTGCACCATTCCCTGCTCCCCAACACATTATCTATGTATATTGTATAAGGGTGCTGCCCCGAAACATCACCTCTCCATGATCTCGAGATGCTGCCTGACCCGCTGAGTTACTCCAGCACTCTGTGAAACGTCACCTATCCATGTTCTCTGGAGATGCTGCCTGACCCGCTGAGTTACTCCAGCACTCTGAAACGTCACCTATCCATGTTCTCTGGAGATGCTGCCTCACCTGCTGAGTTACTCCAGCTTTTTGTGTCTATGCACAGTGGAGCTGCTGCCTTATAACTTCACAGACCCAGGATCGATCCTGACTACGGGTGCCGTTTGTATGGATGTTGCACGATCTCCCTGAGACCACATGGGTTTTTGCCGGGTGCTCCGGTTTCCTTCCACACTCCAAAGACGCACAAGTTTGTAGGTTAATTGGCTTTGGTAAAATTTCAAATTGTCCATAGTGTGTAGGATAGTGCAGGGTGATCGCTGGTCGACACCGAGTCGCTCATAGATCTCATTTTTTAATAGATAGAAGATTATTATATGTAGAAGGGTACAACACAGAGATAGTCACTTCAGCCTACAATGTCTGTGCCTTACATGATGCCATGTTGACCTAATCTCTGAAGAAAGGTCCCAACCCAGACTGCCTGACTTGCTGAGTGACTCCACCATTTTGTGTCTATCTTTGGTATAAACTAGTATCTGCAGTTCCTTTTTATTATAATCTAACCTCCATATGCCTGCATGTGATCCGTGTCCCTACATTCCCTGCTTAACTAAAAGCCTCTGAAACCCCACTATCGTATCAGCCTCCACCACCACCACCGGCAGCGCGTTCCAGGCACCCAATCAATGTGTAACATTTTTTATCCCTTCAGATTTTGCCCCTCTCACCTTAAAGTTATGCCCTCTAATCTTTGACATTTTTATCCCAAGGAAAAAGGTTTAGTTTATTTTGAGATACAGCACGGAAACAGGCCCTTCAGCCCACCGGGTCCACGCCGACCAGCTATCCCCACATATTAATACTACACTATTTACATTTACCAAGCCAATTAACCCACAAACTTGTATGTTTTTTGGAGTGTGGGGGGAGACCAAAGATCTCGGAGAAAACCCAGGCAGGTCACGGAGAGAACGTACAAACTCCGTACAGACAGCACCTGTAGTCAGGATCTAACCCGGGTCTCCGGCGCTGCAAGGCGGAAATTCAATCGCTGCGCCACTGTGACCGGCGTTATGGTTCTGTCCACCATAGAGATTGCTGTAGACATCGACAACCTGCGACAGCCAAGTTTAGTTTAGAGATACAGCGTTGTAACAAACCCTTCGGCTCAACGAGTACACACCGACCAGTCCTACACACATTAGGGACAATTTACAATTTTACCAAGCCAATTAACCTACACACCTGTCCGCCTTTGGATTGTGGGAAGAAATCTGAGCACCCGGGGGAAACCCATGCAGGTCACGGGGAGAACGTACAAACTCCGTACAGACAGCACCTGTAGTCAGGATTGAACCCGGATCGCTGGCTCTGTGAGGCAGCGACTCTACCGCTGCACCACCGTGCCACCACTGTCTCTGGGTCTGCAACTCCTTTGGTTTTGTCTGCTGGAATTTTGCCATGGAACCTATTAATGATCCAAAACCCCACTTCTT
This sequence comes from Okamejei kenojei, assembly GCA_035221665.1. Classification (NCBI taxonomy): domain Eukaryota; kingdom Metazoa; phylum Chordata; class Chondrichthyes; order Rajiformes; family Rajidae; genus Okamejei; species Okamejei kenojei. Next base: position 4,870,363 of record CM069133.1, read on the forward strand.
TACTTTAAAGCACCAAACTCGGCTTGTATTCACTGGAGTTTAGAAGGATGAGGGGATATCTTATAGAACCATATAAAATTATAAAAGGAAAAATGTTCCCAATGTTGGGCGAGTCCAGAACCAGGGGCCACAGTCTTAGAATAAAGGGGAGGTCATTTAGGACTGAGGTGAGAAAAAACGTTTTCACCCAGAGAGTTGTGAATTTATGGAATTCCCTGCCACACAGGGCAGTGGAGGCCAAGTCACTGGATGGATTGAAGAGAGAGTTAGATAGAGCTTTAGAGGCTAGAGGAATCAAGGGATATGGGGAGAAGGCAGGCACGGGTTATTGATTGGGGACGATCAGCCATGATCACAATGAATGGCGGTGCTGGCTCGAAGGGCCGAATGGCCTCCTCCTGCACCTATTTTCTATGTTTCTATGTTAAACTCAAACAAAAGATCTCAGGCTCAAGATGTCTCACTGTAAATATTCCAAGTTATAGGACTTTGGTTGTGCCACATTTTGTGCAGTTCTGGTCTCCCCATTAAAGGAAGCATGTGGAGGCATTGGAGAGGGTTGCGAACAGTTTTAGTCCTCTAATTTGAGGAAAGACATTCTTGCTATTGAGGGAGTGCAGCGTAGGTTTACAAGGTTAATTCCCGGGATGGCGTGACTGTCATATGCTGAGAGAATGGAGCAGCTGGGCTTGTACACTCTGGAGTTTAGAAGGATGAGAGGGAATCTCATTGAAACTTATAAGATTATTAAGGGTTTTGACACGCTAAAGGCAGGAAACATGTTCCCGATGTTGGAGGAGTCCAGAACCAGAGGCCACAGTTTAAGAATAAGGGGAAAGGCATTTAGAACGGAGATGAGGAAACACTTTTCCTCACAGAGAGTTGTGAGTCTATGGAATTCTCTGCCTCTGCGGTGGAGGCAGGTTCTCTGGATACTTTCAAGAGAGAGCTAGATAGGGCTCTTAAAGAAAGCGGAGTCAGGGGATATGGAGTGGAGGCAGTAACGAGGTACTGATTGTGGATGATCAGCCATGATCACAGTGAATGGCGGTGCTGCTCGAGAGGCCGTATGGTCTACTCCTACACCCATAGTCTATTGTGTAAGACAGGCAGCATCTCTGGAGAGAAGGAGTGGATGACATTTCAGGTTAAGACCTTCTTCAGACTGTCGGAAAATGGTCGGATAAAGCTTTGTTTTGACGCAGAGGGTTTGAGCGTTGTGCCAAGGGTGCTGGTGGTGTCATTTAGGTGGTGTTGTGGATAATGAAGTAGATTTTCAAAGTCTACAGAGAGATTTGGGCCATTTGGAAAAGTGGGCTGAAAGATGGCAGATGGAGTTTAATGCTGATAAGTGTGAAGTGCTACATCTTGGCAGGACAAATCAAAATAGGACGTACATGGTAAATGGTAGGGAATTGAGGAATGCTGTGGAACAGAGGGATCTAGGAATAACTGTGCATAGTTCCCTGAAGATGGAATCGCATGTAGATAGAGTGGTAAAGAAAGCCTTTGGTATGCTGGCCTTTATAAATCAGAGCATTGAATATAGGAGTAGAGAAGTAATGTTAAAATTGTACAAGGCATTGGTAAGACCAATTCTGGAGTATGGTGTACAATTTTGGTCGCCTAGTTATAGGAAGGATGTCAACAAAATAGAGAGGGTACAGAGGAGATTTACTAGAATGTTGCCAGGGTTCCAGCAACTATGTTACAGAGAAAGGTTGAACAAGTTAGGTCTTTATTCTTTGGAGCGCAGAAGGTTAAGGGGGGACTTGATTGAGGTCTTTAAAATGATGAAAGGGATAGACAGAGTTGACGTGGATACGTTTTTTTTTTCCCATTGAGGGTAGGGAAGATTCAAACAAGAGGGCATGACATGAGAATTAATGGGACAGAGGTTTCGGGGTAACGTGAGGGGGAACTTCTTTACTCAGAGGGTGGTGGCTGTGTGGAATGAGCTTCCAGCAGAAGTGGTGGAGGCAGGATCGATTTTAACATTGAAGAGTAAAGTGGATAGGTAAATGGACGTGAAGGGAATGGAGGGGTATGGTCTGAGTGCAGGTAGATGGGACTAGGGGAAAACAAATGGTCGGCACGGACTGGAAGGGCCGAGAGGGCCAGTTTCCGTGCTGTAATTGTTATATGGTTATATGGTTATTTAAGGCACACAGGAAATGGAGGGATACCGATCACGTGCAGGCAGAGGAGATTAGTTTAGCTAGGCATCATTTTCGGCACAGACACTGTGACTGTGAGGCAAAGGGCCTGTGCTGCACAGTACAATGTGTAGGAAAAAACTGCAGATATTGGTTTATACTGAAGATAGACACATTAAATGCTAGAGTAACTCAGCATGTCAGACAGCATCTTTGGAGAAAAGGGATAGGTGTCACTATGGAACCATCGCTCATCCTTTTTCTCCAGAGCTGCTGCCAGACTCGCTGAGCTACTCCAGCACTTTGCGTCTACCTTCATGATCAAGACTTCCCCCTAGTAAAGCTCGACCACAGTAGTTCAATGTTTGTGCTGGGAGGAACTGCAGATGCTGCTTTAAATCAAAGATAGACACAAAAGGCTGGAGTAACTCGGCAGGTCAGGCAGCAGTTCTGGAGAAAAGGAATAGGTGACATTTCGGGTCTAGATCCTTCTTCAGACTGAGAGTCAGGGTGAAGTGACATATAGACAATGATGCAGAGAACAAATGAATGAAAGATATTCAAAAAAAGGATGATCAAGGAAAGGTGGAGCTCCATTGTTGGCAGTGGGCAAGGTGATAACAAGTTATGCATTCAATTTCTTTGTCTGAAGAAGGGTCTCGACCCGAAACGCCACCTATTCCTTCGCTCCATTGATGCTGCCTCACCCGTTGAGTTTCTCCAGCATTTTTGTCCACCATGCATTCAATGAAACTCACCAGGACGACAGTGAAACTGGTACGGTTACTAGCATGGGGGAGGGCCGGAGAGAGAGGTAATGCAAGGGTTACTTGAAAAGTTAGAGAAATCAATATTCATACCGCCTGGTTGTTATCTGCCCGAGCAGAAGAGGTGGTGCTGTTCCTCCATTTTACACTGGGCCTCACTCTGACAGTGGAGGAGGCCCAGAACACAAAGGTCAGTGGGGGAATGGGAAACAAAGTTAAAAATATTTGGCAACCGGGAGATCACGTGGGCCAAGGCGGAGTGGGCAAAAGGTGTTCAGCGAAATGGTCACCAGTGGTCTCGCCAATAAATACGATATATGTTGGAAAAAGTTCCAACTTTTGAAGAAGTTCTTTCTTAAAAATAAGATATATGTAAAGGGGCTGTCCCACTGTACGAGCCAATTCAAGAGTTCTCCCGAGTTTCCCCCGATTCGAACTCGGAGAATTACGGTAATAGCCGCTCGTCGGTACTCGGGGCTCTCGTGGACATTTTTCAACATGTTGAAATATCTTCACGAGCTTACCGCGTTTCCCGAGTACCTGCCGTTAGCGCAGTTACGAGCTCCGACGTACCCGCTACGTACATTCTATGTGCTTACCACGACTTTGAATTTTTTTTTAAACTCGGGAGAGTTCTTGAATTACCTCGTACAGTGGGACAGGCCGTTTAGTTGGAGAAGAAAGCACAAAAGATACATCAGTTTTTTTTAATATAATCTAAAGTAATCGGTTCAACTGTACCATTAGAAAGGGGAGTGACAGCAGGAGTTTTCTTCTGAAGAATAACTAGCAGAAAAAGTTGATTGGAAGCAGTAGCTCCTGTTTCTCCACTGTGAATGATTAGCAGCTTGAAGGAGATGCTGATGCAGCAACTTTGCTCGGGTCCAGGCAACTTCCATTTTTGTTTATTGTATCAAAATCAATGGTAATTGTTTTATTCTTCGGAGCAAATTGGCTGTAAAAAAAAAGAGCATTTTTGTACAGAGGAGCTTAGATTTCATTTTAAAAAAAGTACCGCACACACACGGATGTTCACATTTTAAGCGCACAAAGGAGATCATAAACGGTTTAATTATTAAACTCCCAGTTTGTTGCACAGGCTAACTCTAAATCTCCCATGCATTGAATTCATGTTTGATTTGTGGAAGAGATTGCCACAGGGTCTAAAGGGAGCTCATTTGCACTGAAACGGCAAACTAGTATAACCGGTCATCTTTGTATTCGCAGCACAATTCAGTTAGTAAAATCGATGAAGAACTTAGGAGCCCATGTTGCCACGTTTAGTTTAGGTTAAGTTTAGATAAACAGCGCGGAAACAGACCCTTCGGCCCACCGGGTCCGCGCATTAACACTACCCCACACACACACACTAGGGACAATTTTACACTAACACCAAGCCAATTAACCTACAAATCTGTACATCTTTGGAGTGTGTCTGCTGTATTTATGCCTACAGTAATCTGTTGTGCTGCAGCAAGCAAGAATTTCATTGTCCTATCTGGGGCAGATGACAATAAACTCTCTTGACTCTTGACTTGAGTGTGAGTGGAAACCAAAAAATGCAGAGAAAATCCACGCAGATCACGGGGAGAACGTACAAACTCCGTACAGACAGCACCTGTAGTCAGGATGGAACCCGGGTCTCTGACGCTGAGAGGCAGTAACTCTATCGCTGCACCACCCTGACGCCCTGTAGATTATAGCTATTTGTAGATTGTGATTCTCCAAATGCAGGTTGTACAATGTACCCCAAGATGAGCATGTCAAATCGCATAGGTTTAAGGCCAGAAGGGAGAAATTTAATAGGAACCAGAGGGCCAATTTTGTCACTCAGAGGGTGGTGGGTGTATGGAATGAGATGCCCTAGGGAACTAGTTGAGACAGGTATTATGACAGCTTGTAAAAGTCACAGTTCAAGAGGTCACAGTTTAACAATAAGGGATAGGCCATTTAGGACTGAGATGAAGAAAAACTGCCCAAACGCGGGCAGGTGGGACTAGCTTAGAAGGAGCATCTAGGTGAGCATGGGCAAGTTGACTATGACTCAAGATCAAGTTGAATTTCAAATACAGGACATGCCATAGTAGTGCTGAGAAATAACTTCCCATCAGTTGGCCAGGTACATGGATAGGCAGGTTTGGAGGCTTATGGACCAAGCAAGGGCGGGTGGGACTAGGGTAGCTGTGACTAGGGTAGGCCGGTGTGGGCAAGTTGGGCCGAAGGGCCTGTTTCACTCTATGACTCCATCAGCAACATCTGCCTGAAGCAGCAGTTACTCAAATCATTTGCTGACCATTAATTCTAATTCATTGAGAATGACAAAGACACTCACGATGACATCTCCTTTCACTCACGGAAATAAATCGACTATCAAACACTTGCATTAATCTGAAAACGTTGACCATTTTTCCCATAATTACATCTGCCATTGTCACCTTCCTGATATTGAGAGCTTTGCAACCGATTAAGATGTAAAGCTGAACAAGGAGAAATGAAATAAAAAAGTCAGTTATACAGTGTGAAAACTTGCCCACACCGTCCAACAAGTCTATCTACCGAGTTCGTCCATCTTCCCGGCGAAAGGGCCTGAAAACATCGGGCTGCCTTAATGGCGACTGCGGAGGCCACAATTGGCCCAACTATGGGTGAACAGGGGACGGGACTGGACTTTGCTGCCTTCCCTCACAGTGAGAACCATTGTGGGGGGATGTTTTTATGTTTATTGTTAAATGTTTTAATGTTGTGTCTTATCTTTATTCGTGTGCTGCAATGGCAAGTCAAATTTCAATACACCAATTGGTGTATGTGATAATAAATGTCCTTTGTATCCTTGTATCCTACACTAGTCCCACCTTGCCTCTTTTTGGCTCATATCCCTCTAAACCTGTCCTTTCCAAGTGCCTGTCTAAATGTTTCTTGAACGTTGTGATATTCCCAGCCTCGACTACCTCCACTGCCAGCTCGTTCCATACACCCACCACCCTTTTATGTAAAAATGTTGTCCCTCCGGTTCCAGTTACATCTTTCCCCCTTACCATGAACTCATGTCCTCTGGTTCTCGATTCCCCTACTCTGGGCAAGGGAGTCTGTACATCTACCGGATCTATTCCTCTCATTATTTTGTACACATCTATAAGATCACCCCTCATCCTCCTGCCCTTCTTCAGAAGGGTCTCGACCTGAAATGTCAGCTATTCCTTCGCCCTACAGATGCTGCCTCACCCGCTGAGTTTCTCCAGCATTTTTGTCTATTTCCTAGATCCCTCTGCTCTACAACACTCCCCAGTGTCCTACCATTCACTGTGTAAGTCCTGCCCATGTTAGACTTCCCAAAATGCAACACCTTACATTTCTCTGCCATGGACCCAGATCACCTCCTCCATCAGGCTATCAGCAGAGAGCAGAGGCCACCCTGACTGAAGTCCTGTCACCCCTTTGCTCCACATGGAGTTTCTCCAGCATTTTTGTCTACCTTCGATTTTCCAGCATCTGCAGTTCCTTCTTAAACATTTAGTGTACGGGGATCGCTGGTCGGCGCGGACACTGTGGGCCGATGGGTCTGTTTCGGCGCTGTATCTCTAAATTGAACTAGTGTGCGGGGATCGCTGGTCAGTGCGGACTCGGTGGGCCGAAGGGCCTGTTTCCGTGCTGTATCTAAACCTTGAAGAAAAACAACGCCTAGCATCCATCCATCCAGCCAACTGAGACAAAAGCACACTGGATAGCCACGAAGTGGTCACAGGTGTGGAAGGCAACCTCATCTCCATTACACAGCTACATCTCTTCACCAGATAAAAGCTGTCCAGAGTCTGACCTCCCCAGAGGAGCATGGGTGAAGCTCAACAGACTTGGTACTGGAGTTGGGCGTTTCAATGCCAGCATGTGGAGATAGATGGGGGCTCCGCCCGAGCCCAGCCTGTGAATGTGGAGCAGAACAACAGACAGCCAACCATGTCATCTCTGGGTGCCCGCTCTACCACCCACCAAATGGAGTTCAGGGCCTGGCAGACACTGACGCCAACAGAGACAACAACCTGGCTGCTCAACACCCGGCGCAAGATCTATCTATTCCTTTGGTTTATGTTTCATTCACCAGCATTTTTCATACATCTCTGTAAACCTTTGCTAACCATGTACCTGTCCAAATGTCTTCTATAATGTAGATATATTCTAATGTAGATATTTGTACAACAGTGATCCGCTGGGAATTAATCCGCATGTTCAGGCATTGGTGATGCCAGACCAGCACATTTTCTGAACTATCAGATGTTATTTTATGTTATTTAGGACAGCACGGAGGAACAGCGGTAGAGTTGCTGCTTTACAGCGCCAGAGACCCAGGTTCCAACCTAACTAAGGCTGCTGTCTGTACGGAGTTTGTACGTTCGCCCAGTGATCCCGTGGGTTTTTACCTGTGTGCTCTGGTTTCCTCCCACACTCCAAAGACGTTCAAATTTGGAGGTTAATTGGCTTCGGTAAAAATTGCAAATTGTCCCTAGTGTGTGTGTAATGTATTCATACATATTCATGTATATGTTAATGAGTTGGTGTTCAATTAAAGCAGGGAATGTTGGGTAATAAATCGAGTAAGTTCTCACACGACTGAACTGCCCCAATGTCAAACTGCGACAAAGTAAATGTGCATTTGTGCGGTCAGAGGTGGTCTACCTTGGACTCAAAAGTAGACGCCAGCGGACTTCGCCCCGTGAAGGCAAAAGCTTAAGCAATAGTGAATGCTCCAAAACCCAACAATGTGCCAGAGTTACGATCATTCCTTGGGATGGTGCAGTTCTATGCACGATTCCTTCCAGATTTAGCAACTGTGCTAAAGCCACATCATCTGCTACAAAAAGATGTGAAATGGACGTGGGGAAAGGAACAGCAATGTGCATATCACATTTGCAAGGAAAACTTGACAAGTGACAAATTCCTTGTTCACTACGATACGACACGCGAGATGAAACTTGCTTGTGATGCTTCAAGTTATGGTGTAGGTGCAATGATCTCCCATGTAATGAATGACGGACAGGAAAAACCTATTGCTTTTGCATCCCGCACCCTATCATAGAGTGAATACAATTATGCACAGATAGAAAAGGAAGCACTCAGCATCATGTTCAGAATCAAGAAATTCCATCAGTTTCTTCTCGGCAGAGCATTCACCCTAGTGACTGATCACAACTACTAGTGATACTTGGTCCCAAGTCTTCCATGGCAACATCAAGGATACAGCACTGGGAAATTTTGCTGTCCCAGTATGACTATAAGGTTGAGTACAGAAGCTCAAAGTGCAACGCAGTTGCAGATGCGTTGTCCCAGTTGCCCCATGGGATCTCTGACGTGGGAAGTGAGAACTCAATCTACACACTGCAAGTTGTACATGAAGACTTTCCAGTGACTGCAACAGTAATTGCAGCAGAAACAGAGAAAGACATTGTGCTGAAGTGGGTCTATGAACAGACATTGAACGGATGGATTGAAATCGATAGTGGATTGAACTCAGTTCTGAACTCAGAGCCTTTCCATAATCGACACCATGAATTATCACATGAGCAGGGATGCATAAGTGGGGTTACAGAGTGGTTGTACCAGAGTCTTTGAGAAACAAAATTATGAATGAACTTCATGCCAAACATCCTGGCATGAAGTCAATTGCCAGAAATGTTGTGTATTGGCCTGGTATTGACAGTGACATTAAGTCACCGGTGAGCAAATATATTGTCTGCCAAAATTGCTGGAGTAAACCACCAAAAACACCACTGCAACCCTGCTTATGGCCAAGTAGACCTTTTCAGAGAGTTCATGTCGATTTTTGTGAAAAGGGTAATGATCACTTTCTGGTACCAGTAGATAGTCATTCCAAATGGATTGAGGTTAAGCATATGGGGTCAAGCTCTACTACTGACTGTGCCATAGATGAGTTGAGATCCATTTTTGCATGCCATGGTTTACTGGAAGAATTTGTTTCTGATAACGGGCCTCAGTTTCGTTCAAAACGGTTGAAAGAGTTCATGCAGTGGAAAGGTGTAAAACACACACTTGTTCCCCCATACCATCCAGCCTCCAACTGGTGGAAAGGTCTGTTAGAATTGTCAAAGATGATCTCAAGAAACAGGTTTTGCAGGGTAGTTCAAAGCTCAGCATGAAATATTGTTTGGCTAGTTTCTTGCTGAAGTACAGAACCACACAACACACAACAGGTTACTCACCTGCAGAACTGTTGATGAAGAGAAGGCTAAGAATAGGCCTAAGTCTAGTTCAACCCAATTTGGCCTTGAGAGTTGAGCAAAAACAGTTAAGTCAAAAACGCCATTTTGACTCCCACAAAAAGGAGAGGTACTTCAAGCCCGATGAGCAGGTTCGTGTTCACAGTCCTCCCAACAAGTCCAGTCGAGACAAATGGGATGTTGGGAAAATAGTGGAAGTGTGTAGAACAAAAAGATACTTCGTTGAAGTTGGAGATAGGATCAAAAGTGTTCATGTTGATCAAATGATTCCAACCAAAGATGAACCAAAAAGCTGAGCATGAAGTCCTAATCATATAACCATATAACATATAACAATTACAGCACGGAAACAGGCCCTCTCGGCCCTTCCAGTCCGTGCCGACCATTTGTTTTCCCCTAGTCCCATCTACCTGCACTCAGACCACACCCCTCCATTCCCTTCACGTCCATATACCTATCCACTTTACTTTTAAATGTTAAAATCGATCCTGCCTCCACCACTTCTGCTGGAAGCTCATTCCACACAGCCACCACCCTCTGAGTAAAGAAGTTCCCCCTCAAGTTACCCCTAAACTTCTGTCCCTTAATTCTCATGTCATGCCCTCTTGTTTGAATCTTCCCTACCCTCAATGGGAAAACGTATCCACGTCAACTCTGTCTATCCCTTTCATAATTTTAAAGACCTCAATCAAGTCCCCCCTTAACCTTCTGCGTTCCAAAGAATAAAGACCTAACTTGTTCAACCTCTCTCTGTAACAGAGGTGCTGGAACCCTGGCAACATTCTAGTAAATCTCCTCTGTACTCTCTCTATTTTGTTGACATCCTTCCTATAACTAGGCGACCAAAATTGTACACCATACTCCAGAATTGGTCTTACCAATGCCTTGTACAATTTTAACATTACTTCCCTACTCCTATATTCAATGCTCTCTGATTTATAAAGGTCAGCACACCAAAGGCTTTCTTTACCACCCTATCTACATGCGATTCCACCTTCAGGGAACTATGCACGATTATTCCTAGATCCCTCTGTTCCACAGCATTCCTCAATTCCATACCATTTACCATGTACGTCCTATTTTGATTTGTCCTGCCAAGATGTAGCACTTCACACTTAACAGCATTAAACTCCATCTGCCATCTTTCAGCCCACTTTTCCAAATGGCCCAAATCTCTCTGTAGACTTTGAAAATCTACTTCATTATCCACAACACCACCTATCTTAGTATCATCTGCATACTTACTTATCCAATTTTCCACCCCATCATCCAGATCATTGATGTACATGACAAACAACAGTGGACCCAACACAGATCCCTGAGGCACCCCACTGGTCACCGGCTTCCAACCTGACAAACAGCCATCCATCATTACTCTCTGACATCTCCCATTCAGCCACTGTTGAATCCATCTTGCTACTCCCGCCATTAACATCCAAAGATTGAACCTTCTTAACCAAACTTCCATGGGGAACCTTGTCAAAGGCCTTACTGAAATCCATATAGACAACATCCACTGCTTTACCCTCATCAATTTCCCTAGTTACCGCTTCAAAAAATTCAAGAAGGTTTGTCAAACATGACCTTCCAGGCACAAATCCATGTTGACTGTTGCTGATCAGACCCTGTTTATCCAGATGCTTATATATATTATCTCTAAGTATCCTTTCCATTAATTTGCCCACCACTGACGTCAAACTAATAGGTCTATAATTGCTAGGTTTATTCTTTGAACCCTTTTTAAACAATGGAACAACATGCGCAGTACGCCAATCCTCCGGCACTATTCCCGTTTCTAATGACATTTGAAATATTTCTGTCATAGCTCCTGCTATTTCTACACTAACTTCCCTCAATGTCCTAGGGAATATCCTGTCAGGACCTGGAGACTTATCCACTTTTATATTTTTCAAAAGTGTCAGTACTTCCTCCTCTTTGAATCTCATAGTTTCCATAGCTACTCTACTTTTTCCCCTTAACTCACAGAGTTCAATATCCTTCTCCTTGGTGAATACCGAAGAAAAGAAATTGTTCAATATCTCCCCCATCTCTTTTGGCTCTTCAGATAGCTGTCCATTCTGGTTCTCTAATGGTCCAATTTTATCCCTCGTTATCCTTTTGCTATTAATATAGCTGTAGAAACCCTTTGGGTTTACTTTCACCTTTCTTGCCAAAGCAACCTCATATCTTCTTTTAGCCTTCCTAATTTCTTTCTTAAGATTCTTTTTACATTCTTTATACTCCTCTAGCACCTCATTTACTCCATGACTCCTATAATTATTGTAGATATCTCTCTTTTTTCGAAACAAGTGTCCAATTTCCCTTGAAAACCATGGCTCTTTCCAATTTTTACTATTTCCTTTCAACCTAACAGGGACATAAAGATTCTGTACTCTTACAATTTCCCCTTTAAAAGTCCTCTATTTCTCTTCTACATCCTTCCCATGAAACAAAGTGTCCCAATTCACTCCTTTAAAATCCCTACGCATTCCCTCAAAGTTAGCCTTTCTCCAATCAAAAATCTCCACCCTAGGTCCAGTTCTGACTCTCTCCATAATTATATTGAAATTATGAGTTTTTATCTGAAAGTGAGTTGGAAGAGACAACTGTGATTGAAACACAAAGTTCAGTTAGTAGATAAAAAGAAACAGATTCCTCTGGTCAAAGTCAGGGCACTAAAACAGAGCCAAACAAGCCTACAGTTGAGTCAACATCTAAACCTGTTACACCTGTTACTATTAGATGATCAGGCAGGATCCGTAAACCAGTTGTCAGGTTAGGTTTGTTAGTTAAATACATTTCTGCACAACTAAAACAAAAATGTGTAGATATGTAAAATAAATATAGTATGTTATCATTTAGAATTTCATAAATACTGCTTTAAATCAAGGATCACAACAACAAAATTGTAACTGAGTACTTAGATTTAATACTTTAAAAAAGGAGGGCAGTGTAGTGTATTCATACATATTCATGCATATGTTAATGAGTTGGTGTTTAATATAAGCAGGGAATGTTGGGTAATAAATCTCACTCTCTCATAATCCAGGCAACCTGCGTGTAAGTTGTTATTCATTCTGCCGTCCGGAATACAAGTGTGTAGCTTTGTGCTAGTGTGCGGAGATCACTGGTCGGAGTGGATCGGTGGGCCGAAAGACCTATTTCCACACTGTCTCGAAACTAAATCTAAACTTAACTAGATTAGTTCCTCAAAAAGGACATTATACAGGAATATTTTAGTGAAACCGGTGAGTAGGGAGCACAGGATCTCCGAGTCCTGACCCAAAGGTCCTGACCCAGAACATAAGTCCGTCTATTTCCTCCACAGGTGCTGCCTGACCTGCTGAGTTATTCCACCACTCTGTGTTTAACTGTGAGTATAAGGTGAGCCTGATATTTCGGCATCTGAATTTCTTTTCACATAATTTGACGCGGAATGGAGACTAATGGGCCTGTCGCACTTAAGCGACTTTGTCGGCGACTGCTGGCACCCGTCATAGGTCGTTGCAGGTCGCCGAAAATGTTCAACGTTGAAAATCCAGCGGCGACCAGAACATGTCCCCCGACATGTCGCCAGGGTGTCGCCTGTATGGTCGTGAGTAGGCTCCTCAGTCAGCCAAAGAGTCGTAGCGTCTTTTTGGTAGCTGCTGGATTTTCAACATGTTGAAAATTTTCGGCGAACTGCAACGACCTATGACGGGTACCGGCAGTCACCGAAAAAGTTGTGTAAGTGGGACAGGCCCATTAGAGAGATAATCTTAAATTCAGAAGCAATAACCCTCCTCAAATCAATGCATGTGGATACATGGTGGATTGATGGAATGGGAGGTTCGACTATTAGAAAGAATTGAATATGTTTGACCCATTTGTTGCAGTTTAAGGAAATGTTTAGTGCAGGAAGATGTTGGTTTACACCGAAGATAGACATAAAATTCTGGAGTAGCTCAGCGGGTTAGGCAGCATCTCTGGAGAAAAGGGGTAGGAGACGTTTCGGGTCAGAACCCTTCAGAATCAGGAAATGTTTAGTGTAGTTTAGAGCTATATCATGGGAACAGGCCTTTCGGCCCACCGAGACCATGCTGACCACCGATCACGCATTCACATTAGTTCTGTGTTATCTCACTTTCGCATCCACTCCCTACACAATAGGGACAATTTACCGAGGGCCAATTAACCTGCAAGCCAGAATGTCTTTAGGATGCGAGAGGAAATCGGAGCACTCGGAGAAAACCCACGCAACTACAGGGAGAACGTGCAATCTCCTCAACCGTAGTTGGAATTAAACCCAGGACTGGCGTTGAGAGGCCGTCTCATTGATATATGGGAGAATCTGAAACTTTGGCAACGTGGGTATCAAGAATCTTTCTTCTTGGGGTGGGGAAATGGGATAGTGGGTAAGTGGGAAATAGAGATTAACCGTTTGGCAAAGAGGGGGAGAAATCTCTTCACCAGACCATTGAGATTCTTTGAGCATTCCTAGCCTTCTGCTGTAGTCACTGAAATCTTCCACCTAGCTGCAGGTTTGTATAGTAGTTTTATTTATTCATTTACAGGATGTGGGCATTGCTGACAGGGTCAGCGCTTGTTGCTGACACTTTAGGAAGTGTCAAAAGGGTAAAACGAAGCAAGGTGGGAAGAGATGCCAGCCAGTCAGATAGATTTGTGGAGCCAAATGACCTGTCTCTGTGCTGCATATACAATGAAATGCTAATCATCCCCACTAGTCAAACACTGTAAGCTCGACAGCACAAACACAGGCAGGCTCAAAGCAAACTCAAGGGAGGGCTCAGTTCAAGCAGAACAGGGATGACAAGATGGAACAACAATGCAGAAATGAGCTGCTAGATCCACAATCAGGCAGCTGGACTAAGATGCCGGCCAGAGGAAACGCACATTTGAATGCAGTGAGTGTAAACCACCAGAAGTTGATGAGTTTAACTCGTTTGTTTAAGAAGAGGATGATGTCGATGGAGTCCCATGGGGAAAGGATACGGAGGGGGGGGGGGGGTGCAGAGTTCAAATTTTTCCACACACAGGTGAAAATTAAAGGGCCTTTGGGACAGCACGGTGGCGCAGAAGTAGAGTTGCTGCCTTTCTGCGCCAGAGACCCGGGTTCAATCCTGACTATGGGTGCTGTCTGTACGGAGCTTATATGTTCTCCGTGACCACGTGGGCTTCCTCTGAGTGTTCCGGTTACTGCCCACACTACAGAGATGTCCAGGTATGTAGGTTAATCGTCTGTGGTCAAAATTGTATATTGTACTTAGTGTGTAGGATAGTGTTAGTGTGCGGGGTGATCGCTGGTCGGCGCGGACATGGTGGGCCGGAGGGCCTGTTTCTGCGCTGTACCTCTAAACTAAACTGAATTCGAATTTTTCCACCAACAGGTTAAATTTAGAGGGCCTTAACAATCAATGTTGTTAAAAATTGCTTTTTCACAAGGAAACTCGGGTGGGTGCCAGAGGACAGACGCATCGCCGAGCACAAACGAGGCTGGGCAATTGCTGAGAACTAAAAGGGACCAAAAATGGAATATGTTAAAAATAGTTTGTGTAAAATGGAATACTTTGTAACTTTGTCCACTCCCTTTATCTGGCAACTCTTTGCATACTTTGCCAAAGAAGGAAGAACCTATCACTCCCCACTTTGATTAGTACACGTGTCAGGGGTTATGGGGAGAAGGCAGTGTTAGGAGGAAGAGCTAGATCAGCCATGATTGAATGGCGGAGTAGACTTGATGGACAAAATGGCCTAATTCTGCTTCTATCACTTGTGAAATTATGATTTCCACAGATTTACCACCCCCTGGCTAAAGAAATTCTTCCTCATCTTTCTAAAGGTACGTCCTTTTATTCTGAGGCTGTGCCGCTGGTCTTGGCCTCCACAGCCTTCTGTGGCAAAGAAGTCCACAGATTCACCACCCTCTGACTAAAGAAATTCCTCCTCATCTTCTTCCTAAAGGAACATCCTTTAATTCTGAGGCTTCACAGCTAGTACTGGACTCTCCCACAAGTGGAAACATCCTCTCCACATCCACTCTATCCAGGCTTTTCACTATTCGGAAAGTTTTAATGAGAAACCAGTTGCTGGAGAATCGATGGTGGACCTGTAACACACAAAATATGTTTACCTGCACTCCACGCCTGCCATGTCCAACATTAGTCTGGAGGCCTTCATTTCTGGCAGGTCCCGGTACTTGTCTGACATATAAACCACCTTGATGATGCCTATGACAACAGAAAAAGAGAGAGCATTCAATGTATCATATTCACAAACGAGCCAGAAGACTACGAGGATGTGTTGAGAAGTGGTGAGAACTTCAACAGATTAAAAAAAAAGAGCAAACAAAATAGTTTTTCACAGCCGTGATGATTGATAACCAGACCAGGGTACATGCAAAATAAACATTGGTGAGGAGGATGAAGGTAGATAAAAATGCTGGAGAAACTCAGCGGGTGAGGCAGCACCTATGGAGCGAAGGAATAGGTGACGATTTGGGTTGAGACCCTTCTTCAGAGTGATGTGGAGGTGGGGGTGGGGGCGGGAAGAAGAAAGGAAGAGGCGGAGACAGTGGGCTGTGGGAGAGCTGGGAAGGGGAGGGGAAGGAGGGAGAAAGCAAGGACTACCTGAAATTGGAGAAGTCAATGTTCCTACCGCTGGGGTGTAAACTGCCTATGAGGTGTGCTCCTATTCATCACCTACTCCTTTGCTCCATAGATGCTGCCTCACCCGCTGAGTTTCTCCAACCTTTTTTGTCCACCTTCGATTTTTCCAGCATCTGCAGTTCTTTCTTTAACATTGGTGAGGAGGAAACCTGTTTTGTGTGGCATGCCTGTGGAATTCTCGGCCTTGGTGGGGCGGTGGAGGCAGGTTCTCTGGATGCTTTCAAGAGAGAGCTAGATAGGGCTCTTAAAGATAATGGAGTCAGGGGATATGGGGAGAAGGCAGGAACTGATTGGAGATGATCAGCCATGATCACATTGAATGGCGGTGCTGGCTCGAAGGACCAAATGGCCTACTCCTGCACCTATTGTCTATTGCCACTCTTACCCTGAATGCGTCGCCTACACTGGTTGTGGAAGCGGTTTCAATAGGAACTTATGAAGAATGGTACAATAGATTCTTGTGTCTGCTCGTCTGCTCCACTGTGGAACAAGAACTTCCAGATCAAAAGCATTTTCCTGCCCTCTTCCCAAACATCCAGAAATCTATTTATCTCTGCTCTGCATGCAACCAATGACCACAAAGCTTATTTTAGTTTAGTTTAGATTATACAGATCTCGGAGAAAACCCACCCAGGTCACGGGGAGAACGTACAAACTCTGTACAGACGGTAGCCGTAGTCGGGATCGAACCCGGATCTCCGGCGCTGCATTCGCTGTAAGGCAGCTGCTCTACCGCTGCACCACTGTGACCACCCAGCATCCCAGAATGGAAATTCCAGATTGACCCCCCCCCCCCAACCCCCGCTCAGAATGAAGAAATTCACATAGAACAGTACAGCACAAGGAACAGGCCCATCGGCCCACAATGTCCGTGCCGAACATGCTGTCAAGTTAAACTAACCTCATCTGCCTGCACGCGATCCATACCCCTCCATTCCCTACATATCCATTTGTCTATCAAAAATCTTTTTAAACACCACCATCATGTGGTGCCTCAACAGCCAGCCCTGGCAGCTCCTTCTAGACAGCCACCACCCTCTGTGTAAATACAAACTAGGCCCGCATATCGACTTTAAGCTTTGGCCCCTCTCACGTTAAAGCTGTGCCCCTCGTCTTTGACATTTCCATCATTCGCAAACGCTTCAGACTATCTATTCTAACCTAACTATACTTAATAATTTTATACATTTCTATCAGCTCCCCTCCACCTCCGGCATTGTAGAGAATACAATCTAAGTTTGCCTGTCCTCTCTTTATAACATTTCTTCTAATTTTGACCCGAGAGGAAGGTATAGAAGCCTGAAAACTGTAACGTCCAGGTTCAGGGACAGCTTGTTCCCTACAGCCATCAGGCTATTAAACACCACAACCTCCAAATAATCTCTGAACCAGATAGACTCGGGGCCATTGGTTTTGTCTTTTTGCACTATTATTGTTTGTTTATTTGTTTTATATATATGTGTGTGTGTATATGTGTGTGTGTGTGTGTGTGTATATATGTATGTTTGTGTGTGTGTGTGTATGTTTGTGTGTGTGTGTGTGTGTGTGTGTGTGTGTATATATATATGTGCACACACATATATAGACATACATATATACACATTCAATTGTGTATATATATATATATATATATATATATATGTACACACACACACACATCCCACAGGAGCCGTTGGAAGAGGAGGAGGGGGAGGAGCGACACCCGACCGGTAAGGTTTAAAATCAAGCGCGGGGCTTGTTTTTTCAGAGGCCCACAGGAGCCGTTGGAAGAGGAGGAGGGGGAGGAGCGACACCCGACAGGTAAGGTTTAAAATCCAGCGCGGGGCTTGTTTTTGCCGAAATCCATAACATTCCATTTGGAGAAGTGGGTTTTTTTGAGGAAGCCGCTGATTGGTGGGAAGTGGACCAGGGTAAGCAGCTGATTGGCAGTCAGATCCCAGCAGTTTGTTGTGTACTTTGTATTGTGTTGCTGTTGTATCCTGTGTAAGGGGGGAGTATGAAGGCCAGGGCAGTGTACTGTTCTCGATGTCAGATGTGGGAGGTCAGGGAATCTGATAGCCCTCCAGACATCCACATCTGCGCCAGGTGTGTCAAGATGGGGCTCCTAAAGGACTGTGTTAGGAACCTGGAGCAGCAGCTCGATGACCTCCGTCTGGTCAGGGAGAGTGAGGAGGTCATAGAGAGGAGCTACAGGGAGGTAGTCACTCCCAAACCACAGGAGGCAGACAAGTGGGTCACAGTTAGGAAGGGCAAGGGGCAGAGGCAGGGGCTAGAGAGTACCCCTGCGTACACCTGGAAAATAGGTACTCAGGTTTGAGTACGATTGGAGGGGACAGCCTAGCTGGGGGCAGCAACAGCGGCCGGGCCTCCGGCACAGAGACCGGCCCTGATGCTCAGAAGGGTAGCAAAAAGAGGAGGGCAATTGTAATAGGGGACTCTATAGTTAGGGGGTCGGATAGGCGATTCTGTAGACGCAGTCGGGAGTCCCGGATGGTAGTTTGCCTCCCTGGTGCCAGGGTCTCGCATGTGTCAGAACGTGTACAAAAGATTCTGATAAGGGAGGGAGAGGAGCCTGATGTTGTGGTACACATAAGTACCAATGACATAGGCAGAAAAAGTGACGAGGTCCTGAAGGGAGAATTTAGGGAGTTGGGGGGAAAGTTAAAGAGAAGGACCAAAAGGGTAACGATTTCAGGATTACTGCCTGTGCCGCGTGACAGTGATAGTAGGAATGAAATGAGGTGGAGGATAAATGCGTGGCTGAGGGACTGTGCAGTAGGCAGGGATTCAAGTTTCTTGATCACTGGGACCTCTTTTGGGGAAGGCATGATCTGTACGCAGAGGACGGGTTGCACTTGAGCCCGAGGGGGACCAATATCCTGGCAGGAAGATTTGCAAAGGCTACTGGGGAGGCTTTAAACTAGAAAGGCTGGGGGGAGGGGCTCGGGTAGAGGGGGCTAGGGGTCAGGGTGTGGGGCAAGAGGCAGAGAAGGGAAGCACTCGGATCCAAAATGTAGGCGAGAAAGATGAAAGAGATAATAGACAGAGAATAAGGGATGGTGGGTTTCTAAAATGTGTATATTTTAATGCTAGGAGCATTGTAAGTAAGGTGGATGAACTTAGAGCCTGGATTGACACCTGGAAATATGATGTTGTGGCAATCAGTGAAACATGGTTGCAGGAGGGCTGTGATTGGAAACTAAATATTCCAGGATTTTGTTGCTTCAGGTGTGATAGAATTGGAGGGACCAGAGGGGGAGGTGTTGCATTGCTTGTCAGAGAAGATATTACAGCAGTGCTTTGGCAGGATAGATTAGAGGGCTCGTCTAGGGAGGCTATTTGGGTGGAACTGAGAAGTGGGAACAGTGTAGCAACACTTTTAGGGGTGTATTATAGACCGCCAAATGGGGAGCGTGAATTGGAAGAGCAAATATGTAAGGAGATAGCAGATATTAGTAGTAAGCACAAGGTAGTGATTATGGGAGATTTCAATTTTCCAAAAATAGACTGGGAAACACACTCTGTAAATGGGCTGGATGGTTTGGAGTTTGTAAAATGTGTGCAGGATAGTTTTTTTGCAGCAGTACATAGAGGTATCGACCAGAGAAGGGGCAGTGCTGGACCTCCTGTTAGGAAATGAGGCAGGTCAGGTGACGGAGGTATGCGTTGGTGAGCACTTCGGGACCATTGATCACAATACCATTAGTTTCAATATAATTATGGAGAGAGTCAGAACTGGACCTAGGGTGGAGATTTTTGATTGGAGAAAGGCTAACTTTGAGGGAATGCGTAAGGATTTTAAAGGAGTGAATTGGGACACTTTGTTTCATGGGAAGGATGTAGAAGAGAAATGGAGGACATTTAAAGGGGAAATTGTAAGAGTACAGAATCTTTATGTCCCTGTTAGGTTGAAAGGAAATAGTTAAAAATTGGAAAGAGCCATGGTTTTCAAGGGAAATTGGACACTTGTTTCGAAAAAAGAGAGATATCTACAATAATTATAGGAGGCATGGAGTAAATGAGGTGCTAGAGAAGTATAAAGAATGTAAAAAGAATCTTAAGAAAGAAATTAGGAAGGCTAAAAGAAGATATGAGGTTGCTTTGGCAAGAAAGGTGAAAGTAAACCCAAAGGGTTTCTACAGCTATATTAATAGCAAAAGGATAACGAGGGATAAAATTGGACCATTAGAGAACCAGAATGGACAGCTATCTGCAGAGCCAAAAGAGATGGGGGAGATATTGAACAATTTCTTTTCTTCGGTATTCACCAAGGAGAAGGATATTGAACTCTGTGAGTTAAGGGGAAAAAGTAGAGCAGCTATGGAAACTATGAGATTCAAAGAGGAGGAAGTACTGACACTTTTGAAAAATATAAAAGTGGATAAGTCTCCAGGTCTTGACAGGATATTCCCTAGGACATTGAGGGAAGTTAGTGTAGAAATAGCAGGAGCTATGACAGAAATATTTCAAATGTCATTAGAAACGGGAATAGTGCCGGAGGATTGGCGTACTGCGCATGTTGTTCCATTGTTTAAAAAGGGTTCAAAGAATAAACCTAGCAATTATAGACCTATTAGAAATAGGTCTATAATAGAAATAGTCCCCGCTCCCTGCTTTGGATGCCCTCCACCGAAAACGGTGTCTGAGACGGGCTGGGAAGATCATCAAGGACCCCTCCCACCCTAACCATGGACTGTTTGCCCTCCTACCATCGGGGAGGCGGTACAGGAGCCTCAGGTCCCGCACCAGCAGGATGAGGAGTAGCTTCTACAATAACACCATCGCACTGCTGAACTCGGAGTCCCGCCGATAGATTCCCACATCTGTATTTATTTATCTGTATTTATCTAAACATTGCTATCACTACGTACTGACACTAAACTGCATTTCGTTGTACCCATACTTGTATCTGTGCAATGACATTAAATTTGAATTGAATTGAATTGAATTGAATTGAATTAGTTTGACGTCAGTGGTGGGCAAATTAATGGAAAGGATACTTAGAGATAATATATATAAGCATCTGGATAAACAGGGTCTGATCAGGAACAGTCAACATGGATTTGTGCCTGGAAGGTCATGTTTGACAAACCTTCTTGAATTTTTTGAAGCGGTAACTAGGGAAATTGATGAGGGTAAAGCAGTGGATGTTGTCTATATGGATTTCAGTAAGGCCTTCGACAAGGTTCCCCATGGAAGGTTGGTTAAGAAGGTTCAATCTTTGGGTGTTAATGGCGGAGTAGCAAGATGGATTCAACAGTGGCTGAATGGGAGATGTCAGAGAGTAATGGTGGATGGCTGTTTGAGGAATGCTGTGGAACAGAGGGATCTAGGAATAACTGTGCATAGTTCCCTGAAGGTGGAATCGCATGTAGATAGGGTGGTAAAGAAAGCCTTTGGTATGCTGGCCTTTATAAATCAGAGCATTGAATATAGGAGTAGGGAAGTAATGTTAAAATTGTACAAGGCATTGGTAAGACCAATTCTGGAGTATGGTGTACAATTTTGGTCGCCTAGTTATAGGAAGGATGTCAACAAAATAGAGAGAGTACAGAGGAGATTTACTAGAATGTTGCCAGGGTTCCAGCAACTATGTTATAGAGAAAGGTTGAACAAGTTAGGTCTTTATTCTTTGGAGCGCAGAAGGTTAAGGGGGGGGACTTGATTGAGGTCTTTAAAATGATGAAAGGGATAGACAGAGTTGACGTGGATACGTTTTTCCCATTGAGGGTAGGGAAGATTCAAACAAGAGGGCATGACATGAGAATTAAGGGACAGAGGTTTCGGGGTAACGTGAGGGGGAACTTCTTTACTCAGAGGGTGGTGGCTGTGTGGAATGAGCTTCCAGCAGAAGTGGTGGAGGCAGGATCGATTTTAACATTTAAGAGTAAAGTGGTATATGGACGTAAAGGGAATGGAGGGGTATGGTCTGAGTGCAGGTAGATGGGACTAAGGGAAAACAAATGGTCGGCACGGACTGGAAGGGCCGAGAGGGCCTGTTTCCGTGCTGTAATTGTTATATGGTTATATGTTATATGGTTATATATAAATAATATAAAATAATATAAATATATTGAACATTTTTTCATTTATTATATTGTTTACAATGTTAACATTTCCGTTGTGTTGCTGCAAGTAAGACTCTAATTGTTCTGTCTGGGACACATGACAATAAAACACACTGGACTTTTGGATGGCCTAGCCTTTATTCTGTGACAGTAGCCTCTGGTTGCAATGGTTACCCGGGGCAATCGTCTGCCCCACATCCACCCTGGGAGTCCCCTCAGGATCATGTTTAATGAGGTTGCCTCTTGCTCTAAAGAGGCCATGCCTGTTCAGACCTCTATCTTTCTAGAAATCAATCTGTTTAATCCCCCCTGCAACCCCTTCGATAGAAAGTAGATACTTGGAGCCAAGAGCACCAAAACTGTGCGTAATATTCCAGTTCTGAGCTCCGCGAGGCACTATAAAGTCACAGCATTAAAACCCATCTCTTTGAATCAAATCCTTTGGCCATAAAGACAATATATATCATTTGACAACCTAACTGCCTGCTGCACTTTCAGTGACTTACAGGCATGGACATCCTGTCCCTTTGAACATGAACAATTCACAATCTATTACAGTGTCTATTAAACTTTAATTATTGGAGGTTGTGAAGGTGGAAATGCATTTTAGTTCGGTTACAGATACAGTGCGGAAACAGCCCTTCCGACCCACCCAAATTAAAACACTATCCTATATCCACTTGGGACAATTTTTACATTTACCAAGTAACCTACAAACCTGTACGTCTTTGGAGCATGGGAGGCAACCGAAGATCTCGGAGAAAACGCACGCAGGTCACAGGGAGAACGTACAAACTCCGTACAGACAGCACCCGTAGTCAGGATCAAACCTGGGTCTCTGCCGTTGCATTCGCTGTAAGGCAGCAACTCTATCACTGTGCCACCGTGACTGCCCACGGTGAAAGGGGCAGTTACGATGAAAGGGGCAAAGCTTAATGGAGATGTCGGGGGCAAGTTTATTTTTATACAGAGAGTAGCAGGGGTGTTAGTGGTGGTGAAGGCAGATGCGATAGTGGGGTTTAAAGAGACTTTTTAAGCAAGCGCATGGCAATGCAGGGAGTGGATGGATGTGGATTATGTGCAGGCAGCTGACAATAGACAATAGACAATAGGTGCAGGAGTAGGCCATTCGGCTCTTCAAGCCAACACCACCATTCAATGTGATCATGGCTGATCATCCGCAATCAGTACCCCGTTCCTGCCTTCTCCCCATATCCCCTGACTCCGCTATCTTTAAGAGCCCCATCTAGCTCTCTCTTGAAAGTATCAAGAGAACCGGCCTCCACCGCCCTCTGAGGCAGAGAATTCCACAGACTCACAACTCTCTGTGAGAAAAACTGATTCTGGGCCGAAGAGCCTGTTCCAGTGCTGTAGTGTTGTATGTTGGGGGGAAAGAGGAACTGTGATGCAGGTCAAGTTCTGACTGTCCACCCATCTATGCCCCGCATGATTTTATCTATTTCTATCAGGTATCATCTCAACCTCTGAGGCAGAGAATTCCACAGACTCACAACTCTCTGTGAGAAAAACTGATTCTGGGCCGAAGAGCCTGTTCCAGTGCTGTAGTGTTGTATGTTGGGGGGAAAGAGGAACTGTGATGCAGGTCAAGTTCTGACTGTCCACCCATCTATGCCCCGCATGATTTTATCTATTTCTATCAGGTATCATCTCAACCTCTGAGGCAGAGAATTCCACAGACTCACAACTCTCTGTGAGAAAAACTGATTCTGGGCCGAAGAGCCTGTTCCAGTGCTGTAGTGTTGTATGTTGGGGGGAAAGAGGAACTGTGATGCAGGTCAAGTTCTGACTGTCCACCCATCTATGCCCCGCATGATTTTATCTATTTCTATCAGGTATCATCTCAACCTCTGACACTCCAGGAGAAAAAAACCCAATTTTGTCTAATGATTCCTCAAAGCAAATGCCCACCCAGGTCACGGGGAGAACGTACAAACCGAGGACTGGCCCAGTAGGCCCAGCCCGCCCGACGGTGACTGGGGACTCGCCCGGTAGGCCCAGTCCACCCGCCACAGACAGACGATCCTCGCGCAGACCATAATCCGCCCGGTATGCCCGGCTCGCCTGTAGCGGATCACCTGGAGGGTTAGTAAGCAGATGGGCTGCGGGAGGGAGTGCACGGCCTCGACGGGGGGAGTGGGCCGCTGGAGGCCCTGCTGCAGCCTGGGGCTCGGCTGGACCGGGCGCCGCTCCAAGAGGCTGAGCACGTGGACTGCAGCAGCGGAGGACACCACGGCTACGCTTGGCCAGGCCAATCCTGCAACGTCGGCATGACAACGGGCCTTCATGGTCAGGTCAAGATCCCTGCACTTACAACAACTGGGACTTGGAAACGGCCCCAAACTGGCGACTCTGTGTACTGTCTCAGTGTACTACTGCTATACACCAGCACTGTAACTGAGATGCTGATCTAAGATGTATCTAAGTGCTTATGTATAGTGATACTGGTACTGAACTATGTACAAAAAAGTATTTCACTGTACCTCCGTACTTGTGCAAATAAAGTACCCATACCATACCATAATAAAAGCAGCTGAATCAAAGCTGCAACACGACTTCCTGACTCTTATACTCAATGTCGCGACAGATGAAGGTAAGCATACCATACACCTTTACCACTATCTGTTTGTCATAGTGTGGAAACAGGCCCTTCGCCCCTACTTGCCCCCACCAGCCAACATGTCCCATCTACACTAGTCCCACCTACCTGCGTTTGGCCTATAGCCCTCTAAACCTGTCCTACCCATGTACCCATCTGAATGTTACTTAAATGCTGTGATAGTCCCAGCCTCAACTCCCTCCTCCGGCAGCTTGTTCCATACACCCACCTGTGTGAAAAAGTTAGCCCTCAGATTCCTATTACATCTTTCCCCTCCCCTCCCCTCACCTTAAACCTATGACTTCTGGTCCTTGATTCCCCTACTCTGGGCAAGAGATTGTGCATCTACCCAATCTATTCTTCTCATCTTTAAGATCTCCCCTCATCCTCCTGCGCTCCAAGGAATAGAACCCCAGCCTGCTCAACTTCTCCCGACAGATCAGGCCCTCTAGTCCTGGCAACATCACCATAAACCTTCTCTGCATTTATGTTGCCATTTTCAGTGAGCTGTGGACCTGGAAAATTTCCTCTTAACTGTAAATTTTCTTCTTACATTTGACCTCCCAAAAGTGCCTCATCTCACACTTGCTGGGATTAAATTCCATCTGCCATTTCTCTGCCCATATCTGTAACTAACCACTACATATTGTTTCCAGCCTTTACAATGCATGCTATTGGACAAACATCTCCTGTCATGATCTTTAGATTAATTACAGCTATCAAAGATTTGTGAGATAGACTTTAAAGGTACAGCGTGGAAATAGGCCCTCCGGCCCACCGAGTCCACACTGACCAGCGATCACCTCAAACACTAGCACTAGCCTACACACTAGCGACAATTTACAGAAACCAATTAACTTTGGAGTGTGGGAGGAAACTGGAGCACCCGGAGAAATTCCACGTGGTCACAGGGTGAACGTACAAAATCCGTACAGACAGCACCTACAGTCTCGATCAAACCCGGGTCTCTGGTGCTGTAATGGGCCTGTCCCACTTAGGCAATTTTTTCAGCGACTGCCGGCGACTTTCATAGTCGTAGCAGGTCGCCGAAAAAACGGCGATTGGACCCCCCTACGACAATGTCTACAACACCCTACCACCTAGTCGGCGCCAAGCTACTGACAACCCATTAGGACGTCCACCTACGACCAAGCTACGAAAAGGTACAACCCTGTCGGCGACAACTGAAGACAACTTAAGACAATTCAGTCGCCGGTTGACATAGGTAGTCACTAATGGAATTCATCAAAGTCAGCACCGGCGACAACCTACTACAGCACCTACGTCAGGAGATGTCAAGCTACACTCGTTGGCGTCAAGCGGCAAATCCAGCGGCAACCAGAAAAACGTTATGACTCTTTAGGCGACTGAGGAGACAACTCACGACCATACAGGCAACAACCCGGCGACAGCCTAGTCGCCTACAAAAATCATCTAGGTTGGGACAGGCCCTTCAGGCAGCAACTCTACCGCTGCGCCACTGAGCCGCAAAAATTTCCAGAGTTGACTCAGTAACTTTTCACATCACTTCCATAAACACAGATCACTCAGCTCCACACGGGGTGAATGATTTATGTAGTATCAGACAAGCAATGGGCTTGTTTACATCAGCCAGCAGAGTCTCTTGTGAAATTCTATTTACAATCAACATTCTTGCCATCCAAGTGCAAAGAGGATTCTTTTTCAATAGATGACTTAAGATGACAACTTGGGGAAATATTCCTTTTATTGCAGAAAGGAAGAATGTCTTTTTTTTTGTATCTAATAGCTGAGTAATAAAAGCTTCCAATTCAATTCAATTTTCTACAATTTGTTGATCATGGAATTAATTACTGCAATATTGGGATTTTCTACGGGCAACAAGCTGGCGCAGCTGGTAGAGTTGCCGCCGCAGCACCAGAGACACTGGTTTGATCCTGACTATGGGTGTTGTCCGTGTGGAGTTTGCATGTTCTCCCCGTTTCCTCCCATGTCCCAATGGCGTGCAGTGTTTAAGAAGGAACTGCAGACGCTGGAAAATCGAAGGTAAACAAAAATGCTGGAGAAACTCAGCGGGTGAGGCAGCATCTATGGAGCGAAGGAAATCGGCAACATTTCGGGTCTGAAGGGGTTCGACCCGAAACGTTGCCTATTTCCCTCGCTCCATAGATGCTGCCTCACCCGCTGAGTTTCTCCAGCATTTTTGTCTACTAAGGACGTGCAGGTTTGTAGGTTAATTAGCCTAGTAGTGTGCAGGGAGTGGATGAGAAAGTGGGATAACACTAAAGTAGTACGAAGGGGTGATGGATGGTCGACGTGGGCTGAAGGGCCAGTTTCCATGCCCCCATCTCTCAACTAAACACTTCATTAAACTGCGACAGATAGGTCAAACTTAAACTAATGGTCTCTGTAAATTCTCCCTAGTGTAAGGAGCGGGTGTGAAAGAGGGATAGCATAGAACTTGTGCGAATGAGCGATCACTGGTCGGCGCGAGCCCGATGGGCTGAAGGACCCGTTTCCACACTGTATTTTCACACTAAACTCCAAACTAAACGCAGGCATTCACATTTTATATTAAACAGCACTCTTCTGACCTTCCCTGACCTCAATGCTAAGATTTCATATCACGAGCTGTAGTATTTGTCACATACGTTTTCTGCAAGGTGAAGTACTCAGATGTTTCAGCTCCAGTTTCAGCGTTACCCGTCGAGATGCGCTGTTAACTACTGCATCGGTATTACATGTCAGCGTGCCGAGAATAAACAACTATAAATTGGTGCCAAGCCGCGAAACTCATCGGCTCAGCAACAAAACAATGATTAAGGGTAACAGGCAGAGGTTGCTATATTGAGTAAATATACAAGATCCACTGAGAAAAAGCACCGCAGATCAGATGAAAATGGTTCACAGCATAAAGGAATAGACTGCCGTGTTTGCTGGAATGGCTGTGATGTTAAATATATGTTTCGCTTAGGGTTAGGCATTGGTTTGCTTACAGCTTTGTGGTATGAATATTGATTTCTCTCACTTCAGGTAGCCCCGGCATTCCCTCTCTCTCTATCCCTCCCCCACCCATGTCGCACCATCTTCTCATTTTCACCATACAAACAGCTTACAATACCATGTTTCCTTTATCATGGTTACTTTTTTGCATATCTTTCATTCGTTGTTCTTTATCTCTCCACATCACCGATTATACCTCTCGTGTCCCTTATCCCTAACCAGTCTGAAGAAGGGTCTCGACCCAAAACGTCACCCATTCCTTCTCTCCAGAGATGCTGCCTGTCCCGCTGAGTTACTCCAGCATTTTGCATTTGGTTTAGTTTCATTTTTTTAATTTAGTTTAGAGATACAGCGCAGAAACAGGCCCTTCGGCTCACTATGTACAGTTGCACCATCCCACACACTAGGGATAATTTTGGAAGCCAGTTAACCTCCAAACTAGTACATCGTTGGAGTGTGGGAGGAAACCGGAGGACCCGGATAAAACCCAAGTGGTCACAGGGATCAGCGGTCACTTCCCCCACGTTATAGCTATTCCCTCTCGTGTTGGACATCTCTACTTTGGAGAAAAAAAATCTGACTGTCTACCCTATCTTGCTACTGAGGGAGTGCAGCGTAGGTTTACAAGGTTAATTCTCGGGATGGCGGGATTGACATATGCTGAGAGAATGGAGCAGCTGGCCTTGTACACTCTGGAGTTTAGAAGGATGAGAGGAGACCTCATTG
This sequence comes from Okamejei kenojei, assembly GCA_035221665.1. NCBI lineage: Eukaryota > Metazoa > Chordata > Chondrichthyes > Rajiformes > Rajidae > Okamejei > Okamejei kenojei. The sequence goes on from CM069133.1 coordinate 4,898,571, forward strand.
AAACGTATAAGATTGTTAAGGGCTTAGACACGCTAGAGGCAGGAAACATGTTCCCGATGTTGGGGGAAGTCCAGAACCAGGGGCCACAGTTTAAGAATAAGGAGTAAGCCGTTTAGAACGGACGAGGAAACACTTTTTCTCACAGAGAGTGGTGAGTCTGTGGAATTCTCTGCCTCAGATGGCGGTGGAGGCAGGTTCTCTGGATGCATTCAAGAGAACTAGATAGGGTTCTTAAAAATAGCGGAGTCAGGGGATATGGGGAGAGGGCAGGAACAGGGTACTGATTGAGGATGATCAGCCATGATCACATTGAATGGCGGTGCTGACTCGAAGGGCCGAATGGCCTACTCCTGCACCTATTGTCTATTTATGCTTCTATTTTATGCTGTTCTATTATGCTGCTATTTTATATACTTCTATCATCTCCCTTCAATCTTTCCAGAGAAAGTAATTCAAGTTGATGTGCCTTGTGCTGTACTGTTCTATGTTTTCTGTTGCTCTGGACTACTCCTCTTCATGAGCCCTTTTTGCAAAAAATAAATTAAAAATCCTCACCCAAATGACATGGCTGCAAAAGAATGGGACTAGCCTGAAACCTTTATGCATATCATTCATTCACTTGTTCTATATCAGGCCATCAGGACTGTAAACTCTGATCTCACCAGGGCGTAAATAATAATAATAATAATAATACATTTATTTGTATAGCACGTTTAAAAACTCACGTTGACCAAAGAGCTTTACATCAGTGCAGGTACTAATGTGATACATACAATGGTAGACAGACCTAACAATACATACATAAACTGTTTAGAGCGCCCCCTCAGAGGTGCTCAAAAATGCTAGGGAGTTGAAATTGGTTTTGAGTCTCGACTTAAAGGAGTCGATGGAAGGGGCAGTTCTGATGAGGAGCGGGATGCTGTTCCACAGTCTAGGTGCTGCAACCGCAAAAGCGCGGTCACCCCTGAGCTTATGCCTAGACCGCGGGATAGTCAGTAGCCCCAAGTCGGCCGACCTGAGGGACCTGGAGGTAGAATGGTTGGTTAGAAGATTTTTGATATAAGGGGGGGCCTATATCCCCCCCCCCACCACATCAATACTATTGTGTCTTGTTTTTTTAATGTAAATACTGGTTCTGTTTTGTTGGTTTGCACAATCCCGCTAGCATTGCCACTTTCATGTCACTGTACATCTTGTATGTGTATGTGACAAATAAAGACTTGACTTGACTTGATCTCTCTACATCATCATCATGAAGCCGCGTTCTCCGGTAAGAAGCGGCCGATTCGGGAATTCCAAGCGGGGTGCGTTCCGGTCCGTCCCGACGTCGGTGTTTTGATCATCCCGACGAGAGGACCTGAACGTCTGTCGCGGCGGCTGCGGAGGGTTCAAGGTTCCCACCACGAGCAAACAAAGGAGGAAGATGACTGAACGTTATTGCCTTCCGTCACAGTGAAGAATGCTGATTCCATTGTGGTTGATGTTTATGTTAAATTCTATTGTGTATAGTGTTCTCTTTACTTGTATTTCTGCATGGTAACTCAAATATCACTGTACCTTAATTGGTGCATGTGACAATAAATGTGAACTTGAACTATATCTCTAAGAAGGAACTGTAGATGCTGGAAAAATCAAAGGTAGATAAAAATGCTGGAGAAACTCAGCGGGTGAGGCAGCATCTATGGAGCGAAGGAAATAGGTGACGTTTCGGGTCACCTTCTTCAGTGATGTGGGGGTGGGGGGCGGGAAGAAAAAATAGGCGGAGACAGTAGGCTGTGGGAGTGCTGGGAAGGGGAGGGGAAAGAGGGAGAAAGCAGGGACTACCAGAAATTGGAGAAGTTAATGTTAGGGTGTCAACTACCCATAAGAGGTGCTGCTCCTCCATTTTACGGTGGGACTCACTCAGTGGGTGAGGCAGCATCTACGGAGCGAAGGAATCGATCTCGACCCGAAACGTCACTTATTCCTTCGCTCCATAGATGCTGCCTCACCCGCTGAGTTTCTCCAGCATTTTTGTCGACCTTAGCCTTTAGACTTCAGTGATGCAGTGCGGAAACAGGCCCTTCAGCCCACCGGACCCGTTTGCACTCTGTATCTCTAAACTAAACTGTGCTTAGGATAAGACAGAAATTTGAAGCACTCAGAACCAACCATGCCCATCAGCAAAGGAAAGAAAACATTCATTTAGTTTTAGTTTGGAGATACGGCAAGGAATCAGGTCCTGCGGCCCACCGGGTCCACGCCGATCAGCGATCACCACGTACACTAGCGCTATCCTACACACACTAGTCGAGACCCGAAACGTCACCTATTCCTTCACTCCATAGATGCTGCCTCCCCGCTGAGTTTCTCCAGCATTTTTGTCTACCTTTGAACTAAATTGCTCTCTCGTTTCCCTTTCCCGCGACTTTCAGACTGAAGAAGGTTCTCGACCCGAAACGTCACCCGTTCCTTCCATCCAGAGATGCTGCCTGTTCCGCTGAGTTAAAGCCCTGTCCCACTGTACAAGTTCATTCAAGAGTACTCCCCGAGTTTGCCCAGATTCGAACTCGGAGATTTACGGTAATGGCCACTCGTCGGTACTCGGGGCTCTCGTGGACATTTTTCAACATGTTGAACAATCTTCATGAGTCTTCCCGAGCTTACCTGCCGTTAACGAGTCTTCCCGAGTAGCTGCCGTTAGCGGTATGAGCCACTAAGAGACGTCCCCAAACTCCCACGTACCCGCTATGTTCATTCTACGTGCTTACCATGAGTTTGATTTTTTTTTTAAACTCGGTAAAGCACTTGAATGAACTCGTACAGTGGGACAGGGCCATTACTCCAGCATTTTGTGACCATCTTCAGCCAGAAACGATACTTCAGTCATCCAAAGATGGGGCAAGTTTAATGGATCACTGACTTCTGGGTGCCTGATATTTTTTTAAACAATCCCTTCAGGAAAAGCGATAGGAAGCAGATTAAGTGTCATAATAACCCAATGTGTGCTACTCAAGGTGATAAGAAGCCACATTAAAAAAATACCAATTAAAACCTATTTTTGTATTCGTAGTCTAGTCATTTATTTTTTATCTTACTTGTATCAGAAATAAAGTTTAGCTGACAGATGCAGTAACATTGTGGACAGCAAATGCACAATTGTTTTTTTAAATTATATTTACTGTTCTTGGCATCTCTCCTCAAGAGACTAGAGTGCAGATCAGAGGTGCAGTAGCATAGTAAGAATGCTGCTCGCTTCACACTCTCCTGAATACACAGAGGGAAAGCACATATTGCTACTTGGGTTATTTATTCCGACTGATATTCTTTATTTTACATCTGATAGCTTCTTTCTGTCCTTTCAGTTGTCAGACAAAAGCTTTCAATCATCTTCAAGCATAAAATAAGCTACATAAAACTTTGACCAAAGAAAAGTTGGTAAAGCATCAAATCACGCCGCCAGAGTCATACAGGGTGAAGTATAGAAACTTACAAAATTCTTAAGGGGTTGGATAGGCTAGATGCAGGAAGATTGTTCCCGATGTTGGGGAGGTCCAGACCAAGGGGTCACAGTCTAAGGATAAGGGGAAATTCCTTTAGGACCGAGATGAAGAAAACATTTTTCACACAGAGAGTGGTGAATCTCTGGAATTATCTGCCACAGAAGATAGTTGAGGCCAGGGTACACAAAAGACTGGAGAAACTCAGCGGGTGCAGCAGCATCTAAGGAGCGAAGAAGATAGGCGACGTTTCAGGTCGAGACCCTTCTTCAGACTGGTCAGGAATCAGGGAAACGAGAGATATAGACGGTGATGTGGAGAGATAAAGAACAATGAATGAAAGATATGCAAAAAAGTATCGATGATAAAGGGAACAAGCCATTGTAAACTTTTAAAGAAGGAACTGCAGATGCTGGAGAATCGAGGGTACACAAAAAGCTGGAGAAACTCAGCGGGTGCAGCAGCATCTAAGGAGCGAAGGAGATAGGCGACGTTTCGGGTCGAGACCCTTCTTCAGACTGGTCAGGGATCAGGGAAACGAGAGATATAGACGGTGATGTGGAGAGATAAGGAACAATGAGTGAAAGATATGCAAAGAAGTATCGGTGATAAAGGGAACAAGCCATTGTAAGCTGTTTGTGGTGTGAAAATGAGAAGCTGGTGCGACTGGGGTGGGGGAGGGAGATGGAGATGGAGGGAATGCCAGGGCCCGAGGGCTGAGGGAGAGGTGGGAGGGGAGGAGACAGCAAGGGTTAACAGAATTGAGAAAATTCAATATTCAAGTCCAGAGGATGCAGACTCCCCAAGCGGAATATGAGGTGGTGTTCCTCCAACTTGCGGTGTTGCTCACTCTGGCCGTGGAGGGGGCCCAGGACCGAGAGGTCGGATGTGGAATGGGAGGGGGAGTTGAAGTGCTGAGCCACCGGGAGGTCGGGTTGGTTAATGCGGACCGAGCGGAGGTGTTCGGCGAAACGATCGCCAAGCCTCCGCTTGGTCTCACCGATATAGATCATCTGGCATCTGGAGCAGCGGATGCAGTAGATGAGGTTGGAGATGCAGATGAACCTCTGTCGGACCTGGAAGGACTGCTTGGGTCCCTGAAAGGAGTGGAGGGGGGAGGTGAAGGGACAAGTGTATCATCTCTGGCGGTTGCAAGGGAAAGTGCCCGCGGAAGAGGTAGAGCGGGAGGGAAGGGAAGAATTGACAAGGGAGTTGTGGAGGGAGCGGTCTTTGCGGAAGGCAGACGGGGGGGAGATGGGAAGCTGTGGCGAGTGGAGGGGTCACGTTGGAGGTGGCGTAACTGGCGGAGGACTATGTGTTGTATTTGCCGGCTGGTGGGGTGAAAGGTGAGGACCAGGGGACTCTGCCCTTGTTGCGAGTGGGGGAATTGGGAGAGAGGGCAGTGTTGCGGGGTATGGAGGAGACCCTGGTGCGAGCCTCATCTATAGTGGGGCAGGGGAATCCCCGTTCTCTGAAGAATGTGATGACCTGGTGTGGAACACCTCATCCTTGGAGCAGATGCGGCGTGGACGGAGGGATTGGGAATAGGGGATGGAGTCCTTACAGGAAGCAGGGTGGGAGGAAGAGTAGTCCAGGTAGCTGTGGGAGTCAGTTGGTTTGTAGTGGATGTCGGTCAGGAGTGTATCACCTGCAATAGTGATGGTGAGGTCAAGGAATGGTAGGGAAATGTCGGAAATGGTCCAAGTGTATTTGAGTGCCGGATGGAAGTTGGTGGTGAAATGGATGAAGTCAGTCAGTTGTGTGTGGGTGCAGGAGGTGACACCAAAGCAGTTGTCGATGTAACGGAGGTAGAGGTCGGGAATGGGGCCCTGGTACGCCGAGAACAAGGATTGTTCGACATACCCGACAAAGAGGCAAGCGTAGCTGGGGCCCATGCGTGTGCCCACAGCTACGCCTTGTGTTTGGAGGAAATGGGAGGAGTCAAAAGAGAAGTTATTGGGGGTAAGGACCAAGGCGGAGGAGGGTGTCAGTGGACGGGTATGGGTTGCTCCTCTGGTCGAGGAATAACCAGAGGGGTTTGAGACCATCCTGGTGGGGGATGGAGGTGTAGAATGACTGGACGTCCACGGTAAAGATGAGAGGATGGGGGCCTGGAGAATGGAATGCGCGGAGCCGACGGAGAGTGTCTGAGGTGTCTTGAACATAGGTGGGGAGGGATTTAACAAAGGGGGATAGGATGGAGTCAAGGTATGTGGAAATGTGTTTGGTGGGACACGTACAGGCACAATGGGTCTGCCAGGGCAGTCGGGTTTGTGGATTTTGGGGTTTTCATAGGTGGGGACACATCACCGTCTATTGTTCTTTATCTCTCCACATCACCGTCTATATCTCTCGTTTCCCTGATCCCTGACCAGTCTGAAGAAGGGTCTCGACTCGAAACGTCGCCTATCTCCTTCGCTCCTTAGATGCTGCTGCACCCGCTGAGTTTCTCCAGCCTTTTGTGTACCCTCAATTCTCCAGCATCTGCAGTTCCTTCTTTAACAGGTAGTTAAGGCCAGTTCATTGGCTATATTTAAGAGGGAGTTAGATGTGGCCCATGTGGCTAAAGGGATCAGGGGGTATGGAGAGAAGGCAGGTACAGGATACTGAGTTGGATGATCAGCCATGATCATATTGAATGGCGGTGCAGGCTATAAGGGCCGAATGACCTACTCCTGCACCTATTTTCTATGTTTCTATGTTTCGAAAACAGGCCCTTCGGCCCAACTTGTCCATACCCTCTGTGAAATGCTCTGCCTCAGAGGTCGGTGGAAGCCGGTTCTCTGGATACTATCAAGAGAGAGCTGGATAGTGCTCTTAAAGATAGTGGAGTCAGGGGACGTGGGGCGAAGGCAGGAACGGGGTACTGATCAGGGATGCTCAGCCATGATCACACTGAATGGCGGTGCTGGCTCGAAGGGTCGAATGGCCTACTCCTGCACCTATTTTCTATTGTCTATTGACCAACAAGTCCCATCTACACTAGTCCCACCTGCCTGCATTTGGCAATATCCTTCCAAACCTGTCCTAAGTGGACTCCTTCACTGGAGTTTAGAAGGATGAGGGGGATCTTATAGAACCATATAAAATTATAAAAGGACTGGACAAGCTAGATGCAGGAAAAATGTTCCCAATATTACGCGAGTCCAGAACCAGGGGCCACAGTCTTAGAATAAAGGGGAGGTCATTTAAGACTGAGGTGAGAAAAAACATTTTCACCCAGTTGTGAATTTGTGGAATTCCCTGCCACAGAGGGCAATGGAGGCCAAGTCACTGGATGGATTTACGAGAGAGTTAGATAAAGCTCTAGGGGCTAGTGGAGTCATGGGGAGAAGGCAGGCACGGGTTATTGATAGGGGACGATCAGCTAATGATCACAATGAATGGCGGTGCTGGCTCGAAGGGCCGAATGGCCTCCTCCTGCACCTATTTTCTATGTTTCTATGTAAACCAAACTGAAAAGTGGAGAAGCCAAACATATTTAGCTAGACGACACACCGTTCTGACCATTATATTATTAAAAAGGATATGCAGACACTGAAAGAAAGATAAAAATATCATGAGGATTGCAAACAGAGAAGATATTTATCAGGAAAGTGTGGAGTGCTTTACTCTACAGAAGACTGTGAATGACCTGTCAAAGGTCTTATAAATGCGGGGAAATGTTTTAAGATGGTAGAAAGATGAAATGATTCCACTTGTGCAGAAGAAGTCAAAACGTAAGAGTTCATAAGTAAAAAGATTGTTACTAATAAATACAACAGGGAATGCATGAGAAAACTCTTTAGCTCGAATGGTGAGAATGTGGGACACACTGTCACAAGTAGTTGTTTAGGCAGACAGCATTGATGCACTTAAGCAGAGGTAGGTTGTCATATGGGGGTGGGGGGGAAGGAATGCAGAGCTAATTGGGCTGGCTGAAGAGGGATGGGAGGAGGCTCTAGTGAAGATGAACATCAGCATGGCCACTTGAGACAAATGGCTTGTTTCTTTGCTGTGGACCAAGTAATTATATGACTGCACCAGTCAAAGAATTATTCCATGCAAAGATGAGAAGAAATGCTTTCTGTCATCAGTATGAAACTTGCCTCCTATTACCACAAACTGCATGTCAGAATCTTGCAGTTGCAGTTTATCATGAAATACTATTCTGAATTAACTGTTTCTACTCTGCTGAGTTGCTTATATACGATAGGTAGACTAAAAATGCTGGAGAAACTCAGCGGGTGAGGCAGTATCTACGGAGCGAAGGAATAGGCGACGTTTCGGGTTGAGACCCTTCTTCAGAATTCTGACGAAGAGACTCGAAACGAAACGTCGCCTACTCCTTTTCTCCATAGATGCTGCCTCACCCGCTGAGTTTCTCCAGCATTTTATGTCTACTTTCGATTTTTCCAGCATCTGCAGTTCCTTCTTAAACAAAGCTTATATGTGACAGTTAGTTCTTCCTTTTCTGAACATGGACCGGAAAACCCATAATGAATAAAAGAAAACCAAAACTAACAAGAGGAATCCTTTAGATAGACACAGAGTGCTGGAGTAACTCAGCGGGTCAAGCAGTACCTCTGGAGAAAAAGGATGGGTGACGTACAGTGCCCTCCATAATGTTTGGGACAAAGACCCATCATTTATTTATTTGCCTCTCTGCTCTACACTTTGAGATTTGTAATAGAAAAAAATCACGTGGTTACAGTGTCAGAATTTAATAAAGGCCATTTTTATATATTTTGGTTTCATCAAGTAGAAATTACAGCAGTGTTTATACATAGTCCCCCCATTTCAGGGCACTGTAATGTTTGGGACACAGCAATGTAATGTGAATGAAAGAAGTCATGTTTAGTATTTTGTTGCATATCCTTTGCATGCTTGAAGTCTGCGATTCATGGACATCACCAGTTACTGGGTGTCTTTGTTGATGCTCTGCCAGGCCTGTATTGCAGCCATCTTTAGCTTATGCTTGGTTTGGAGGCTAGTCCCCTTCATCAGTATATAAAAGGGTTCAGATCGGGTGATTGACTTGGCCACCCAGGAATTGTCCATTTTTTAGCTTTGAAAAACTCCTTTGTTGCTTTAGCAGAATGTTTGGGAATTCAGAATTCATTATGCTACTACCATCAGCAGTTGGATCATCAATGAAGATAAGTGAGCCAGTACCTTCAGCAGCCATACATGCCCAGGCCATAACACCCCCACCACCATGTTTCACAGATGAGGTGGTATGCTTTGGATCTTGGGCAGACCTTCTCTCCTCCATACTTTGCTCTTGCCATCACTCTGATATAAGTTAATCTTCGTCTCATCTGTCCACAAGACCTTTTTCCAGAACTGTGCTTGCACTTTTAAGTACTTCTTGGCAAACTGTAATCTGGCCATCCTATTTTTGCGGCTAACCAGTGGTTTGCATCTTGCAGTGTAGCCTCTGTATTTCTGTTCATGAAGTCTTCTGCAGACAGTGGTCATTGATAAATCCACACCTAACTCCTGAAGAGTGTTTTTTATCTGTCGGACAGGTGATTGGGGATTTTTCTTTATTATACAGAGAATTCTTCTGTCATCAGCTGCGGAGGCCTCCCTTGGCCTGCCAGTCCCTTTGCGATTAGTAAGCTCACCAGTGCTCTCTTTCTTCTTAATGATATTCCAAACAGTTGATTTTGGTAAGCCTAAGATTTGGCTGATGTCTCTACCAGTTTTATTCTTGTTTCTCAGTCTCATAATGGTTTACTTGACTTTTACTTGACTTGGCACAACCTTGGTCCTCATGTTGGTAAACAACAAAAAGGTGATGGAAAGACTGGAGGAAAGACTAGGTGCTGAGAGCTCTCTTATACTTGCATTAATGAGGCAATTAAACACACCTGAGCAATTACAGACACCTGTGAAACCATGTGTCCCAAACATTATGATGCCCTGAAATGGGGGGACTATGTATAAACACAGCTGGTGAAACCAAAGTGTATAAAAAACCCTTTAATAAAATCTGACAATGTGCATTTTAACCACATGTGATTTTTTTTTCTATTACAAATCTCAAATTGTGGAGTACAGGGGCAAATAAATAAATGATGGGTCTTTGTCCCAAACATTATGGAGGGCACTCTTCTTTAGATTTGAAGTCTGCAGAAGGGTCCCAAGTTCCTAAAACCGGAAACGTCGCCCATCGTTTTTCTCCAGAGATGCTGCCTGAGCTACTGAGTTACTCCAACACTTTGTGTATATCTTTGGTATAAATTAGCATCTGCAGCTCCCCATTTCTACATGTTCTCTTGGTAACTTCCTCCAAAGAGACGAGTATTCAAGGGCGGGTGACCTGACTGCATGGCACGTACACAGAACCCAATCCTGTTTTGGCACAAGGACCTACAGATTAGGTTAGATTAGAGATGCAGCACGGAAACAGCCCTCTGGCCTACCGAGTCCACACTGACCAGCGTTCCCTGTACACTAACACTATCCCACACACCATGGACAATTTACATTTTTTACCGAAGCCAATTAACCTACCAACCTGTATGTTTTGGAATGTGGGAGAAAACCGAGGAACCTAGAAAAAACCCACGGTGTCTCGGGGAGAACATACAGACAGCACCCGTAGTCAGGATCAAACCCGGTGTAGGGCAGCAACTCTACCGTTGCTGGTTTACAAACAAAAACAAAGTGCTGGTGCAACTCAGCAGGGCAAGCAATAACACATGAGAACGTTTTGGGCCAGGACCCTTCTTCAGACTGCCTAAATCAGTGTCAGTAGGCACCCTGCACAGAGAAACAAAAACACTTTAGAATTTGGGAAGGAAATTCTAATCTCTGGTGCTCAGAAGAAAGAGCAATTACAAATATTCCAAATCTAATTCTGACAACATCAACCCAAGATTGAATGAAATTATTTTTACAATTCAGCTATTTTAGTTTCAAAAACAGGCAAGTCATCGTCAAAATATATAACATTGAAATAAATGCATTTTTCCCTTATCTCTATGTGCAGCACGGTGGCGCAGTGGTAGAGATGCTGCCTCACAGCGTCAGAGACCCGGGTTCCATCCTGATACGGGAGCTGTCTGTACGGAGTTTGTACATTCTCCGCGTGACCACATGGGTTTCAACAGGTGCTCTGTTTTGCTCCCACACTCCAACGACATACAGGTTTGTAGGATAATTGGCATCTATAAATTGTCCTGAGTGTGTAGGATAATGCTAGTATATGGTGTGTTCGCTGGTCGACGAACAGTGAGCCGAAGAGCCTGTTTTAGCGCTGTATAAGGTCATGTGATAGGAATAGAATTAGGCCATTCGGCCCATTAAGACTACTCCGCCATTCTATCAAGGCTGATCTATCTCTCCCTCCTAACCCCATTCTCCTGCCTTTTCCCCATAACCCCAGACACCCGTAGTAATCAAGAATCTATCTGTCTCTGCCTTAAAAATATCCACTGACTTGGCCTCCACAGCCGCCTGTGGCAATGAATTCTACAGATTCACCACCATCTAACTAAATAAATTCATAGAAACATAGAAAATAGGTGCAGGAGTAGGCCATTCGGCCCTTCGAGCCTGCACCACCATTCAATATGATCATGGCTGATCATCCAACTCAGTATCCCGTACCTGCCTTCTCTCCATACCCCCTGATCCCTTTACCCACAAGGGCCACATCTAACTCCCTCTTAAATATACCCAATGAACTGGCCTCAACTACCTTCTGTGGCAAAGAATTCCACAGATTCACCACTCTGTGTGAAAATAAAAATTCTCATCTCGGTCCTAAAAGTCTTCCCCCTTATCCTTAAACTATGACCCCTTGTTCTGGACTTTGCCCACTCACAATTCCTTCTCATCTCTTTCCTAAAAGAACGTCCTTTAATTCTGAGGTTACGTCCTCTAGTTCTGGACTCTCCCAATAGTGGAAGCATCATCTCCACATCCACTCTATCCAGGCCTTTCTCCTCAATTAGGTCCACCCTCATCCTTCTAAACTACAGCGAGTAGAGGCCCAGTGCTGTCAAACGCTCATCATATGTTAACCTACTCATTCCGTTTATTAGATGCAAATTGCACTAAAGCTTGTACACCTGCTTGAATAGTGCGAATGGAAGAGTATATTAAAAGCTTCATTTATTACATCTCAGGATTGCAATCCTATATCTATTCAAATGCATCCACTCTCTATAAATGCACCGATTTCCATAATAAAATGAGGAACCAGTTATTCAATAAACTAGCTGCCAAATTAATGCACATTATCAGGTTCACCAGATCTACATTTCAAATAGATAGCAATGCCCGAGGGGGACAATAGAAAGTGCAGATGCTAGAATCTGGAGCAAAAAGTGCTGGAATAACTCAGCGGGTCAGGCGGCGTCTGTGGAGAGACAGACGAGGATTTGGCTCATGGACTGTAAACAGTACATCACAGGCCCTTGCCAAACATGATGCCAAGATAAATTAATCTCTCTGCCTTGCCTGTGATCGACTATCCTTCCAATCCCACCATATCTGAGAATGCTGAGAGAATGCTGAGCGGCTGGGCTTGTACACTCTGGAGTTGAGAAGGTTGAGAGGAGATCTCATTGAAACATATAAGATTATTAAGGGTTTGGACACGCTAGAGGCAGGAAACATGTTCCCGATGTTGGGGTAGTCCAGAACCAGGGGCCACAGTTTGAGAATAAGGAGTAGGCCATTTAGAACGGAGACGAGGAAACACTTTTTCTCACAGAGAGTGGCGAGTCTGTGGAATTCTTTGCCTCAGAGGGCGGTGGAGGCCGGTTCTCTGGACGCTTTCAAGAGCGAGCTAGATATGGCACTTAAAGATAGTGGAGTCAGGGGATATGGGGAGAAGGCAGGAACGGGGTACTGATTGGGGATGATCAGCCATGATCACATTGAATGGTGGTGCTGGCTCGAAGGGCCAAATGGCCTACTCCTGCACCTATTGCCTACTGTCTATATCCATGTGCCCATCTAACAGTAGCCTCTTAAAGGTCACTATCGTATCTTTTAGTTTAGAGATCTAGCGCGGAAACATGCTCATCAGCCCGCCAAGTTCATACCAACCACGATCTACCGTACACTAGTTCTAGTCTATACACTGGGGAACATCTACAGAAGCTAATTAACCAACAGGGTCTTCACTGCACAAGATCTTCACATTAATTATCTACTCTGCTTGTTTTTTTCATTTGGCAGCCAGTGTTTTGGATTGTTGTTGATTTAAATTAAAAACATGTTAAGAATTCCACACTGTAGCAATTAGTCCATGGGAACCGAACATTGTTCAGTGACAGGCAGAGACAATATTTTGCATGAATGATGGTATGATTCATCAAGACAAAGGGTGCCAGTTTAAAAATTATACTTACTCTGTAATGAGATATTGAGCTGAAAGCTGGTATACAAAAAGCAGAAAAATCGAAAGTGGAGTGATTGCAAATCTTTACCTGACTGGATGATGAGTTTAGCACATTCATTACAGGGGAACAAGGCCACATACATCGTGCATCCTTTAACATCGCTAGCGTTCTTGTTCAGAATTGCATTTAATTCTGCATGACAAACTGGAGGAGAGAAAAGACAGAAGAGAATTAAAAATAAGATTCATGTCAAAAAATTCACGGGTGGCACAGTGATAAAGTTGTTGCCTTTCAGCACCAGAGAGCTGGGTTTTACCCTCCTCCTCCTCCTCATCCCCCCCCCCCCTCCTCAACCCCCCCACCCCCCTCCTCCTCATCCTCCCTCCCCCTCATCCTCCCCCCCCCTCTCCTCATCCTCCCCCTCTCCTCATCCTTCCCCCCCTCCTCATCCTCCCCCCCTCTCCTCATCCTCCCCCCCTCCTCATCCTCCCCCCCCTCTCTTCATCCTCCCCCCGCCCCCTCCACCCCCCCCCAATACCTCCTCGGTTGCATTTAGGAATGGGCAATAACTGATGGCATTGTCAACAGTGTCCACATTCCATGGATGGGTAAGGAAATAAATATTGTTGATCAACTTGTTGGAAAACAAATGGTCGGCACGGACTGGAAGGGCCGAGAGGGCCTGTTTCCGTGCTGTAATTGTTATATGGTTATATGGTTAACTTGATATATAAATTATGGAAGAACAGTTTAGTTTAGTTCAGAGATGCAGCGTGGAAACAGGCTCTTCGACCCACCGAGTCCGCACCGACCAGTGATCCCTGCACCCTAACACTATCCTACACACACTAAGGACAATTTACATTTATACCAAGCCAATTAACCTACAAACCTGCACATCTTTGGAGTGTGGGACGAAACTGAATATCTCGAAGAAAACCCACACAGGTCACGGGGAAAACGTACAAACTCCGTACAGACAGCATCCGTAGTCAGGATCAAACCCAGGTCTCTGGCGCCGTGAGGCAGCCATTCTACCTTTGCACCACTGTGCCGCCACAGTTCTTACTTGTTTACCTGCTACTTCAATAGACAATAGGTGCAGGAGTAGGCCATTTGGCCCTTCGAGCCAGCATTGCTACTGAATGTGATCATGGCTGATCATCCCCAATCAGTAAATTGAAATTAAAAGAGACTTCAAAGCTAATAGGAAGCAATGGTAATGGAAAGAAGGGTTTATCATATTTGTAGTTCGTAGGTACTCGGGACTCTCGTGGACATTTTTCACATAGTTGAAAAAGGTTCACGAGTTTACCGCGTTTCCCGAGTACCTGCCCTTAGCGTTACGAGCCTCTAAGAGACGTCCCGAGCTCTGACGTACCCGGTAACTACATTCTACGTACTTACCACGAGTTTGATTTATTTTTTAAACTCGAGAGACCTCTTGATTGACCTCGTACAGTGGGACAGGGGCTTTAAACCTCCCTATGCTTGCAGCTGTAAAAGCGGCAATGTTAACACTAAGCACCGAGAGGTTGGATGTTGTTCAACTGGAAAGTGTGCAGAGAAGCTTTATGAGGATATTGCCAGGATTTGAGGGAATGCGTTATAGGGAGAGATTGGGTAGGCTAGGACTTTATTCCTTGGAGCGCAAGAGGATGAGCAGTGATCTTACACAGGTGTATAACATCTTGAGGGGAACTGAATGCACAGTCTCTTGCCCAGAGCAAGGGAATCAAGAACCAGAGGACATAGGTTTAAGGTGAGAGGGGAAAGATATAATATAAACCTGAGGAGCAACTTTTTCACTCAAAGGAAAATAGAATGAGCTGCCAGAGGAGTTAGTTGAGACGGGTACTATAACAACATCTGAAACACACTTGGACAGGTACATGGATATGAAAGATTTAGAGGGATCTGGGCCAAATGCAGGCAAATGAGGCTAACTTAGATGGGGCATCTTGGTTGGCATGAAGAATTGGGCTGATGGGTCTGTTTCCATGCTTTATGACTGCATAATATGTTAAAACAATATATATGCTGTGCCAAAGCGTAGTCACCTTTTTATTTGTGATTGAAAGAGAGCCAAGAAAAAGGATCTATCTGTTTGCAACACCATGTATGTTTATGCCATTAACATTATCGCAGCAATGTCATTGCACAGAAAAGGATCCAAACAGAACCAGCAGCTCCACTCACCCCTATTTATTTCATTCAAATCATTAAAATTATATTCTAAACAAACAAAAGTCTATACTTGTACAGCACAGAAATACGGCCTACGGCCCAATGCGCCCATACTGAGCACCAAAGACTCACCCATACTAATTATGTTCAACGGCATTTCATTGTTGCTTTTCATGTCTGGGTTTGTTCAGACGGGAGGCACTGCCTCCAGCACTGCTTCAAGCAGAGCATTCACATTACCAAACAGCTTCAGGGCTGCTCTTCAGATCCAGTTTAGTTTGTTGTCACGTGTACCAATAGACAATAGACAACAGACAATAGGTACAGGAGGAGGCCATTCGGCCCTTCGAGCCAGCACCACCATTCAATGTGATCATGGCTGATCATCAACAATCAGTACCCCGTTCCTGCCTTCTCACCATATCCCCTGACTCCGCTATTTTTAAGAGAATACCACAGACTCACCACTCTCTGGGTGAAAAAGTGTTTCCTCGTCTCCGTTCTAAATGGCTTCCCCCTTATTCTTAAACTGTGGCCCCTGGTTCTGGACTCCCTCAACATCGGGAACATGTTTCCTGCCTCTAGCGTGTTCAATCCCTTAATAATCTTATATGTTTCAATAAGATTCCCTCTCATCCTTCTAAACTCCAGAGTGTACAAGCCCAGTCTTTCATCATATGACACTCCCGCCATCCCGGGAATTAACCTTGTGAACCTACGCTGCATCACTCAATAGCAAGAATGTCCTTCATCAAAGTTGGAGACCAATTCTGCACACAATACTCCAGGTGTGGTCCCACTTGGGCCCCGTACAACTGCAGAAGGGCCTCTTTGCTCCTATACTCAACTCCTTGCTACCGAGGTACAGTGAAAACCTTTTGATGCATGCTATCCGGTCAGCGGAAAGACTATACATGATTACAATCAAGCCATTCACTGTATATATACAAAATAAGGGAATAATGTTTAGTGCAAGGTATAGCTAGTAAAGTTCAATCAAGGATAGTCCGAGGGTCACCAATGAGGTAGATAGTAGTTCAGCACTGCTCGCTGGTTGTGGTAGGATGGTTCAGTTGCCTGATAACAGCTGGGAGGAAACTGTCCCTGAATCTGGAGGTGTGCGTTTTCACACTTCTGCACCTCTTGCCTGATGGGAGAGGGGAGGAGAGTGGCCAGGGTGCGACTGATCCTTGATGATGCTGCTGGCCTTGCCGAGGCAGCGTAAGGTGTGGATGGAGTCAACGGGAGGTTGGTTTATGGTCTGGGCAGCATGAGATTAACCACCTCCAATTACACTTTATATCAAAAACTATGCACTCTAAGGGGAAAGGTTTATTAGTATAATCTAGACCACATCACAAACATTTGACAGTACAGCACAGGAATAGTCCCTTTAGTCCACTATGTCTGAGCCGAACATGATGCCAAGAACAACTCTTATCTTGCTGCAGACAATCCACATCCCTGCACTTCCACGAGCCTATCTAAAATTCTCTTAAATTCCTATCGTATCAGCCTCCACCACCACCCCAGCAGTGGGTTCCAGGCACCCACCACCCTCTGTGCAAACTTGCCCCGCACATCTCATTTAAACTTTGCCCCTCTCACCTTAAAGCCATGCCTTCATAGGAACACTTGAGTAGCTCGTCCTGCCCATCTTATCACTGTTCCTCAGTATCAGCAACAAGTCTGAAGAAAGGCCCCGACCAGAAACATCACCTATCCATTTTCTCCAGGGATGCTGCCTGACCCGCTGAGATACTCCAGCACTCTGTTAAACGTCACCTATCCATGTTCTCCAGAGATGCTGCCTGACCCGCTGAGTTACTCCAGCACTCTGTGAAACGTCATCTATCCATGTTCTCCAGGGATGCTGCCTGACCCACTGAGTTACTCCAGCACTCTGTGAAACGCCACCTATCCATGTTCTCCGGAGACGCTGAATTATTCCAGCACTGTGTCCTTTTTAATAGAATTTATCCATAACCATATAACCATATAACAATTACAGCACGGAAACAGGCCCTCTCGGCCCTTCCAGTCCGTGCCGACCATTTGTTTTCCCCTAGTCCCATCTACCTGCACTCAGACCATACCCCTCCATTCCCTTCACGTCCATATACCTATCCACTTTACTCTTAAATGTTAAAATCGATCCTGCCTCCACCACTTCTGCTGGAAGCTGATTCCACACAGCCACCACCCTCTGAGTAAAGAAGTTCCCCCTCACGTTACCCCGAAACCTCTGTCCCTTAATTCTCATGTCATGCCCTCTTGTTTGAATCTTCCCTACCCTCCATGGGAAAAACGTATCCACGTCAACTCTGTCTATCCCTTTCATCATTTTAAAGACCTCAATCAAGTCCCCCCTTAACCTTCTGCGCTCCAAAGAATAAAGACCTAACTTGTTCAACCTTTCTCTGTAACATAGTTGCTGGAACCCTGGCAACATTCTAGTAAATCTCCTCTGTACTCTCTCTATTTTGTTGACATCCTTCCTATAACTAGGCGACCAAAATTGTACACCATACTCCAGAATTGGTCTTACCAATGCCTTGTACAATTTTAACATTACTTCCCTACTCCTATATTCAATGCTCTGATTTATAAAGGCCAGCACACCAAAGGCTTTCTTTACCACCCTATCTACATGCGATTCCACCTTCAGGGAACTATGCAGTTATTCCTAGATCCCTCTGTTCCACAGCATTCCTCAATTCCCTACCATTTACCATGTACGTCCTATTTTGATTTGTCCTGCCAAGATATAGCACTTCACACTTATCAGCATTAAACTCCATCTGCTATCTTTCAGCCCACTTTTCCAAATGGCCCAAATCTCTCTGTAGACTTTGAGAATCTACTTCATTATCCACAATACCACCTATCTTAGTATCATCTGCATACTTACTTATCCAATTTTCCACCCCATCATCCAGATCATTGATGTACATGACAAACAACAGTGGACCCAACACAGATCCCTGAGGCACCCCACTGGTCACCGGCTTCCAACCTGACAAACAGCCATCCACCATTACTCTCTGACCTCCCATTCAGCCACTGTTGAATCCATCTTGCTACTCCGCCATTAACACCCAAAGATTGAACCTTCTGAACCAACCTTCCATGGGGAACCTTGTCAAAGGCCTTACTGAAATCCATATAGACAACATCCACTGCTTTACCCTCATCAATTTCCCTAGTTACCGCTTCAAAAAATTCAAGAAGGTTTGTCAAACATGACCTTCCAGGCACAAATCCATGTTGACTGTTCCTGATCAGACCCTGTTTATCCAGATGCTTATATATATTATCTCTAAGTATCCTTTCCATTAATTTGCCCACCACTGATGTCAAACTAATAGGTCTATAATTGCTAGGTTTATTCTTTGAACCCTTTTTAAACAATGGAACAACATGCGCAGTACGCCAATCCTCCGGCACTATTCCCGTTTCTAATGACATTTGAAATATTTCTGTCATAGCTCCTGCTATTTCTACACTAACTTCCCTCAATGTCCTAGGGAATATCCTGTCAGGACCTGGAGACTTATCTACCTTTATATTTTTCAAAAGTGTCAGTACTTCCTCCTCTTTGAATCTCATAGTTTCCATAGCTACTCTACTTTTTTCCCTTACCTCACAGAGTTCAATATCCTTCTCCTTGGTGAATACCGAAGAAAAGAAATTGTTCAATATCTCCCCCATCTCTTTTGGCTCTGCAGATAGCTGTCCATTCTGGTTCTCTAATGGTCCAATTTTATCCCTCGTTATCCTTTTGCTATTAATATAGCTGTAGAAACCCTTTGGATTTACTTTCACCTTTCTTGCCAAAGCAACCTCATATCTTCTTTTAGCCTTCCTAATTTCTTTCTTAATATTCTTTTTACATTCTTTATACTCCTCTAGCACCTCATTTACTCCATGCCTCCTATAATTATTGTAGATATCTCTCTTTTTTCGAAACAAGTGTCTAATTTCCCTTGAAAACCATGGCTCTTTCCAATTTTTACTATTTCCTTTCAACCTAACAGGGACATAAAGATTCTGTACTCTTACAATTTCCCCTTTAAATGTCCTCCATTTCTCTTCTACATCCTTCCCATGAAACAAAGTGTCCCAATTCACTCCTTTAAAATCCTCACGCATTCCCTCAAAGTTAGCCTTTCTCCAATCAAAAATCTCCACTGTAGGTCCTGTTCTGACTCGCTCCATAATTATATTGAAAACTAATGGTATTGTGATCACTGGTCCCGAAGTGCTCACCAACGCATACTTCCGTCACCTGTCCTGCCTCATTTCCTAACAGGAGGTCCAGCACTGCCCCTTCTCTGGTCGGTACCTCTATGTACTGCTGCAAAAAACTATCCTGCACACATTTTACAAACTCCAAACCATCCAGCCCATTTACAGAATGTGTTTCCCAGTCTATTTTTGGGAAATTGAAATCTCCCACAATCACTACCTTGTGCTTACTACTAATATCTCTATCTCCTTACATATTTGCTCTTCCAATTCTCGCTCCCATTTGGCGGTCTATAGTACACCCCTAAAAGTGTTTGCTACACCCGTTCCCACTTCTCAGTTCCACCCAAATAGCCTCCCTAGACGAGCCCTCTAATCTATCCTGCCAAAGCACTGCTGTAATATCCTCTCTGACAAGCAATGCAACACCTCCACCTCTGGTCCCTCCAATTCTATCACCCCGGAAGCAACGAAATCCTGGAATATTTAGTTTCCAATCACAGCCCTCCTGCAACCATGTTTCACTGATTGCCACAACATCATATTTCCAGGTGTCAATCCAGGCTCTAAGTTCATCCACCTTACTTACAATGCTCCTAGCATTAAAATATACACATTTTATAAACCCACCATCCTTTATTCTCTGTCTATTATCTTTTTCATCTTTCTCGCCTACATTTTGGGTCCGAGTGCTTCCCTTCTCTGCCTCTTGCCCCACACCCTGTCCCCTAGCCCCCCTCTACCCGAGTCCCTCCCCCCAGCCTTTCTAGTTTAAAGTCTCCCCAGTAGCCTTTGCAAATCTCCCTGCCAGGATATTGGTCCCCCTCGGGTTCAAGTGCAACCCGTCCTCTGCGTACAGATCATGCCTTCTCCAAAAGAGGTCCCAGTGATCAAGAAACTTGAATCGCTGCCCACTGCACCAGTCCCTCAGCCACGCATTTAGCCTCCACCTCATTTCGTTCCTACTCTCACTGTCACGCGGCACAGGCAGTAATCCTGAAATCGTTACCCTTTTGGTCCTTCTCTTTAACTTTCCCCCCCAACTCCCTAAATTCTCCCTTCAGGACCTCGTCACTTTTTCTGCCTATGTCATTGGTACCTATGTGTACCACAACATCAGGCTCCTCTCCCTCCCTTATCAGAATCTTTTGGACACGTTCTGACACATGCGAGACCCTGGCACCAGGGAGGCAAACTACCATCCGGGTCTCCCGACTGCGTTCACAGAATCGCCTATCCGACCCCCTAACTATAGAGTCCCCTATTACAATTGCCCTCCTCTTTTTGCTACCCTTCTGAGCATCAGGGCCGGTCTCTGTGCCGGAGGCCCGGCCGCTGTTGTTGCCCCCAGCTAGGCTGTCCCCTCCAATCGTACTCAAACCCGAGTACCTATTTTCCAGTTGTACGGTCACAGGGGTACTCTCTAGCCCCTGCCTCTTGCCCTTCCTAACCGTGACACACTTGTCTGCCTCCTGTGGTCTGGGAGTGACTACCTCCCTGTAGCTCCTCTCTATGACCCCCTCACTCTCCCTGACCAGACGGAGGTCATCGAGCTGCTGCTCCAGGTTCCTAACACAGTCCTTTAGGAGCCCCATCTCGACACACCTGGCGCAGATGTGGACGTCTGGAGGGCTATCAGATTCCCTGACCTCCCACATCTGACATCCAGAACAGTACACTGCCCTGGCCTTCATACTGCCCCCTTACACAGGATACAACAAACTGCTGGGATCTGACTGCCAATCAGCTGCTTTCCCTAGTCCACTTCCCACCAATCAGCGGCTTCCTCAAAAAAAAACCACTTCTCCAAATGGAATGTTATGGATTTGGGTAAAAACAAGCCCCGCGCTTGATTTTATACCTTACCGGTCGGGTGTCGCTCCTCCCCCGCCTCCTCTTCCAACGGCTCCTGTGGGCCTCTGAAAAAACAAGCCCCGCGCTTGATTTTAAAGCTTACCGGTCGGGTGTCGCTCCTCCCCCTCCCCCTCCTCCTCTTCCAACGGCTCCTGTGGACCTCTGAAAAAACAAGCCCCGCGCTAGATTTTGAAGCTTACCGGTCGGGTGTCGCTCCTCCCCCTCCTCCTCTTCCAACGGCTCCTGTGGGCCTCTGAAAAAACAAGCCCCGCGCTGGATTTTAAAGCTTACCGGTCGGGTGTCGCTCCTCCCCCTCCTTCTCTTCCAACGGCTCCTGTGGGCCTCTGAAAAAACAAGCCCCGCGCTCGATTTTAAAGCTTACCGGTCGGGTGTCGCTCCTCCCCCTCCTCCTCTTCCAACGGCTCCTGTGGGTCTCTGAAAAAACAAGCCCCGCGCTCGATTTTATAGCTTACCGGTCGGGTGTCGCTCCTCCCCCTCCTCCTCTTCCAACGGCTCCTGTGGGCCTCTGAAAAAACAAGCCCAGCGCTGGATTTTAAAGCTTACCGGTCGGGTGTCGCTCCTCCCCCTCCTCCTCTTCTAACGGCTCCTGTGGGCCTCTCCCTGTTCCTGCTTTTTCCCCATATCCCTTGATTCCCTCAAGGGACATTTTAAGGGATACCAGTCAGACAACCTCTCCCTATAGCTCAAGCCCTGAGTTTGGGAAGGCTAGAACTTTATTCCTTTTCTTTTTTCTTTTCTTCGGTATTCACCAAGGAGAAGGATATTGAACTCGGTGAGTTAAGGGGAAAGAGTAGAGTAGCTGTGGAAACTATGAGATTCAAAGAGGAGGAAGTACTGACACTTTTGAAAAATATAAAAGTGGATAAGTCTCCAGGTCCTGACAGGATATTCCCTAGGACATTGAGGGAAGTTAGTGTAGAAATAGCAGGAGCTATGACAGAAATATTTCAAATGTCATTAGAAACGGGAATAGTGCCGGAGGATTGGCGTACTGCGCATGTTGTTCCATTGTTTAAAAAGGGTTCAAAGAATAAACCTAGCAATTATAGACCTATTAGTTTGACGTCAGTGGTGGGCAAATTAATGGAAAGGATACTTAGAGATAATATATATAAGCATCTGGATAAACAGGGTCTGATCAGGAACAGTCAACATGGATTTGTGCCTGGAAGGTCATGTTTGACAAACCTTCTTGAATTTTTTGAAGCGGTAACTAGGGAAATTGATGAGGGTAAAGCAGTGGATGTTGTCTATATGGATTTTGACAAGGTTCCCCATGGAAGGTTGGTTAAGAAGGTTCAATCTTTGGGTGTTAATGGCGGAGTAGCAAGATGGATTCAACAGTGGCTGAATGGGAGATGTCAGAGAGTAATGGTGGATGGCTGTTTGTCAGGTTGGAAGCCGGTGACCAGTGGGGTGCCTCAGGGATCTGTGTTGGGTCCACTGTTGTTTGTCATGTACATCAATGATCTGGATGATGGGGTGGAAAATTGGATAAGTAAGTATGCAGATGATACTAAGATAGGTGGTGTTGTGGATAATGAAGTAGATTTTCAAAATCTACAGAGAGATTTGGACCATTTGGAAAAGTGGGCTGAAAGATGGCAGATGGAGTTTAATGCTGATAAGTGTGAAGTGCTACATCTTGGCAGGACAAATCAAAATAGGACGTACATGGTAAATGGTAGGGAATTGAGGAATGCTGTGGAACAGAGGGATCTAGGAATAACTGTGCATAGTTCCCTGAAGGTGGAATCGCATGTAGATAGGGTGGTAAAGAAAGCCTTTGGTGTGCTGGCCTTTATAAATCAGAGCATTGAATATAGGAGTAGGGAAGTAATGTTAAAATTGTACAAGGCATTGGTAAGACCAATTCTGGAGTATGGTGTACAATTTTGGTCGCCTAGTTTATAGGAAGGATGTCAACAAAATAGAGAGAGTACAGAGGAGATTTACTAGAATGTTGCCAGGGTTCCAGCAACTATGTTACAGAGAAAGGTTGAACAAGTTAGGTCTTTATTCTTTGGAGCGCAGAAGGTTAAGGGGGACTTGATTGAGGTCTTTAAAAATGATGAAAGGGATAGACAGAGTTGACGTGGATACGTTTTTCCCATTGAGGGTAGGGAAGATTAAAACAAGAGGGCATGACATGAAAATTAAGGGACAGAGGTTTCGGGGTAACGTGAGGGGGAACTTCTTTACTCAGAGGGTGGTGGCTGTGTGGAATCAGCTTCCAGCAGAAGTGGTGGGGGCAGGATCGATTTTAACGTTTAAGAGTAAAGTGGATATGTATATGGACGTGAAGGGAATGGAGGGGTATGGTCTGAGTGCGGGTAGATGGGACTAGGGGAAAACAAATGGTCGGCACGGACTGGAAGGGCCGAGAGGGCCTGTTTCCGTGCTGTAATTGTTATATGGTTATATGGTTGTTATATGGTTAAGTGCAGAGTCTGAGGGATGACATTATAGAGATGTATTAAATCATGAGAGGAATAGATAGGATGAATACACAGAATCGTTTACTCAGAGTATCCCTTGATTCCACTAGCCTAAAGAGCTATATCTAACTCTCTCTTGAATACATCCAGTGACTTGGCCTCCACTGCCTTCTGTGGCAGACAATTCCAGAGATTCACCACTCTCTGTGTGAAAAATGTTTTTCTCATCTCGGTCCTAAAAGATTTCCCCTTTATTCTTAAACTGTGACCCCTGGTTCTGGATCCCCCCCAACATCAGGAACATTTTTCCTGCATCTAGCCTGTCCAATCCTTTAACAATTTTATCTGTTTCTATAAGATCCCCTTACTTCCTTCTAAATTCCAGTGAATACAAGCCCAGTCAACCCATTCTTTCATCATATGTCAGTCCCGCCATCGCTCGAATTAACCTGTGAACCTACGCTGCACTTCCAATCCTCAAATTAGGTGACCAAAACTGCACACATGCAGTAGGATCTCCTTATAGCCTTATAGCATCCTCCTCACAGCTCACGCTGCCATCCAGCTTTGTGTCATCCGCAAACTAGTGGCAAGGAGGACTAGTGTAGATGGGGTATCTTGATCGGGGTGGGCTATTTGGGTGGAAGGGCCCAGTTTCCACGCTGTACGACTGGGACCATTTATATACGAGTAGTTCTGCTATAGCTAGTATTTCATAATGTAAATGAGATATCACCTGATTTGATAAACAAGGGAATTTGTCGCACATTGGCTAGAACGTGGCTTCCATTTGGAACTAGATATAACTTGGGAAATTGACAGACATGGGAAGAGAAAAAAAAGCGGTGTTGAGTAAAACAAGCGGCCTAGGGGAAAAATAGAAACTGTTTTCCCAGTAACCATGGCTTTCACAGAACAGGAACTTAAGCATACAGCTCTCAACACAGCTGTTGGTTCACCACGGGTGGTCATAGAAATTGACAAGCAATTGCATCAATTGACACTTGTGCCGTGATATTGTTAAGCCGTGAGACAGGCAGCCTTCGGCATTTTTAGCTGGCAATAACAAAAGTAAACTTCTAGCCATTGAAAAGACCTTTGGTGTATGAAATAACTTTAATTGCAATGCCGAAATTCTTTGGCCCCCAACCGCCTTTTGATTTTTGATTTTTATGGTGTGATTTATTTTCTCTTCTTCTCTATAATGTAGGAATACAACTAAAAATTCTTGCATTTCCTCTACATACCCGCAGGCATTAATAGAGTCCTTGAGCCTGGAAACTGGCCCTTCGGCCCAACTTCCCCACACCGACCAAGATTCCCAACCCACACGAGTCCCACCTGTCTGGGTTTGGCCTATGTCATTGTAAACCTTTCCTATCAGTGTATCTGTCCAAATGTCTTTCAAATCTTGTTATAATACTTGTAACTCGCTCCATATACCCACCACCCTTTGTGTGAAAAAGTTGTCCCTTGAGTTTCCCTTAAATCTTTCCCCTCTCACTTTGCACCCAAGTTCAAAGTTTTTCTGGTTCTTGATTCCCATACTTTGGTTCAAAGGCTCTGTGTAGTATTTACCTCATCAATTTCCTTGTGATCTTAGACACCTCTATGAGCTCACCCCTCATGCTCCTGCACGCCATGGAATAAATTCCTAGTCCACTCTGGAGTGTTGTGTGCAGTTTTGGTCCCCTAATTTGAGGAAGGACATTCTTGCTATTATAGGGAGTGCAGCGTAGGTTAACAAGGTTAATTCCTGGGATGGCGGAACTGTCATATGCTGAGAGAATGGAGCGGCTGGGCTTGTACACTCTGGGGTTTAGAAGGATGAGAGGATATCTTATTGAAACATATAAGATTAATAAGGGTTTGAACATGCTAGAGGCAGCTCATTCCATACACCCACCACCCTTTGTGTGAAAAGGTTACCCCCTCAGGTTCCTATTAAATATTCCCACTTTGCCTTAAACCTATGTCCTCTGGTCCTCGATTCATCTACGTTGGCCAAGAGACTCTGTGCATATACCCGATCTATTCCTCTGGTGAGTGCATACACCTCAATAAGATCACACCTCATCCTACTGCACTCTAAGTGCAGTTGCTCAACCAGGTGTGCCTTGAGGTGGCTCTTGAAAGTGATACAGAGGAGGAGGTACATGAGTCACGATGGAGATTCACCAGGATCTTGCTTGGAATGGAGGCTTTTGGTTTTTGGGGAAGACTGTACAGTGTGGGTGTGGGATGACCTGAATGGAATACTAAATCAAGACTGGTATTGCGTGCAGTTTTGGTCTCCCCATAACATCAATGATATGGATGCTTTGGAAAAGGTGCAGAGGAGGTTTACCAGAATGATGCTTGGATTAACTACAAGGGGAGGTTGGATGGAATTAGATCGTTTTCTCTGGGTTTCAGGGTCAAGTCGGCGGGAGTTCCCCCCGCCACGGGTACCACGTAATCCCGTGCTACCTGCTCCATGGTCGGATAATCGGCGACTAAACCGTCCCCCCACCTGGTTTGCCAGGTGATGTGGGGGCTGTGGACCCTCAGCAGGATCAAAAACAAGACCAGTCAAAGAGCGGATGATCTCCTAGCTATGGAGATACTATCTAGTTCTCTGGATACTATCAAGAGAGAGCTAGCTAAGGCTCTTGAAGATAGCGGACTCAGGGGATATGGCAAGAAGGCAGGAACGGGGTATTGATTGGGGATGATCAGCCATGATCACATTGAATGGTGGTGCTGGCATGAAGGCCGGAATGGCCTACTCCTGCACCTATTGTCTATTGTCATCCACACTTCAGTAGAAGTGGCGATCACTGTCGTCCACGGAATGATGATAAAGCATATACATCAAAATCCTATACTTCCATTGGCAGAAGTCCGCAGGAACTGGAGGAGAGAGATGTGTGGTGCGTCCGTCACCGTTCCCGTTGGATACCAGCACCACTGCGTCGCTAATGTTTTCAACGATAATGAATTGAGGGTAGCCCTGATAGAAGGATATAAAATCACGAGAGCCATGGATAGGATAGCCAGTGGCAGTGGGGCATCACTTCCATGTCACAAACTGCCATCCAATTTACTGACTGGTAAATCAGACCTTGACATCAGTCACTCTCTTCTGAGAAAGGGAAAATGGTCCAGCAGCATCATTTCACCGCTTTAGGGTGGCGCAGGGGGCAGCTGGTGCTCTGGGTTAGATCCTGACCTGGGGCACTTGTAGTTTGGGTGCGGGTTTGTAGGTTATTTGGCCCTCTGTTTACTACCGCTAGTATGTAGGGAGCGGTTGGGAAAGTGGGATGACATAGAACTAGTTAGAATGGGTGATCAATGGAGAGTGTGGACTCTCAGGACCTGGTTCTATGCTGTATCTCTAAACTCTAAAATAAGAATTCACCGCTGGATTTGATTGGAAAGCCTCGGCAATCCCACTACTCTTATGGTGCTTAATCTAGATGTTGTATTTAAAGTGACATTGAAGAATACAGCATCAGGTAAATCAGTATTATTGTCCATTCACTGCCCTGAATACGACCCATCCTTCACACTGCTGGGAAAGAATGCAGCTCAAAAACCAGGCCTGCATAAAACGTGATACGGCAGTGGCCTCTACTGGTCATCATGAGGCATAAGAGGGGATCTTATTGAAACATATAAGATTACTAAGGGTTTGGACACGCTAGAAACAGGAAGCATGTTCCCGATGTTGGGGGAGTCCAGAACCAGGGGCCACAGATTAAGAATACAGGGTAAGCCATTTAGAATGGAGATGAGGAAAAACTTTTTCACACAGAGTTGTGAGTGTGGAATTCTCTGCCTCAGAGGGCAGTGGAGGCCGGTTCACTGGATACTTTCAAGAGAGAGCTAGACAGCGCTCTTAAGGGGTAAAGACAGCGCTCTTAAGGAGTAAAGGGATTATGGGGTGAAGGCAGGAACGGGGTACTGATTGTGGATGATCAGCCATGATCACATTGAATGGCGGTGCCGGCTCGAAGGGCTGAATGGCCTACTCCTGCACCTATTGTCTATTGTCTAAGAGGAAAGTATTTTCAGAAGGAATCAAAAACCTCCTCACAGGAGGAAAGGTGCTATGAATCTACAACAAATGCTGGTGTATAGAGGTGCACGTCTGATGTAGATTGGATGTGCAGAAAAAAGCTTTTGATCCCTTAAGTGAAGTTTTAAAGGACCAGGAGGTCACAGAATAATAAAATCACTCGGCGACTAGTTTCCGTCCACACCACACTGGCCATGCTCTGAGAGTCCGAAGAAGGGTCCAATCAGTCTGAAGAAGGGTCTTGACCAGAAACGTCACCCAGAGAAGCTGCCTGACCCGCTGAGTTACTCCAGCACATTGTGTCTATCATTGGTGGTTAACCAGCACCTGCAGTTCCAGTGGTGGTAAACCTGCAGTTATCATTGGTGGTAAACCAGCATCTGACGACTATGCATTCAAAACAGTCCAAATTAGCAAAAAATGTTTGATCTACAATCACAAGAAATTATCCAATGATTAAAGAGCCTCTTAAAGAATGGAAAGAGTCCAAGAGTCTTCAGGATATTGGCACTGAGGTATGATCTTACAATATAAACATTTTTTTTTTTCATTTTGACACAAGTGGTTGCCGCAGTCTTTTAAGGACTCGTTGAGCAATAGAATTGTCGGAAATTGCATAGAATAACCATTTACACACTGTGGATGAACAGGTTCAACGTGTGAGCATGACTCTGAAGCAAATAATGGAGTTTAAGATTTCATTTTTGTTTGAAACGGTGAATTGAATGCAGATGTGGATACAATGCACATAATTTCGAAGAAATGCACACTTTTCTGCGTTTCTTCATGGTTATTCTGCCATTTACTCAAGCAAGCCTGACAATTATACACAGCATTTTGGAAATATCTTCAGATTTAAAAAAGTAATCATAAAAGCTGTCCATTTTTTTAGAAAGCTAGACACCAGCTACAAGCAGCCCATCTCATCCCCTCACCTGTAGCCCAATGATTATGACAATGAATAATTAGTTCAAAAATAAAAAGTACATCAACATCTATCTATCTAATATTATTATTATTTTACTAAAACTCTCATCATGTTTGTTTGTTTGTTTGTATATTTGTTTGTTTGTACATATATTTGTTCCCGAAACTCCATGAAAACGGTACACGATAGTGCGACAATTTTAGGACCACTTTACTCACCATTGTCCTGCGGTGTGCATTAGCCATGTTCCGTTCAGATTGATGTTATATTTTACAAGTTATTGACATTTAAAACTTAAATTAATATGACACATGCCGGCCGCACCTGCGCAGTTGCGGGAGGCCCATCAGCCGTGTCTTCCTGGAGCCACGTTGATGGAATGCATCCAATTTCTTTTTCGTCTTCACATTTATTTTCTATGTCTCACTGGCACAGAGAGCTGTAGGGAGGACTACAGGCTGGAAGAGCTTGACTTTTAGCATCTCGGATATCCCGCCATTAAACCATATTGGCTGCATACTTTTGAAGACTGACGCAGCTTTACCAATTCGTGAGTTGATGTCGACCTCTACATGTCCATCTGCTGTGAACATGCTGCCAAGATAGGTAAATCTTCTGAAGAAGGGTCTCGACCCGAAACGTCGCCTATCTCCTTCGCTCCTTAGATGCTGCTGCACCCGCTGAGTTTCTCCAGCATTTTGTGTAACCCTAGGTAAATCTTGTGGTGTTTTCCACAGGTTCCCCATTGATTATCAGTTGGTCAATTGACTGCTGCTCTTCAGTCTGCATGGTCTTAGTCTTCTGGCAGCTGATCTTTAATCCAACCTTTGATGCAAATATACTAATACCATCCTACATAGTAGGGACAATTTACATTCTTTACCAAAGCCAATTAACCTACAAACATGTACATCTTTGGAGTGTGGGAAGAAACCGGAGCACCCAGAGAAAACCCACGTGGTTACGGGGAGCACGTACAAACTCCGTACAGACAGCACCCGTGGTCAGGATCGAACCCTCGCCTCTGACGCTGTAAGCGAGCAATTCTACAGCTGTGCCACCGTGCCGCCCCCGTCTGAAGAACGGTCGAAACATCACCGATCCATGTTCTCCATTAATACTGCCTGACCCGCTGTTTTATTCCAACACTTTGTGTCATTCCTTGGTAAACCAGCTTCTGTACTTCTTTATTTCTACAACTTGTTTTAAGGTGCGGTTGCATTATCAAAGGTTGTAATGGATGGAAGCTGGAAGTTGCTGAATGGGAAGAATGTGCAGGACAGGCCATATCCCTCTAAACCCTCCCTATTCATGTCCCTGTCCAAATGTCTTTTAATAATTCCTGCCTCAACTACCTCCTCTGGCAGTTCATTCCATAGACCCACCACCCTGTGTGAAAAAAAATGTCCTTCAGGTTACAATCAAATTGTGTCCCTCTCACCTTAAACCTTTGGTTCTTTGTTCCTCCACTCTGGGTAAAAAACTGTGCATCTGTTCCTCTCATGATTTTAGTTTAGTTTAGAGATACAGCGCAGAAACAGGCCCTTCAGCCCACCGAGTCCATGCCGACCAGCGATCCCTGCACATTAATACTATCCCATAGACAATAGACACTAGGTGCAGGAGTTGGCCATTTGGCCCTTCGAGCCAGCACCGCCATTCAATGTGATCATGGCTGATCATCCCCAATCAGTACCCCGTTCCTGCCTTCTCCCCATATCCCCTGACTCCGCTATTTTTAAGAGCCCTATCTAACTCTCACGCTTGAAAGCATCCAGAGAACCTGCCTCCACCGCCCTCCGAGGCAGAGAATTCCACAGACTCACCACTCTCTGTGAGAAAAAGTGTTTTCCCGTGTCCGTTCTAAATGGCTTACTCCTTATTCTTAATCCCACACACACTTAGGACAAATTACAATTTTACCAAGCCAATTAACCTACAAAGCTGCACGTATTTGGAGTGGGGGAGGAAACCGCAGATCTCAGTGAAAACCCACGCAGGTCACGGGAAAACCCACGCAGGTCACGGGGAGACTCCCGTGCAAACTTCGTACAGTACAGCACCCGTAGTCGGGATTGAACCCGGGTGTCCGGCGCTGCATTCGCTGTAAGGCAGCAACTCTACCGCTGCGCCACCATGACCTTTTGTACACCTCTGCAAGATCACCCCTCATCATCCTGCGTTCCAAGGAATAAGGTCCTAGCCTGCCCGACCTCTCCCTATAGCCCTGGCAATATCCTCGCAAATCATCCCTACACTCTATAAAAGACAAGTTTAATATTGGAAGAAGAGATTGGGGAAGCAAACTATGGAAAACTGGCAACAGTGCGCTCAAGTCTGGCAACAGTGCGCTCAACAGAAATCACTGTTGGTCTCCAAGAGCTTAGGTGCAAATAGCGTATTTAATGAAACGCAGTATTTACTTTCCATCTCAGTGCATCTCTGAAATACGAGGACTACACGAGACCACTTGCTTTTACCCGATGTACCATTTTTATCTTTCTGACACAGACAGCAGTTATTAATAAAAGAAAATCCTCTTGAACCACATTAAAAAAAATTATCATTGTTCAGATGGAGGGAAGAGTGTTACTAGGGATAACATCAGAGTTCAATTGCAGCAATAACATCCTTATGTAATTCACTGCAAAGGATGAAGAAATGAACTTTGTATTGCAATAGCAAGATAACCTAAATACTATTTAATCCTGTTATGCATTATTCCATATGTTAAGCCCAATTTATTCTGGCAGATGGCATGAAATCTTTTGAAAGACTAACTGTGGAGTGAGTTACCCCCTGCTAAATTGGCCATTGCTTCACATAACTCTACCTCTGGGATAGGTTTCATGCTGGGATCAGTAAATTCAAGCTGGGCATTTGCATCGTGGTTACATCGAACCGATAACCAACTGAAATTCAGCAACCTGACACCAGACAGCTCCACAAATCACAAATGCAGTTCAAATGAATAAAGATCAGCATCTCAATCTACACATGACATTGGGTAAAAATACAATATTCTTGGATGCATTAATAAAATAACAGCTTGGGATTATTAGAAACTAATATCACATCAGTTTTCACAAAGTTACAGTTTAGAGTTTAGCGATTTACTTTAGAGATACACCACGGAAACAGCCCCTTCGGCCCACCGAGTCTGCACCGACCAGCGATCGCGCTGACGAACAATCAACCCATACACTAACACTAGCCTACACGTGAGGGACAATTTACAATATAACAGAAACCAATTAACCTTCAAATCTTTGGAATGTGGGAGGAAACCGGAGCAAACCCATGCGGGTCATAGGAAGAACATACAAACTCCGTACAAACAGCACCCGCAGTTGGATTGAACCCAGGTCTCTGGCGCTGTGAGGTCGGGTCTCTGGCACTGTGAGGTCAGGTCTCTACCGCTGTGCCACCCAAATGTGGACACTTGGGCCTGATACATTCAAGATGGGTAACATTATGGCATGCACAAAGATTCTGGTTTACAATAAAATACACAAAGTGCTGGAGTAACTCAGCGGGTCAGGCAGCATCTCTGGAGAACATGGATACGTGACGTTTCACAAAGTGCTGGAGTAACAGCGGGTCAGGCAGCATCTCTGGAGAACATGGATAGGTGACGTTTCACAGAGTGCTGGAGTAACTATCTCTCACGTAAAAACATTCACTGACTTGGCCTCCACAGCCTTCTGTGGAGGCCAAGATTCACCACCCTCCGACTAAAGAAATTTCTCCTCATCTCCTTCATAAAAGAACGTCCTTTAATTCTGTGGCTGTGACCTCTAGTCCTAGACTTCCCACTACTGGAAACATCCTCTCCACATCCACTCTATACAAGCCTTTCACTATTCTGTATGTTTCAATAAGGCCCCCTCTCATTCTTCTAAACTCAAGCGAGTACAGGCCCAGTGCCGACAAACGCTCATCATAGGTTAACCCACTAATTCCTGGGATCATTCTTGTAAACCTCCTCTGGACCCTCTCCAGAGCCAGCACATCCTTCCTCAGATATAGTGCCCAAAATTGCTCACAATATTCCAAATGTGGCCTTACCAGCGCCTTATAGAGCCTCAGCATTACATCCCTGTTTTTGTACACAGGCCCTCTTGAAATAAATGCTGGCATTGAGTTTGCTTTCTTTACTACTGATTCGACTTGCAGTTTAACTTTTTGGGAATCCTGTACCAGCACTCCCAAGTCCCTTTGCACCTCCAATTTCTGGATTCTCTCCCCATTTAGAAAATAGTCAACGCCTTTATTCCTACTACCAAAATGCATGACTCCACACTTTGCTCCACTATATTCCATCTGCCACTTCTCTGCCCACTCTCCCAACCTGTCCAAGTCCTTCTGCAGAGTTCCTGCTTTCTCTACACTACCTGCCCCTCCACCTATTTTCATATCATCCACAACCATGGCCACAAAGCCTTCAATCCCCTCGTCCCAATCAGTAATATACAACGTACTGTCTGTACGGAGTTTGTACGCTCTCCCCGTGACCTGCGTGAATTTTCTCCAAGATCTTTGGCTTCCTACCACACTCCAAAGACGTACAGGTTTGTAGGTTAATTGGTGTAAAAAAAAGTTAATAAAGACATCTAGTTTCTGCGCTGTATCTCTAAATTAAACTACTACTTACCATACATATATTTGGTGTCCAGTTTATTTTTAGCATTTCTGGCCCATGGTAAAGAATCATCACTGCATCTATTCGGCATTCCGTTATACCCGATGCCAACGATCTTGTTTTCAGGATTCACAATGCAAGCTCCAACCTGTATTCAATACAAAAAGTTTAGTTTAGAGAAACAGCATGGAAAGAGGTCCTTTGGCCCATCGTCAATACCTACTTTTAATCACCCATTCACAATAGTTCCATGTTATCTCACTTTCTCATCCACTCCCTACACAGCAGGCCTATATACAATGAACGTAGATAGGTTGTTTCCACTGTGGGAGATTCTAGGACCAGAGGACACAGCCGCAGAATAAAAGGACTTGCCTTTAGAATGGAGTCAAGGAGGAATTTCTTTAGCGAAGGGTGGTGAACCTGTGGAATTCATTGCTACAGATGGCTGTGGAGACCAAGTAATTGGGTATTTCTGAAGAGGACGTTGATAGGTTCATGTTTAAGAAAGAACGGCAGATGCTGGAAAAATCGAAGGCAGATAAAAATGTTGGAGCAAATCAGTGGGTGAGGCAGCATCTACGGAGCGAAGGAATAGGTGACGTTTCGGGTCGAGACCCTTCTCTAGACTCTGACCCAAAAATGTCACCTATTCCTTCGCTTCATAGATGCTGCCTCACCTGCTGCGTTTCTCCAGCATTTTTGTCTACCATCAATAGGTTATTGATTAGTTAAGTCATCAAAGATTACAGGGAGAAGGCAGCAGAAGGGAAAAGATCAATCATGATGGAGGAGCAGGCTCAATAGGCCGAATGGCCTAATTCTGCTCCTATTTCTCAAAGTCTTATCGAAAATTTTACAGAGAGCAATTAACCCACAAACCCATACGTCTTTGGGATAGTGGAGGAAACCGGAGCACCGGGTCACAGGGAGAACGTGCAAACCTCACACAGACAGCAGCCGAGGTCAGGATCGATCCCAGGTCTATCCGCTGTGCCACCGTGTTGCCATTTAACATACCCTTTGAGAAAGCCAAGGACTAGGAAGTGACCCAGAATGTTTGAGCGTCATTAAAATAGCGTTGGGAGTCGCACACTATTTTGAAAATCATCTGAAGAAACGGTGTGAAGTTCACACTGCAACACTTTCAGGTTTTGCTTATCTGATGTTGCACTGTATCTTTCATTGCCAATTTCAGTGCAGAGTTCCCTATTAACGTGCCGCGGATTCTCACACATCTCAGCATGTAGCCCAGTAGGCGAGATCTTTACAGCAAACTCCATGGCTCGCAAGCACCATGCAAACTATATTCTTCTTCTTAAAGGGGCGTATTGATATTAATTGAATGAGAGGAATAGATCAGGCAGATGGACAGAGTCTCTTACACAGAGTAGGGGAATCGGATGTAAATTGTTCGATCTAAGTTTCACCCCAGTCTAGTTTCAGTCAAAAATCACTGAGTCAAGCACTTGAACAGTTCATCTTTATTTTAACAAAACACAATTACTGTTCAACTGCTGTACCTATCCCACCGTGGGTTTGATCCTCGTATCTGCCTGATCAAGCCCTCTAGGCCTCGCTCAAACAGAGACATAGCAGAAGGTCACGCATTCCCAAGCGCTCTCCCAGAAGATCGACGCAGGACCTCGTGGCAACGGACTTTTATAGGTCCCGGGACCTCGAAAGGGCCGCACCACATGGGGGTGGTCTCTGAACAATCCAATTACAGGTATCGATGAACCCCATACATAACAGACATTTCCCTAACCCAATAATACAGCAGCTTAGTACATTGTATTCAAACGGGACTTCTCAAGGAAGCCAACTTAGAAACATTTACCCTGATCTGCAAGAAACCCAGATAAAGCTCAATACCTCATCCAATCAACACTCGGCAAAGTAGAACTCTGCAACATTATTTGCAATTATTTACAAGGTGTATGTCTGGTTTGCAGCCATCCAATCCATTCTATGCATTTTGCACCTAAGTGACAGGGTCTGCAGTTCTTATTCTTTTCTTGCAACTTAGAAACATAGAAATTAGGTGCAGGAGTAGGCCATTCGGCCCTTCGAGCCTGCACCACCATTCAATATCATCATGGCTGTTCATCCAACTCAGTATCCCGTACCTGCCTTCTCTCCGTACCCTCTGATCCCCTTAGCCACATCTAACTCCCTCTTAAATATAGCCAATGAACTGGCCTCAACTACCCTCTGTGGCAGAGATTTCCAGAGACTCACCACTCTGTGTGAAAAAAGTCTTTCTCATCTCGGTCTTAAAGGATTTCCCCCTTATCCTTAAGCTGTGACCCCTTGTCCTGGACTTCCCCAACATCGGGAACAATCTTCGTGCATCTAGCCTGTCCAACCCCTTAAGAATTTTGTAAGTTTCTATAAGATCCCCTCTCAATCTCCTAAATTCTAGAGAGTATAAACCGAGTCTATCCAGTTTCTTCATAAGACAGTCCTGACATCCCAGGAATCAGTCTGGTGAACCTTCTCTGCACTCCCTCTATGGCAATAATGTCCTTCCTCAGATTTGGAGACCAAAACTGTACGCAATACTCCAGGTGTGGTCTCACCAAGACCCTGTACAACTGAAGTAGGACCTCCCTGCTCCTATACTCAAATCCTTTTGCTATGAAAGCTAACATACCATTCGCTTTTTTCACTGCCTGCTGCACCTGCATGCCTACTTTCAATGACTGGTGTACCATGACACCCAGGTCTCGCTGCATTCCCCTTTTCCTAATCGGCCACCATTTAAATAATAGTCTGCTTTCCTGTTTTTGCCACCAAAGTGGATAACCTCACATTTATCCACATTATACTGCATCTGCCAAACATTTGCCCACTCACTCAGCCTATCCAAGTCACCTTGCAGTCTCCTAGCATCCTCCTCACAGCTAACACTGCCCCCCAGCTTAGTGTCATCCGCAAACTTGGAGATATTGCCTTCAATTCCCTCATCCAGATCATTAATATATATTGTAAATAGCTGGGGTCCCAGCACTGAGCCCTGCGGTACCCCACTAGTCGCTGCCTGCCATTGTGAAAAGGACCCATTTCTCCTACTCTTTGCTTCCTGTTTGCCAGCCAGTTCTCTATCCACATCAATACTGAACCCCTAATGCCGTATGCTTTAAGTTTGTAAACTTGTATCTAGGCTCTAGACAAACTGGCACCACTCCACAGCTTGTCCAAATTCTGCAGAGAGCAATTCCAAATGGACCAAATCTCCCAGCAGTCCTGAAGCTTTTACCCCATTTTAAAGTCCTAGCCTCTCCAATTGGCCAGGATTAACATGGGTACTAGAGGACATAGGTTTAAGGTGAAAGGGGAAATGTTTTAATAGGAATCAGAGGAGTATCCAGCACCGAACATTGAGGCACACCACTAGTCTCAGGCCTCCAGTCCGAGAAGCAACCTTCCACCATCGCCCTCTGCTTCCTTCCCTGAAGCAAATTTTCTATTCAGCTATTTCTCCTTGGATCCCACGTGGTCTACCCTTCCAGAGCAGCCTAACATGAAGAACCTTGTCAAATACTTTGCTGAAGTCCATATAAACAACATCTACAGCTCTGCTCTCATCGACCTTTTTGGTCACGTCTTCAAAAAATTCAATCAGATTTGTAAGAAAAAACCTCCCACATACAAAACCATGCTGACTATCCCTAATCAGCCCTTGTTCATCTAAATGCCCATACATCCTATTCCTTAGAATACTCTCTAGTAACTTCCTGACTACAGATGTTAGGCTCACTGGCCTATAGTTCCCAGCATTTTACCTGCAGCCCTTCTTGAATAGAGTGCGAGGAAGATTTATACGGATATTGCCAGAACTAATGGGGCTGAGATATTGGGAGAGGTGAGCAGTCTAGGACTATTAATAAGAGCACAGGAGGGTGCGGGGTGATCTTACAGAGGTGTAAAAAAAAATCACGTGGAAGAGATAAGATGATGCACAGGTTAGAGGAATCAAGGGCCACAGGACATAAGTTTAAGGTGAAAAGGGAAAGATTTAATAGGAATCTGAAGGTGGTTAGTATATGGAACGAGCTGCCAGGCAAGTACTACAGCAGCATTTAAAAGACATCTGGACAGGTACATGGATGGGACAGGTTTAGAGGGATATCGGCCAAATGCAACCAGATGGGACTAGTGTAGATGGGACTGCTTGGTCGACATGGCAAGTTGGGCCAAAGGGCCTGTTTCCGTGCCATACACCTCTCTTAACCAGTAAAGCTACCAAAGCCAGATGCATGCTCTTGAGGGCTGAATGGAAAGTTGATGCATCTTGTATGGAAGCCAGAGAGTGTCTCTAACACAGAAATGAACAAAGATCTGCAAAGCGATAGAGGACAGCAGCTACATAGAATGAGAGCAATCACAGGGTTGGGAGATTGTAACCTTCAAGTGGTCCACGCTGTTTCGCCGAACGCAATCAACCCGGCGTGAACAATCAAATAAGATCAAATAGAACAAGTTGTCCGACAACTTTAGGCTGTGCACGCCATACGCAAGAAGAAGAAGAGCAATCACAACCCTGACCTGCAGAGAACGCAAGAGGTCAGAAATCCCAATGGGACAATACACAAAATCTGTTTATTACACAGGAGATTCAAGAAGAGGGTTGATTAAATGTGGTTGTTCTTACAATGAAGCTTCGAGGAAAAGAGCTGTCAATTAAAACTGGATACAAGGAATTGCAGATTGTGGTTTACAAAAAAAAGGCACAAAAATGATAAATTCAGCGGGTCAGGTAGGATCTCTGGAGAACATAGATAGGCCATCTTATCCGTGTTCTCCAGAGATGCCACCTGACCTGCTGCGGTTACTCCAGCATTATGTGTCTTTTTTTGATTAGTTAAACATTAATGTTTTTAGCTAAACTGGATTTTTTCAGGCCAGTGATGCTGCCTGAAAATATAGGAAGATACAGGAGCCTGAAAACTGCAACGTCCAGGTTCAAGAACAGCTTGTTCCCTACAGCGATCAGGCTATTAAACACGACAACCTTCATATAGACTCAGAACTACATAGATTTTGCATACACATATACATACACACCCACATACACACATAGACTGATAGTGATATTTTTTTTCATTTATTATATTGTTTAGAGTATTATGTTTACGTATTATGTTGTGCTGCTACAAGTAAGAATAACCATATAACCATATAACAATTACAGCACGGAAACAGGCCCTCTCGGCCCTTCCAGTCCGTGTCGACCATTTGTTTTCCCCTAGTCCCATCTACCTGCACTCAGACCATACCCCTCCATTCCCTTCA
This sequence comes from Okamejei kenojei, assembly GCA_035221665.1. Taxonomy (NCBI): domain Eukaryota; kingdom Metazoa; phylum Chordata; class Chondrichthyes; order Rajiformes; family Rajidae; genus Okamejei; species Okamejei kenojei. The sequence continues at coordinate 4,937,070 of CM069133.1, forward strand.
CGTCCATATACCTATCCACTTTACTCTTAAATGTTAAAATCGATCCTGCCTCCACCACTTCTGCTGGAAGCTCATTCCACACAGCCACCACACCGCTCTGGTAACGAAGTTCCCCGCCTCTCGTTACCCCGAAACTTCTGTCCCTTAAATTCTCATGTGCGTGCCCTCTTGATGAATCTTCCCTACCCTCAATGGGAAAAACGTAATCCCACGTCAACTCTGTCTATCCCATTCATCATTTAAAGACCTCAATCAAGTCCCCCTTAACCTTCTGCGCTCCAAAGAATAAAGACCAAACTTGTTCAATAACCATTCTCTGTAACATAGTTGCTGGAACCCTGCAACATTCTAGTAAATCTACCTCTGTACTCTCTCTATTTTGTTGACATCCTTCCTCCTATTAACTAGGACGAACCACATTTGTACACCATACTCCAGAATTGGTCTTAAACCCAGCCTTGTACAATTTAACATTACTTCCCTACTCCTATATTCAATGCTCTGATTATTCAATGATTAAGAAAGAGAACAGTGGATGCTCCAAAAATCGAAGGAGACAAAAAAGCTGAGAATAGCTTCAGACTTGAAGAAGGGTCGAGACCCGAAAGGTCGCCTATTCATTCGCTCCATAGATGCTGCCTCACCCGCCGAGCTTCTCCAGCTTTTTTGTCTAGCTTCATGTTATTCAATGGTATGGTACAGAAAGAAACTATATGGATGCAGCAAAGCACAAGGTGCTGGAGAAGCTGAGCACCTCAGGCAGCACATGTGGAGGGAATGGTCAGACAATGTTTTGAGTCAGGACCCTTCTTCAGTCTGATGGAGTGGGGGGAGTGCTGGGAAAGGGAGGTGGGGTACAGAGAAAGCCTCGTTTCAGTTCAGTTTTACGTCACACCTGTACCGCGCACTTAAAAGCTTTGGCTGTGTCCTAACCGGTATTCAGCAGAAAGACAACACATGCCTTAACAATTCAGCATTAGACAAACAAAATGCCTGTTAAAACCCTTTGGGTTTACTTTCACCTTCTTGCCAAGCAACCTCATATCTTCATTTTAGCCTTCCTAATTTCTTTCTTAAGATTCTTTTTTACATTCTTTATATTACTCCTCTAGCACCTCATTTACTCCATGCCTCCTATAATTATTGTAGATATCTCTCTTTTTTCGAAACAAATGTCCAATTTCCCTTGAAAACCATGGCTCTTTCCAATTTTTACTATTTCCTTTCAACCTAACAGGGACATAAAGATTCTGTACTCTTACAATTTCCCCTTTAAATGTCCTCCATTTCTCTTCTACATCCTTCCCATGAAACAAAGTGTCCCAATTCACTCCTTTAAAATCCTTACGCATTCCCTCAAAGTTAGCCTTTCTCCAATCAAATATCTCCACCCTAGGTCCAGTTCTGACTCTCTCCATAAAGAATGTCATTATTCTGTTCGGGACATATGACAATAAAACACTCCTGACTCTTGGAATCTCACCTCAGACAAATATTGCACATTGCAGTACTGTTGACACTAAACACTACCAAACATTTCAACTCCCCCTCCCATTCCCACACTGACCTTTCTGTCCTGGGCCTCCTCCACTATCAGAGTGAGGCCCAACGTAAATTGGTGGAACAACACTTCATATTTCGCTTGGATAGGTTACACCCCAGCGGTTTAAATATGTAGAGATTGGGGTGCGTTGGGAATGGAAGGTATCTGTTGAGACTTGGCTTCAATGGTGGTGCCATCACAGAGTGTGAAAAGGTTAAATGCTTTTAAATATATAAAAGATACATGGTGGAATACCTGGCTGTAGATTATATTACTACTTCTTCTTGCGTATGGCATGCACAGCCTAAAGTTGTAGGACAACTTGTTATATTTGATCTTATTTGATTGTGCATGCCGGGTTGATTGCATTCGTCGATACAGGCGGAACCACACATCTGTGAAGGTGCAATCTTCCACCCCGTAGCTTGTATTCCAAGAGAGACAAGCCCTGGCTTGTCTCAGGTTAATGTATATTGAGACAATGACCGATGCCTTTGAAATGTCTTATCCTGAAAGTATCATCTGATAAGAGACAGATGCCTTTGAAATGTCTTGTCCTGGAAGTACCAACTGATAAGATGCCTTTGAAATGTGTCTACTAATTGATAAGAGACAAGCTCAGACTCGTTTTGTGGTGAAGTGTATTGGCTGCATGTTGTGACCATGACTAAGTGACACACAGTATAAAACACCATGCAACTCTTTGTTCATTGAAGTGGTGGCACGGGGAAGTCAAGCGTCTGTTGCTTACTTAACTGGTGTATCCCCGTCACTTCCGCCGGCTGAAGATCAGTAAAGCTTTAGTTGGTTTACCTAACGTTTTTGTAAGTTGTCTGTTTATTAAGAAGTGAACCTTATCAAGTGGAGACACAATTCCTGGAAATCATGCGACCCACCTGCCGCCACCAAGTCTGGACCCCTGAAGCAGTTTCTGTTTTGTTTCAATGTACTGACAACTGTTATGTATCTGCGATTGGACAAAGGGGTTGCCTCCCACTGTATTTTCAAGCCGGTATCTGTGATTGGGCTGAAGGGTTGCCGCCCTCAGTACTTTCCCGCCACTGTATATCTGTATAAATAGGGGATGGGTTCGTTGGGGCCTGTCTACGTCATCTTTCTTTCTGTTCTGTTTGCACGAGGCTGCTGCGGGCTTGAGTGAGCGGATCCAAAATCGACCCCGCAGTGAATAAAGGGTTTGGACTATAGTATTCAAATCGGTGTTTTACTACCCAGACTGGGGGGTAAGAGAACCGCAAGCGACAAATATTGACCTCTAACTTTTAGTTACTCTTGCTTTCATTTCCTCCCAATCCTAGGTCTTCGACAAGTTCCACTGTCCACCTGATTAAATATGTCCTTCTGATTAATTTTACAGATTATAAACCTCATTGTCACCTCTCCCTCAGCTAACAATGAACTATTTTACATTTCCTTGATCAACATCCCCTTTGATCCATTGTTTTCACACCTTATCCTCCCATATCTCTACGTCTCCCTTTCCCCTGACTCTCGGTCTGAAGAAGGGTCTCGACTCGAAACATCACCCATTCCTTCTCTCCAGAGATGCTGCCTGTCCCGCTAAGTTACTCCAGAATTTGGTGTCTATCTTCGCAGTACTGTTGATGTCAGTTTGGTGAGTTATTAAAAGACTGGGGACAAAAAAAACACTAGGAAGAATGAAAATCCCACTGGGAAAATAAGATGAATTTCCTGACAAGCATGCGGCACATGGAAATATACAAATCACTGCCACATTATGGAGAGGTTGCATTCCCACAGGTCTGCCCGTATCGCAACTTTCCACAATGTGTAGCCACATGAACTGTGCATGTGTCAAGAAACTTGATTTGGAAAATAAATTGACACAAATTCCATGAGTGCGAATTTTTATTCCTTATCTCAGACTTTTTGATTGCTAGTTGTGAATTCTGTAAGGTGAATTTCTGTTGCCTGAACTACTATACAACATTCTACCAGCCCATTTTACAAAATTTTCAACAGCACAGCAATTTTTTTTCGAATTGAGTACAAATTTGAATCATAATTTATTTCATAACTAATTACATAAACACAGGAATAGTGGTATTAAATATGTCCACTATTCGGACAATCTTCTCCGTGGATTGTCACCTTGTCGTGGTGGAGAAGCTTGTGTGGACTTGAGATCCTGAGACCGATGCCGTCTGGAGCGATGCTCCTGGTAGGGCCACCCATGGTGGTAAGGTCGAGGGGGAGGTCTCTGACAAAGAGCAATCCAACCAAGACCTCAACGGTGGAATAGGCGGAGGACGATGGCTGACCTTAGTGGAGCGTCACAACGGCTGGGAAGGCAGATGATGGCTGTGGCAGAAAAGGGTCTCCGGTCGTCTTGGACTCCATGCCACATGATCCTGACCCAGATCTGTCAAGGACCGTGGGGTGCACCAGTCTCTCCACGTTAAACAAAGTCACGCACAGGCGTCCTCCAACTCTGGAGACGCCCATGGTCAGCCATGACCCAAAGGGGGCCTAAGAAGTGGTATTAAAGCATCACATCCCATGAGAATTCAGAAAAATACTTGTTCTTTGTAAATTGAGAACGGACGTTTCTTTAGAGATACGAGACGGAAACAGGCCCTTCGGCCCACCAGGTTCGTGCTGACCAGCGATTACCCTGTACACTAGCACTATCCTACACACACTAAGGACAGATTACAATGTTACCAAAGGCAATTAACCTACAAATCTGTACATCTTTGGAGTGTGGGAGGAAACCGGAGCACCCGGAGAAAACCCACACGGTCACAGGGAGAACGTACAAACAGGTAGAACCCGTAGTCAGGATGGAATCCAGGTCTCTGGTGCTGCAAACGTTGTAAGGCAACTGCTCTACCACTGTGCCATCCGTATTTCATTACAATACATGCAGAAAATTCTGGAAGCAAGCCTGGTAGATTTGTGTAAAGACAAAGTTAACTCTTCTGGATGAAGAGATGTAAACTCAATCAATCAATCAATCTGTTTTATTCATCACTTGCACATAAAGTGCAAGTGAAATGAATTTGCCAGCAGCGGTACAATGAAAAAGAACACACAAAAACACAATAAAAATTAAACACAAACATCCACTACAGCATTCATCACTGTGGTGGAAGGCACAAAATTTGGCCCGTCCGCCTCCATTTTCCCCCGTGGTCGGGAACTTGGTATTTAAACCTAAATTTTATTTGTCGATTAAGTTATGACATCGGATGGAAGTTGCAAACCAAATCTCGTTGCACTTATGTGTAATGACAATAAAATATATTATTATTATTATTATTATTATTATTATTATCATCCACCACAGCATTCATCACTGTGGTGGAAGGCACAAAATTTGCCCAGTCAGCCTCCATTTTCCCCCGTGGTCGGGAACTCAACCCTCCGCAGCGGGCATCCAGATGAGTAGACAAGGTAAAGTCTAGGTAAACCCAGAATCGGTGCCTCCCCACCGGAGACCACGACTTCAGGTTGGTGTAGGCTGCAGGCCAGCGGTCGAAGATCTAAAGTCCCTGCCGCGCCGCAGCCGGAAGCACCGCAGACCGCAGGGCCGGCGGTCGGAGCTCCCCTCCAGGGGTCTCCAGCGAGGGATCCCACTCAGGATGGTAAGTCCACGCCACGCCCACGGTAGAAGTTGGCTGCGGGCCGGCGGTCGGAGCTCTTCTCCTCCCGGGTCCCCAACGAGGGATCACAGGCCCAGGACGCCGCGCCGGCTGGAGCTCTGCAGACCCCGGCTTCAGGCTGCCGCGGGCCAGCGAACGGAGCGCTCCCCTCCGGCAAGCCCCCGGCGAGGTCTCGCCCGCTCCACGACGAGAGTCCACACTGCGCCCGCAGCTGAAGCCCTGAGCGCATCTCCGTGAAAGGCCGCACCGATCCTCGATGTTAGGCCACGGGGGAGCAGACATGGAAAAAGTCGCCTCTCCGTGGAGGAGGCGACCTAAGCGGTTTCCCCTTACCCCCACCCACACCACCTCCCACACAAGACACACAGAGAGACATTAAAAACATACATTAAAACACACTAAAAAAAACTTTAAAAGTGGAAAAAACTAACACACTGCTCCCAGGGCTGCCGGCTTGCAGCGCCCCCACCAACCTCTTCGCTTTCTGCAGATGCTGCCTGACCTGCTAAGTGTTTCCAGCAATTTCTGCTTTTATTTCAGATTTTACAAATATGCAGTTTTTTTTATCATTGGCATCTTATTATGGTAAATGGTGTCATAAATTCATTAGCTTCAGGCACAATAAAACAGTAATTGTTATTACAGTAATAGAAGATGAATTCAAAATTACAAACTAATTCAGGAGGAAATAGCTTGTTCATCTCACAGCGCCAGAGACCCACATTCAATCCTGACTACGGGTGCTGTCTGTACAGGGTTTGTACGTCCTCCCTGTGACCGGCGTAGGTTTTCTCCTGGTGCTCCAGTTTCCTCCCACACTCCAAAGACGTACAGGTTTTTAGGCTAATTGGTTTTGGTACAGATTGTAAATTGTCCCTAGTGTGTGTAGAATAGTTAGTGTGCGGGGAGCGCTGGATGGCGTGGGCCGAAGGGCCTGTTTCTGCGCGGTATCTTAAAACTTAAATTAAAAAATAAACTAATAGAGAAAGGTGGAGAGCACAGACTGGAATACAAGGAGATGTACCAAGACGAAATCAAAGTCGCAAAGCACGTCATGTTAACCATATAACCATATAACAATTACAGCACGGAAACAGGCCCTCTCGGCCCTTCCAGTCCGTGCCGACCATTTGTTTTCCCCTAGTCCCATCTACCTGCACTCAGACCATACCCCTCCATTCCCTTCACGTCCATATACCTATCCACTTTACTCTTAAATGTTAAAATCGATCCTGCCTCCACCACTTCTGCTGGAAGCTGATTCCACACAGCTGAGTAAAGAAGTTCCCCCTCATGTTACCAAAACCGAAACCCTCTGTCCCTTAATTCTCATGTCATGCCCTCTTGTTTGAAACTTCCCTACCTCAATGGGAAAACGTATCCACGTTCAACTCTGTCTATCCCTTTCATCATTTTAAAGACCTCAATCAAGTCCCCCCTTAACCTTCTGCGCTCCAAAGAATAAAGACCTAACTTGTTCAACCTTTCTCTGTAACATAGTTGCTGGAACCCTGGCAACATTCTAGTAAATCTCCTCTGTACTCTCTCTATTTTGTTGACATCCTTCCTATAACTAGGCGACCACAATTGTACACCATACTCCAGAATTGGTCTTACCAATGCCTTGTACAATTTTAACATTACTTCCCTACTCCTATATTCAATGCTCTGATTATTCAATGATTAAGAAAGAACAGTGGATGCTCCAAAAATCGAAGGTAGACAAAAAAGCTGGAGATAGCTTCAGACTGAAGAAGGGTCGAGACCCGAAAGGTCGCCTATTCATTCGCTCCATAGATGCTGCCTCACCCGCCGAGCTTCTCCAGCTTTTTTGTCTAGCTTCATGTTATTCAATGGTATGGTACAGAAAGAAACTATATGGATGCAGCAAAGCACAAGGTGCTGGAGAAGCTGAGCACCTCAGGCAGCACATGTGGAGGGAATGGTCAGACAATGTTTTGAGTCAGGACCCTTCTTCAGTCTGATGGAGTGGGGGGAGTGCTGGGAAAGGGAGGTGGGGTACAGAGAAAGCCTCGTTTCAGTTCAGTTTATCGTCACCTGTACCGCGCACGGTGAAAAGCTTTTGCTGTGTGCTAACCGGTCAGCAGAAAGACAACACATGCTTACAATTCAGCATAGACACAAAATGCTGGAGCAACTCAGCGGGCGAGTCAGCATCTCTGGAGAAAAGGATTCGGTGACGTTTTGGGTCGAGACCGTTCATCAGACAATTGAGCCGTCCACGGTGTACAGATACATGAGCGTAAGGGAATAACGCTTAGTGCAAGGTAAAGCCAGCAAAGTCTGATCAAAGATAGTCCAAGCCTGGCACATGGGTGGAGTAAGCGTAAAAGGCTGAGTGGGAAGAAAAGAGACAAATGGGTGCTTTGATGTGGAAAGACGAGATGGAATGACGTGTAAAGCCGGAGGGAGGGATATGGGTTGAAAGGCATGGGGAGGGAAAGTGGGGGTGCGAGGGGAAATAGGGAGGGGGGATAAAGATATATGTGGGACTTGGGGATGAGATGCGAGCGCATCTGGGGAGAGGGGGGGTGGGGAAAGGGGGGGAGGAAGAAGTGGGAGAAATGTGCACGCAGTGGAGAGAGGGGAGGATTCACATGGGAAAATTCCAATCTAATTGAACCATCTTGCCAGCTCCTTGAAAGAGATTTAAAATAAACCCTCCTCCCAGGTCCACTATCTTGCAAAATAAAAACTCTTCTCCCCAAATTTCACGCAGTTGCCTTTTGCAAAGTACTGCTTTGCCCACTTTGCCTACCCTTTCAGGCTGGGAAAAACAGCTTGCTCCGAATAGGTCATCTCACCTCTGTATCTGCTGCGACTCTAAAGGCCCAGCTGTGGTATGTACATAGTTTGATGTGATAGGAGTAACTTTGCTCCATTCGGCCCATCAAGTCTACTCCGCCATTCAATCGTGGTTGATCTATCTCTCCTGCCTAAACCCATTCTCCAACATGGATCATAAAAATAATTCTAGCCTGCATCTTTAGTTTAGTTTAGAGATACAGCGTATAAACAAGCACTTTGGCCCACGGAGTCTGAGCAGTCCAATGATCTCAGAAAACTAGTTCTAACCTACACTCTGGGGACAATTTCCAGAAGCCAATTAACGTGCAACCAGAACACAAAAACCTGCCGTAACTCAGCGGGACGGGCAGCATCTCTGGAGCGAAGGAATGGGTGACGTTTTAGGTCGAGACCCTTCTTCAGACTGGTTAGGGATAAGCGAAACAAGAGATATAGACGGTGATGTGGAGAGATAAAGAAAAATGAATGAAAGATATCAAAAAAGTAACAATGATAATTCTAAACGTAGGGAATTGAGGAATGCTGTGGAACAGAGGGATCTAGGAATGACTGTGCATAGTTGTCTGAAGGTGGAATCGCATGTCGATAGGGTGGTAAAGAAAGCCTTTGGTGTGCTGGCCTTTATAAATCAGAGCATTGAATATAGGAGTAGAGAAGTAATGTTAAAATTGTACAAGGCATTGGTAAGACCAATTCTGGAGTATGGTGTACAATTTTGGTCGCCTAGTTATAGGAAGGATGTCAACAAAATAGAGAGAGTACAGAGGAGATTTACTAGAATGTTGCCAGGGTTCCAGCAACTATGTTACAGAGAAAGGTTGAACAAGTTAGGTCTTTATTCTTTGGAGCGCAGAAGGTTAAGGGGGGACTTGATTGAGGTCTTTAAAATGATGAAAGGGATAGACAGAGTTGACGTGGATAAGTTTTTTCCCATTGAGGGTAGGGAAGATTCAAACAAGAGGGCATGACATGAGAATTAAGGGACAGAAGTTTAGGGGTAACGTGAGGGGGAACTTCTTTACTCAGAGGTGGTGGCTGTGTGGAATGAGCTTCCAGCAGAAGTGGTGGAGTCAGGATCGATTTTAACATTTAAAAGTAAAGTGGATAGGTATATGGACGTGAAAGGAATGGAGGGGTATGGTCTGAATGCAGGTAGATGGGACTAGGGGAAAACAAATGGTCGGCACTGACTGGAAGGGCCGAGAGGGCCTGTTTCCGTGCTGTAATTGTTATATGGTTATATGGTTATATGATAAGGCTAACAGGCTGTTTGTCGGGTGAAAATGAAAAGCTAGTGCGACTTGGGCAGGGGAGAGATAGAGAGAGAGGGAATGTCGGGGCTAGCTGAAGTGAGAGAAATCGATATTCATACCACTGAGCTGTAAGCTGCCCAAGCGAAATATGAGATGCTGTTCCTCCAATTTGTACTTAGCCTCACTCTGACCATGGAGGAGACCCTGTGTGGGAATGGGAAGGAAAATTTGTGCAACCATTATGTCTTTGGTATGTGGGAGGAAACCGGAGCTCCCGGAGAAAACCCACAAGTCACAGAGAGAATGTACAATGTCGTTACAAACACAATCCATAGTCAGTATGGAACCCGGGTCTCTGGCGCTATAAAGCTGCGGTGCTTCTTTCGGAACGGGACACTGGGGCAGAAGGGGTCAGTGAAGAAATACCCACCTCAAAGTCAATAGGAAATACAAGGAACTTCATTCTACATGCAGAAACAAAGAACTGCGGATGCTAGTTTATATCAGCATAGATAGATACAAAATGCTGACGTAACTCAGCGGGTCAGACAGCATCTCTGGAGAAAAAGGATGGGTGACGTTTCGAGGCAGGGATTCTGATCCTTCTTCAGACTGGGTCCCGACTTGAAACGTCACCCATCCAGAGATGCTGCCTGACCCGCTGAGTTACTCCAGCACTCTGAAACGTCACCTATCCATGTTCTCCAGAAATGCTGCCTGACCCGCTGAGTTACTCCAGCACTCTGTGAAACATCACCTATCCATGTTCTCCACAGATGCTGCCTGACCCGCTGAGAT